>CAUYUJ010002725.1:294469-474192 GCA_963575745.1 Prorocentrum cordatum
CAGCAGAAGGTTGACAAGCTTGAGTGCCACGTGCAGGAAAAGTTTTTGGAGCTTGTGGCGCTCAAGGCCAAGTTCGAGCAGGTCCAGGCGCACGAGCTCGCGTGCGCGACCAAAGCCACTGCTGCCTGGGCGGCTGCCAGCAGCGGTCCTGTGCGGACTCGGCCTGGTGACGATCGCGCAGAAGTTCAGCCTGACGATCCTGCATTCGCTTTGTTGCTGCAGCTCGAGGCTATGGACAAGAGTCTCGCTTGTTCACTTCGTTCTCTTCTTGCTACTCGTGATGGCATGCTGCGCCCTGCGGGTGATGTCAGTGAGGTGGCTGACAGTGACAGCGACGACGGCATGCGCGACGCTCCTGTATCTGAGCCGCAGGCCCTCGACGCTGCTGCCGCCGCCACAGCCGTCTTTGGAGGAGACGTGCTCAGTGCAGCAGTGTCGCCCTTTGCGCCAGGTGCTGCGCCTGCCACCCTTGTGCCGTCTGGAGGGGGGGCGGCGACGGGTGGTGTGGGAAAGAGCGACTCGGCGCAAGGAGCGGCTGGCAGCCAGCATGCTTCTGCTCATTTCTCGTCCTTCTTGCAGCGTCTCACCACCGATGAAGGATGGGATAAGTTCCTACAGTCCAAGGGCTTGTCTCGTAAGCAGTGCGACAACATCGTCGGTGGGCTCAATGATGCTGCGCAGAAGAAGTTCAAGTGCACTCCGTTCGATGACCCGATCAGTACCCCTGCCACAGCGGCAGAACGGCCTTCGGTTTAGCAGGAAAGTGCAGAAGGCTTGGTCGTTCATCACCGCCAACGTTGGTGGGCACGTCGGTCTCGACGCGTACCTGTCGGAGTCCATCTACAGTGATGTTCTTTTGTTGCAAGAGTCCCGCATGCTGCCCGCTGCCTCTCAGGCTCTGGAGTCCAAGATGCGTGCTGCGGGGTGGTCGGCTTCAGCTGCGGCGGCGCTTCCCACAGCTGGCAATCCGTCTGGTGGACTGGTTACGGCTACAGTTGCTCGTGTGGGCATTGCGCCGCTCGAGAATTGCGACAGTCAGATTGTGGCCGCTCGTGCAGCGATGTTGCATGTGGGTGGCATGTTGCGTGGCGGCTTCCTCATTGTCAACTTGTACCTAGTGCACTCTGTGGGCATTGACGAGCAGAACTGGGCGATTCTGTCGCGTGTGGGAGCTCGGCTCAAGGCTGCAGGCATGCCCTTTTATCATCGGCGGTGATTGGAATTGCACGCCAAGTGATTTGATCAACACGTCTTGGGTGGACGCCCTCGACGCTATCATCGTTGCGCCGACTGAGGGTACGTGCAGGCCCGCCATGCGCTGCATCGACTTCTTCGTGGTTTCGCGCCAGATCGCAGGTCAGGCCAGGGCCGAAGTTGTTCACAACGTTCCCATCCCTCCCCACCTTCCTGTCAGGCTCGTCTTGCCGTCAGTCGAGCCCCTGTGTAGCGTGCGTTTCGTGCAGGTCCCCAAGGGGTTCCCCACCGAATTGCCCATTGGGTGTCTTGGGCCCCCTCCCGAGGTTGACCCCTGGGACCATGTCGGGGAGCTTTGCTCGGACCCTGGGCACCCGATCCAGGATAAGTGGGGCGCGTTTCTCAGGGCTACTGAGGGTCAGTGGCTGTATTTGTTTCAGATCTCTGGAGACCAGTGCGATGAGTATGTTGGGAGGGGCAGGCCGCTTCAGGTTAAGTGGAAGACTCCGTCTGCCCCCAACCCTCCCAGGTTTCCCAAGTGATCCCCTCTCGCCTGCTGGTGGCGTAAGGTCCAGAACGTGCTGGCTGATCTCAGTAGGTCGCCTGCTGGCGCCCGAAGGTCGCAGCTTGTCGCAGCTGCTGGGCGCCTTTCTCGCTTTCACCGTCTACCAGAGACGGCCGAGATCGCCGCCTGGACGGCGATGCTGAGGCAGGTTCTTGTTCCCCCCGATGGAGTCGGCGCGGTGCCTCGCCGAGCTCGCGAGCCGCGAGGCGACGAGGCTCCAGCAGGCCTGCGCTCAGGCCAAGGAACGTGAATGGGGGAATTGGGTTGACAAGCATTCGTCTGGGGGCATGTCAGCTTTGTACAAGTTTTCGGCCCTGCCCACTCCCTTTCAGCCTGCCTCCCTCTGTCATGGCACCCTTCGACCCTGCACGTCGCTCGAGTCGATCGAAGCTCTCGAAGAAGAATGGAAGCGTTGGTGGCAAGTTGGAGTTGAGCACCAGTCCCTCGATTGGCCTGAGCTCGGGGACCCCCCGCCGCGGCCCACTGTGGCCGAGCTCGTGCGTGCCCTCAAGTCTTTCAAGCCCGCTACGGGCACGGGGTTTGATCAGATCTCCCCTCGCTCTCTTCTGCTGTTGCCGCCTGCTGCTCTCGAGGCTCTGTGTGATATTGTGCACCACATCGAGCATAAGCGAGAGTGGCCCAGCATGTGGAATCGCATTGTGTTTATTCTCAAGAGGACGGGGGGCGTCAGGCCCTTGGGGCTCTTTCACGTGTTGGCCAGGGTCCAGTGTCGCCTGAGACGTCTTCTCATCAGGAAGTGGCGGGCCTCCAATTTCAGGGCTTTCTTTTGGAGCACCCATGGTAAAGCTTCTGAAAAATGTGTTTGGATCCAGGCGGCCTGGTCGGAGCATTCCACCTACAAGGATCGTGCGCGTGCCACCTTGTTGCCCGATTTAAAGAAGGCTTTCGAGTTGGTACAGCATCATCACTTGGTGGCCGCCGCGGCGGCCACTAGCTTTCCGTTGTGACAAGTGTATCTCTTGGTTCAAATCTACCGCGCCCCGCGCATCATCGATGCTGGGGGGTGCTGTTGGGTCGTTGCTTGTGTTGAGCAAAAGATTGCCAGGATGTACCTTTGCCACTTGTATGCTGCAGTTGATTCTCTTAGGCCCTTTGGGCGCCGTGCAGGCCGCCTGCCCCGCAGTGCAGCTGTCCGTCAACGTTGACGATTTTGGCCTCATGCGCTGGGGCGCCGAGTCCCGCGTTGCTGGCGACATCGCCGCCGCAGGCCAGCATTTGCTGCAGCAGCTGCGCCAGGTCGACTTAAAGTTCGCTCTCGACAAGTCACGTGTTTTGAGCAATTTCCCTAAGGTTCGTGCTTCCATTGCAGCCAAGTTGAAGAGCCTTCATTCAACCCCTGCCCGTCAGGTCTGAACGTAATCTCGGCGTGGACTACGGATCGGGCAAGGTTGCTAGGCGAGGCACGATCCGTGAGCGTGTCGCTTGTATGCGGCCTAGGATGGTCCGTATGGGTTTCCTCAAGGGCACTAAGCCTCGTCGCCGCGTGCTCGGGCGCATGGCTCGAGCTGCTCATGTGTCTTCGGTCCTTTTCTGAGCTTCTGTTATGGGGGCCAATGGGCAGGAGTTGGAGGTTCTTCGAGGTGCGGCTGGCAAGCTGCAGGACCACCGTCAGGATGGCAAATCTAGGACCCTGAGCCTTCTTCTCTCCCCTGTTCCCCGTTTGGATCCCATCTTCAGAGCCACTTGGTTGCCCGTTAAGTTTTACCTCTATGCGCTCTGGCATCGTTGGTTGCCCCATGAGGCTCTGGATTTCGGGCTCCGTGAAGCCCACAGGCATCTTTCTGGGCTGGAGCACCCTTGGTCCTCCATTAGGGGCCCCTTTTGCGCCCTGTGGGCCTCGCTCAGGCGCGTGGGTATCGTTGCTACTTCGTCCACGTCCTGGATTTGGCCTGATGGGGCCGACGTCAACCCGATGAACTACTGCCCCGTCGCTGTTCAGGAGCTCGTGTTTCGTGCTGTGGAGGCGTGGCAGTACTGTAAGGTCGCGGAGCATCTCGCGGTCGAGGACTTCGCCAATGGGCTGATCTTGGGACCCCTGAAGGCCTCCTTGGCAGCAAGAGTAAATTGACGGCCCAGCAGCAGGGCCACCTACGCAGCACGGTCATCGGTGGGCAGTGGCCACAGAAGAGGCAGTGGGCCGCGGGTTATGACACGACTCCCTCTTGTCTGCTCTGCCCCGCGCAGGAAGGGACACTGCTGCATAGGCACTGCTCTTGCTCGCGCTTAGACAGTTTCGAGGGCAAGCCCAGCTTCTTAGCCGCAGCAGAAGCTGCTGCCACTACTTCAGTGCTGGCGTCGCTCTTTGCCGAGCGTTGTCTTGTGCCATTTCCTTCTCTGAGCCGCCGTCCCCCAGGGTCTCCGATTTGTTGGGGGCTTGGAGGGCCCTCGGAGTTTACGGGAGATATTTACACTGACGGTTCTGTTTTTGAGGCTCAGTATCCCAGTCTGGCCAGTGCGGGCTGGGGGTGCGTTGCATTGCATCAGGACCGTCAGGAAATTGTCTCGTTTTGTTCAGGACCGCTTTTGGACCCACTCCAGTGCATCAATGCTGCCGAGCTTGTTGCTGTCATCAACGTTCTACTCTTCGCGATTCCGCCTGTGCATATTTTTACGGATTCTGCCTTTGTGGCTGATGGTTTCCTTGTGCGTGGCCCAGATGCTACCCGTGCCTGTATCTCTGCGCACGCTCATCTCTGGAAGGAGTTCTGGAGGCTGGTGGATGACTGGGGCGGTGGGATTGAGATCAGTAAAATAAAGGGTCATGCGACCCAAGTTGATGTGCAGACTGGACATGGCTCCTCTGCA
Organism: Prorocentrum cordatum; assembly: GCA_963575745.1. Classification (NCBI taxonomy): domain Eukaryota; class Dinophyceae; order Prorocentrales; family Prorocentraceae; genus Prorocentrum; species Prorocentrum cordatum. The sequence goes on from CAUYUJ010002725.1 coordinate 299,055, forward strand.
CGTCACCAATACGGCAGTGCCAAGGCAGACGAGGCTGCCAAGAGTGCTGCTTCCTTTGCTAGGGTCCCTGGTGAGGCCGTCGCACAGCTCCAGGCCCGTGGCAAAGTCTTGCACGCCTGGGGTTCCTGGATTGCGTTTCTTTCTGAGGGGCTCGATGATTGCGGGCATCCTAAGAAGCGCGCCCGTCGTTTGCCCCCTGTGCCCCGCTTGGTTCTCGTCAAAGAGCCCGTGGCCACCGATTTGGTCAGTCGTGCCCTGGCCGTTCAGGCGAGCTGCTCGGGTAAGGTGCATGCTCTTGCTAAGTTCCAGCTTTCTGGAGGACCTCTGGTGGTCGGCTGTACGCGATGCGCTTGCTTTGCAGTGACGAGGCTGTCTGGCTTAGCGAGCCCGTGCCCACCCGAGGTCACTGACCACGCTCGCAAGACGTTGAAGAGGCTTGCGAAAGGTGAATTCAGGCTCAGTGGCAAAGTCTATCGAGTTCAATCCTTGATCAGGCTCCCTGCCCTGGCGGCCACGGCGGGTGTCTAAGTTTTTCTACACCCGTGGGCCTTCGCCTGGACGAGGGAGCCGTGTCCGCCAGTGGGGCCGAGGGTGGTTGCAAGGTGCGCCTTCGGCCCTGCTTTCACTGCTGGTGGTGGACAGACTCTGCCCGCCCCCAGGTTGCGCCGAGGAGGAGGAGGAGGAGGAGGAGGAGGGGGAGGAGGAGGAGGAGGAGGAGGAGGAGGAGGAGGGAGGAGGGAGGAGGAGGAGGAGGGAGGAGGAGGAGGAGGAGGAGGAGGAAGATGAGAGGGGAGGGAGGAGGATTCTAAAGCGAGTTGGGATACAGGCGAGAGGTGACGACCGTGTGTCCGCGGCCGTTTGTGCTCAAGCGGCCGGCCGCCTATATCTGACTATACCTCAGGGCGAGGTGTGCGATTCGCCATCGAGACCGAAAACATCCTTCGCTTGAGATGGCCCGTCGCTCCCGCGACGACCTCCTACTATTGGGACTAACGCTATTACGATACAACAGAGTTGGAGCTGTGCTTCGCCTAAGGCGTAGCTTCTGGTCGGGTCTACCGGCCCCTTTCAAACTTGGTAGCGGAGCTGGCCTATGGTGGTCAGCTCCTGCTCGATTCCTCACCATCCGCGACACTATCTGGTGGGCTACTGACATGGTGGAACATCAATGTGCACTGGGTATGCGCGGAGGAATGTACATAACTACGCACGACCGCAAGGACACCTGCAGTGCTACCTCTGTTCTCGCAGAGGCCTCCCACTCGAGTCCTACATCCCTGCGCTACTACATTCCTGAAGTCCTCCCACCTACTCCAATTGGAAACTTCTGTGATTATTCCACGCGTGGAAGCGTGCGATACGATATTGCGCCGCCTCCACCCCCACGCAGGCTCGCGATAAAACGCCACGACCACGACCTATGGGGCCATTGGAATGGTGTTACTACCTTTGGTTTCATGTGGGTCGCTGTCGGGTGCGCTGTGGGACACACGCGTGGCGGAGACGACGCAAGAACGACCGGGACCCCAGTGGGACCCGGCCGGTCAAGTACCTTTTCCGCGAATTCGCTCGCGAGGTGCGTGCCTGGATCAACGTGACCACAGGCCACTATGACGCTTTCCCAACGAGCTGCAGCACTGCACCGTGGTGTGGGTGGCCTCGCACGGACCATGGCCATGAGAGGTCCCCCGGCAGTTATCATTTTTGGCGTCAACATAGGTGGCCGCCATACTGATGGTGCTACCTACATTCTGCTCCTCTTGAGCACGACGTTCGAGAACCTAGAAGAGGAACGCCAATTCAACTCGGGCACAGCTCTCATTGACTTCCGAGTCCATGCGGGAGAGCGGATCGACCAGACATTGGCGCGCTGGAGAGCGGATCGACCAGACATTGGCGCGCTTCGAGATAGCCCGCTATGAGGCTGAAACGGCAGGCTCTAGCATCCCCGATTTCTAAATGCTGACGGTTATCCTGGTCGGAGCCCCAGGTGGGGACGTCGCGCGCACCGCAACTTCTACAGCCACTTAACCACCGCGTGCCGAGGGATCAGCAGGAATTGGACTCTCTGCTTGAACGCATGAAATCATATGCTCACATGGCTGAGCGAAGCCCCGGCAACGTTGGTTGCATCTTCAGCCACGGCCATCGCACCGAGACCTTCCATGCTGAAGCTAACGCAGGGCAGCCTGCTACGAACGTCTGGAACGACGACCCGCAACCAACGGAAACCACCGCGCTATGAACTCATGATGGTGGTTCGGCCGCGGGGTCGCAAGACTCCTGGGCCAGGTATCAGGGGCCGCTGGAAACGGCGGCTCCTACGCAAACCACCGCCCTTGTTGGCTCAACGGGGCAGCCCGCCGAGTCCGACGCCGACGCGTCATCGGACGGCGAGGCGAATGCCCGAGACTGCTCCGACGTGCCCGCGTATCTCACGGAAGAACAACAGTCTCAATGTCTATTCTTAGGGCATCAGAAACATGAGCGCAGGCGGGGCCGATTTCTGAAGAAGCCAGCTCGCAAGGTAAGACGTACTATCCGACGGGCACTTGGGGGAAGGGTCGAGGCGAGCGTGAGGGCAAGCGACGGCGACTGCATGGCAGAGGTACGTGGGCTTTCTTGGCACCCCTTACTGGTCCGCAATGCGAATAACTATTCCTAGGCGCAGGCCGAAACCGTAGGCGCACCTCGGGAAAGGGCAAGGGGCGTCGGGGCAACCCGAAAGATGCTAACGGCAGAGCAATGGGATGTGGCATCTGCCACAGCACGCAACATTTTTGCCGTGACTGCCCTCGGGGCGATGGGGGGGGGGGGGGGGGGGGGGCAGAGGCCTGTCGATGCATTTGGCTCAAACTGATTCGGACATGCAGTATGTCGACTGGGAAGCGCGACTGGCTCACCTGGCCGGCGGGCCAGTTACAGTTGTTACTTTCATGGCTGCAATGTGTGCCAGTCTGTCCCTCTCGAATTGCGCCGACGAGCTGTTCGAGGAGATATCCGCTGGCCACAGCGAGATCAACCTGGCAGACTGGCTGGGCATGCCCATCGCGGGGCAACCTGCGCGCATTGAATTTGTCGAGAACGTTTATGTGCCCGCCGAAGTAGATCAAGAAATGGCGGGGGCACCCGCGGATTCAGAAGCAACAGTTCCTGCGACAGATGAGGAAATGCAAATGGTGCTTTATCCTCGGGCCATCGGCAAACCTTCAAGCGTGGAAGTATATGATGATGATCCGTTGCGGGGGGGGGGGGGGGGGCGCGAGATGCTGGCGACTTGTCAGAGCGCGCCCAGCACGGGCTTGGCCACGACGAACTTCAATTGTCACACGCGGCCGCGAGGCGTTCCCCGAGCCGCCGGGGGCGATCGGCGAGCCGTCGAATCTGGAGACGCGCGGGCCGCGCGGGCGACGGCGACGACGAGTGGGAAGCTGACCGACGCGTGCTGCGTCGTGGTCGTGTCCGCAGTTATTCACGCGAGCATTCGCGCGCGCGCTCCAGCGGCGCCCGCTCTAGCGGCCTTGAGCGCCCTCGCCTCCCTGACGCGGGGGCCCCCAAGACCCCGCCAAGGAGGGGTGGCAGGCCCGGCGCCCCACCGAGGAAGGGGCGCCTGCCGGGGAACCCGCCTCAGAGGGAGTATCCTCCAGAAGAGTATTCAGAAGGCGACGTGCAGCGCCTTGTCAGCGATGGCGCCGCTGGATTAGCTCGTCAACACATACCCTCTGATACAATGCGATACTACCTGGGCCGAGGTTGGTCCGAACGCCAAATTCGTCGCTGGCATTCTCTTCGCAATGTTGAACGAAATGACGACGGCAAGATGAAAGCGGAGCGACAAGAGGGCCATCGTCGAAGAACGGCAGCTTTACCGAAATCGTGCTTGTATTAGGTCCGCTTATGCCGACCGCAGACCCGGCTGCCCCGTGGGGCGCCCATCAAGGGGCTTCAATTTCGGCAGGACACCATGGGTCTGGTCTCGCGGTGACGGTCGGGGTCCGGTCGCAGATCCGAGCAAAGTTCCACGCGGGGGGCAGTTGGCGAGAATGGATTATAAGGCAGCCGAAGATTATGAATTTGCTTGTGCACAAGATGCATGACATAATTTTTCTCTTACTCACTACCTGGGGGCATGTAATCGTCAGTGGCATGCCGGGGAACATGCTTCGTCCGAGCAAGAAGATGACGGCCGGCCAGAAGATGGTGAAGCTGAGAACTTGGCCGAAGCAGTGGAACCCACGGCAGAGGCTCTTCCAGGGTGCGACGCGGACTGCTCCGACGCGGCCCTCTCCTCCATCGCGGACTGCACTTGCGTTGCGGATGCCCTCGTCGACCCTATTCACAGGGTCACGGGGGACGTGGATTTTCCCCCGGGCAGAAGAGTCGCCTATCATGCTAGGTCTGTAGGTCCGAGAAAAACTCTTGTCACAAGCAGGGTTTACGCCGACACGTGTGACTTGAGTTGCAGGGGCAAGGCCGAGATCAAGAGCGCGGCGCTCAGAAAGCCTGGAGACTCAGAGGACCTTAGCCCCGGCAGAAGGCCTGTAAATTATCGGCCGCGGATGCCCGCAAGGGCAACGTCAGGGGCGCCTCCTCCCCAGTTGAAGACGGACCAACCTATTGATATATTTCCATTTTTGAATTCTTCGAGCCGGCCCAAGTCGCTCGGACCTGATCAACTTGCGCCGCCGCCTAGACAGAAGAAGAGATATAGCCCAAGTGATCCCAATCCTGGTAGCAGCAAGCATCAGCGATATGCGGGGCAGCCTGCTGAGCGACATCGATCCAGAGGACCAGCAGTGGCTGCCGCCGCAGCTGCGTTCCAGGGCGCCATCACGCCTGCCCCAAAGGAGCCCGTGGCCCGTCGCGGCCCCACACCTGGCCGGGCGCACAGGACAGGCTGGGCGCCAACATTGGAGGGATTATCGAGGGGTGCTTCTTCAGCGAGGTATGGTGTCAAGCAGGAGGTATTGGAAACTACGTCAAAGGCATCGGGGGGGGGGGGCCCAAGGCCAATGCATGCGAGTTCTACGACAGTGGTGCAAATAAACGCCAGGACTTCGACATCCGTGCTTTTCGAACTCCCAGGGGATCTGCAGGCGCTGGCTCATCATCTGCAGGCGCTAGCCCGTCAGCAGCACCTGCAGCAGCCCAGTCAGCGAGAAGGTCTGATGAGCCAGATCCGAGTTCTGCGGGGCAACCTGCGCTGGCCCTCGAAATGCCCGCGGCATGTAGGCAGGATTTGGGAAAGGTTCGCACCGCCAGCCGAATGAGGATCAGCCCAGCGTATCATCCTCACGTCGATGAATGGTCTGATCGATACGTCGTGGTGCATTGCAACATCGAGGATGCTGCCGCCATTGCTGATGGGGGCAGTTCACGCGCGTCAGGTTGCGCGCGACCTCCAGCGTGAAGCGCCTGCTCTCAGCTATCATTCCGAGAAGAGATACCTGAGGGGGGCCCTCGAGTGATTGAGAATTGTTGGACCAAAGCTGAACGCTGAGGAACAGCGCAGTTGTTCACAGTGGCTCACTACAGCTACGCGTCGCAAGCCGTTTCATAAGAACCATCTGTATGAAAGGTTTTTGGCGGCAGCGCCGCCTTTCGACGAGTTGCTCGACAACTGGCCGCCCGAGGGCCGCGATTACTATCGGTGCCGCTACCTGGAGACTGTCCAGCGATGCCTCAGCATGCGCCATTGGGCATATCAGGCATTGACCGCGCTGAACTTGATTGGCATGGTGGACAGCGCCGCAATGCTGAAGAACAGGCTCCAGGTAAAGAAGTGTCAGTTCGCCAGCGAGACTCATCCGACGTACTTTCTGCGCTGAAGTAATGGACGTAACAGCCCTGGTATAATGTGCCCTGAGTCCTTATGCAGGAGGATAACTGATTTGACAACACCAGGTGCACATTGCCATTTTGTTCATGGTACCCAATGGGCTACTATCCCGAACATACTTCATGCGGGACTGTCATGACGCGCTGATGATACTGCTAATAAAAGGGGCAGACGGTTTGGTCATGTATGTCCATATCTACCTGGAGATAACCAGATTTAGTCTGGCCTGCGCGTCGGTTCCGAAGTATTGATCATGATAAGTTTGAAAAGCTTACTTCGCGACATGTGGCAATTTGGTGTTCAGCAAGTGATATTATTATGACGCCCCGACCTCCCCAAGGGACACAGTGCATGTGTGAGATGCGATGCTAATGCAACGAGGTGCCATACACCCCTGCCGGGCGGCCCTGAAGGGCGCAAGGTCTCCAGAATGATAACGTTTGATTACGACGCATGGGAGGAGCTCGATGACATTGCATATGATGGCGGGGTGGTGGCGAGTTCAGCTGCTGCCGCCGAGGCGCGTTCCGAGCGTCGCTCCCTGGTGGACAACGCAACACGATCACGATACTCGCGTTTGAAGACGATAATGCTGAAGCCACCACCTTCGCGCCCCAGAGCCCCACAGTCCAGGACTGGACTCGGGAAATGCGGTGTGCGGCCCCAGCTCCGCCACCTCCGATTCCGCCGTCTGAGTGCAAACCAGGACCCAAGAAGAAAGTGCGCACCATGGAATACGACATGGCAGAATTCTGCAAGTCCTGCATCTCCTTGCGCGCAGAACTCACGGACACTGACGAAGGCGCATATCCGCTATCAGGTACACCCTTCGGCCCTGAGTTAACGCCCTTCGGGGCGGTCAGGGTGGCCTACGAGGTGAGGTCTTGGCCCCTGCTGAAGAGGCCCTGGCTGCGTGCTTACGCATTGATGCAGTTGTTGGGCCTCCAGACGCTGAGGTTCACGTGGGTGGCCCCCCCCATGGAGGGCCCACCAGGCCCTGATCCCAAGCCTCTTGCTCCGCCAAAAATACTGCAACCGATTGCAGCTAAAGTTCTGATGAATACTATGTACGGAGCACGCATGGCACGCCCTGACCTGCTCAACGCTGTCTGTAAGACGGCTGCGTGCGTCACTGAATGGGCGGAACAACAGGATATATACTTTTTCCGCATTATCTGCTATTTGACGGCTCGGCTCACTACCGCCTTGTGTCTTGGGTGGGAGATCGCCGTGAGAACGTGTTGATGCGCCAATTTGCAGATGCCGATCTGGCAAGTGATATACGCACGCATCGCAGCACCAGCGCGAACACACAATTTTTGTGGGGGGAGAATACACGAGCACTTCAGAGCTGCAGTTCCCGCGGGCAGACCGCCGTGCCTCATGGCACTTTCGAAGCGGAAATTGTTTCAGCCGATGAAGCGCTCAGAAGAGAACTCCTGCCGGCGCCCCCCCCCCCCCTCCCATGGGAGATTCTATTCGGCCACGCCCCGAGGGCGGAGTTCGTGGAAGATAACCAAGCTGTCTTGAAGGTTTTTCAAGGCGGGTGGCTCTCAAAAACTTATGCACTTGCCGCGTGCTCACCGAATTGACGCTTCCGCTGTGGCGGGGCAATTTGCTAGAGGCACAGTAAACCTAGCTTACTGTCCCACACGTGACCAGGCCGCAGACATAGGCACGAAAAGATGCGAGCGATCCCATCGTGGACCAAGGTGCTCTATCTCGTGCAGGTCGTGGCCCCGACCTTCTGGACTGCCCCGTCCTACCAACAGCATTTGGACCCCCTCTTTGAAGGCGACGAGGGCCTTCCCCTGAAACCCGGGGGGTTCTCAAGCCGAAGCTCGGCGCGCAGTCCAAACTTCGGAACGGCGGCGAGATTCCCAGCAAGAAGGCCAAGAAGAAGCCGAAACGTCAAAATAAAGGCAAACCATCCGCTGGCTCGCTCGCCAACCCCAGGGTTCATAACCGAGCGGGGACGCCGGCGGAGGCGGCTGATGAACAGGGGCGTGCAACGCGTAGCCATGCTATAGTTGCTGCTCCTGATGCCGCAGTAGGTTCCAGCGAAGCATCCCGACAACGCCTATTCATAGAGTTTTGCTATGGGCCTAACAGCTGGCTGGGGAATCAAGGCTTCATTCCCGATCACCGCTGCACGGTGGTGCGTCTGACTGAGAACGAAGACGTGACCACCAAGGAAGGCAATGCGTTTGCCGTGGCCAGAATAGAGGAATTCGAAAAAGAAATGAGAAGGCAAGGCGTAGCCACGGACAAACGAATAACATTGTGGATCTCAATGCCACGTACGGGCGGATTTCCATGGCAATGCGTGAATGAAGCCATATTACCGCTCCGGCAGCGAGAAGGCCCTTGCGACATTGATGGGGTCACGTAACACTTTTCCGAAAGCTGTTATGGGCAACTCGCGATTTGGCCCAGGCGGTAGACAAGAGAAATGGCCAAATATGCCTTGAGTGGCCGACCCCATGCCGATACTGGCACGATCCACGCGTGAAGGAATCTTTGAACCAGCGTAAATTGACAAAGATACAGCTCCATGGCTGCGCATATGGCTTGAAAAACAGCAAAGGGCAATACATGAAGAAGCCATGGAGCATCGCTTCGTCCTCGAATCTGATTGCTGAGGGATTAGTGCGTAGATGCAACGGTAGCCATAAACATGTTGAGGCAAGAGGGAAGGATTGCAAGCAGGCTGAAGACTATACGGATGAATTTGCGAGACGTGTTCGTCTGTTGGTATTGAGAGCATTTGAGGACAGAGCAGGTGATGGTACCATGTGCAGTGTCTCTTTGCATGCTGCTCCTGCCGTTGTGCGCGCGCATGTTTGCCACCGCTGCCGTTTTGGTTCAAACCAGTGCCCTCGCGCAGCATCCCGACGCTGGTACCTCGCCGGCCATAGCGCCCTGCTCGCGCCGCCGCTGCTCGCCGGCGCCTCGCAGCTTCCGCGCCGGCGCCTCAGTTGTGCCTGCGTCCCTCGGCAGCGGGCACCGCAGGTCCGCAAATCACTTGAAGAGGGGCATTGTGCGCCCCAGCTCCGAACAGCGTCTCTTCATAAGAGACTCTGCAAGGACCATGTCCTGCATCACGCACGGCGGCCTGCGCGGGTTTTGGGGCAAGATGTTCCAGAACGGCCAGGACTGCCCGAACGTTTTCGGGCACGAACCGATCGTGAAGATCTTGCGTTCTACGGACATGAGTGGTGATGATAAGCTCACGAACCTCATCAAGGAAGCAACGGATTTCCTGCATCTCCCCAAGAATATCCTGAGTGATACTCGTCTTGAGCGCCGTTACCGCTCGGGGTGTACTACGGAGATCAACAAGGATCGTCCGAAACAGTTTTCACTACCGAATGGCCTATGGCATGCTGTTGAGTTGCACTACTTCACGAAGACTCAAGGAGCTGATGAGAGCAACGAACACGGGGGCACGATGACACCCGCGCCAAGTCTGGGTGGGGGTGAGTTTACACCGCATATGCAACCATGGTACAAGACCCCGGACCTTTACCATGTACTAGGGGTCCAACCAGGACAAGCACCGACACGCGAGTTCCGCGAAGTGCATCGTGTCATGCGCGCGGACAGGCTGGCAAGGCCGCCTGGCAAGGGGCTCGATGAAGTCGGATTGCTCGCGCAGATTTTCAAGAGGCCGATCTATCGACCCACGGTGCACCTCCCGCCAGACATGTACAATGCATTCTGGAATTCGGCCAGTTCCGGCAACGTTCCCTGGGTGGGGGGATTGGAGCCTTTCATAAAGGGCAAACATCTCCCTGTCCTCCGAGGCAAGGTCTCAGTCTGGGAGGTTCCCCGTGCCATGGGCGGGCATCGGACGATCGACGACTTGAGCGCCGTCGTCACGACACCCTGGTTGGCTGCGAAAGCTCCCATGGAGTACCGCATGACCCGGCCATTCCTCACCCACGAACAAAACGAGGCTTTGCTTTGGGCGTGGTTCCAGGAACCGACCGACAAGCTCTACGCGGCGCTGGAAAGCAAAACGCCCCGGGTGTTATTCCAGTGGTTTTTGGGCCTGATCTGGGATCGCGTGGGTCAGTGCAGGCCCGCGGGACCTCGCAGAAACATCGCCGACAGGCTCTACTCCATCCGCGCCGCGCTCCCCGATCGTGTCGATTGGACTGGCGCAGCAGGCGATCCTGACCATGTTCAGCTGGGACCTGCTGCGCGCATTCGCTACCCCACGAGGGAGAACGAGCCCCCCGTGGAGAGCGCGTTGGGCAAGAGGATGTTATTGCACGATGTTGGACTGATGACCTCTTTCGAGGGAGCCACCCTCTACGACCTGGAGGCCCACGTGAGCGAATTCCCGAGTTACCCCGAAGCTCGGCACCCAGCCCGCGTGGGAGGGCGACCCATGGTTTGGCCTTTCCGGCTGTACCACAAACGGTTGATCGTCGTGGCCGTTACATAAAAAAGAAAAAGAAAAAGACAAAATAACATATATATATATATACACATATATATATACATATATATGTATATGTATACATGTACACATACATATAATTTCTGAAGCAGTATACACACATATATACATATATATACACATTTATATACATATAATATAGATATATATATATATATATATTAAATCGTATATATACATAGATATAAACATGGCTTTTGTTTATACACCTATATTACACATGATGTATACAATATGTGGAATTATGTTTCCGTGTGTATATGTTTACATGGAAACTATGATATTATATGCGTTCTAGAGGCAAACCTGATAAACGACAAAATGAATATACTATGAACTGTTATGTGTATTATAACGAGCTACCAGTTTCACATTATATACGCAATCTGACACGCGTATCGTGCACGCACATCCTACACGTACTACTCGACCATCCTTGGCAGCACACGCAATTTATGCAGTATTCATACGCACGCACATATGAACGAGTGATTGTCTAAACCAGCAAATCATATAGCTTAGGGTTCAGGGCTTAGGGTTCGGGGATTGGTCTGAGGGCTAAGGCTAAGGCTGAGGGCGCATTCCCAACGCGTTTCCTGACCCCATAAGGAGCTCCACCGTCTGGGCCGTCTCGGGGGAGTCTTGGGTAGCCTGGGAGAGGACGCGAATCTTATGCAGTGACGAAATCCTATGCCCACGCTTCGATCGTAACACAGAAGCTTTACAATTGAGGGTGAGAACGCAGTGTGGTCGCCAAAGCTGCCGAGGCTCTTATTATTTCCATGCAGCCTTTTCGTTCCTGGAATGGTAGGGCGAAGAGAGAGCCACTGGAAACCAGGGAAAGGCTCTCGCCACCAGGAAACAAGAACACCGGGGGCGGGTCGACGACGACGGCGACGGCGACGGCGACGGCGACGGCGACGGCGACGGCGATGCGACGACGACGACGACGACGGCGACGGCGACGGCGACGGCGACGGCGACGGCGACGACGGCGACGGCGACGGCGACGGCGACGGTGACGGCGGCGGCGGGGACGGCGACGGCGACGGCGACGGCGACGGCGACGACGACGACGACGACAACGGCGACGCGACGGACGGCGACGGCGACGGCGACGGACGACGACGACGACGACGGCGACGGCGACGGCGACGGCGACGGCGACGGCGACGGCGACGGCGACGGCGACGGCGACGGCGATGCGACGACGACGACGACGACGACGACGACGGCGACGGCGACGGCGACGGCGACGGCGACGACGGCGACGGCGACGGTGACGGCGACGGTGACGGCGTCGGTGACGGCGGCGGGGACGGCGACGGCGACGGCGACGGCGTCGGCGACGGCGACGACGACGACGACGACAACGGCGACGGCGACGGCGACGGCGACGGCGACGGCGACGGCGATGGCGACGACGGCGACGACGACGACGACGTCGAGAGCGTGGCCCGCCCCAGGTGTTCTTGTTGCATAGAGCCACCCAGGTGTTTTTGTTGTATAGAGCCACTTTGGCTCAGATGGATTCAAGGCGGGCGGGCCCTGCTTGGCCCAGCATGGGCCATGGATTCGGCCACTCTGCACATGGGGCTGCGCAGGTTGTCTCGCGCTGATGCGCGGGGCGACGACGGAGAGCCAGGCGGCGAAGAAGGGCCCGGAGACTGTGCAGGAGGGCCAGGAGACGTGCCACTTGGAGATTTGCTCGCCGCTGCGAATCCTGGGGGTCTGCTCGGGAAGCGGCGGCTCGACGCATTCACGGGTGAAAGTTTCTACGGGGCTGGCCACATGCAGTATTTGGCGAAGTGCCGGGCGGCCAAGCGTTCCGATAATGCGAAGCAGGCTCTCGAGCCAGCTGCAGCGCCCTCGAACATTGCGTGGAACAACGAGCGGCTGCACACAGGTGACAAGGTTGGCGAGGCATCAGGTGTAGAGCTCGGCGCACATCCGAACACATGGAGCTTGCCAGCAATACTCGCAGCAGCGTGGAAACAGTTGGGCAGCAACAAAGTTGTGCGTTGTGGCGTGGATGGCATGACGCGGACACTGGGGGTCCTCGCGTGCGTTTCAGCAGCAATCTTCGAGGAGCAGGAGGACTTCGTTGCCGAGCGGGTCGAGGCGATGAAGGCCCAGTGCGCGAGCCCTGTCATCTTCAAGTTTTACGATTGCACGCCGATGAGATTATCGTTTGGGCAGTTGCAGCCTCAGTTGTACCCTTGCGCCAGGTATCTGATTTGTAAAGACGGCGAGTGGAAGAGCATGAAGTTGAACGATTACTTGAAGGAGCGACCCCACCACGCAGGCGTGCTGAGATCTGGCGTCGTCGAGATGCTCGCGCAGGGCGCGATGTGTGTTTACATCAAGCCGAGCTCCGACGAACTCACTGGCTTTCGGGTGTTCTGCCGACCAAAGATTATCCAGAGCGGCAATGCAAACTGCGTGTATCGCGCCACTGAGGAGGAGATCCCGTCGTTCTCTGCGCAGGGCTTGGCGGCCATGTGCCAGAAGTGCCCGTGGGTCATCTTGCGCGAGGCCCCCGACGCGCACAGTGCCAACACTCGCAAGAAGGCGAAGACCAGCGAGGTGATCCCGAACAATTGCTTGCACGTGTCTGCCAACTGCGATGGGCATCAAGCCCATCGGATGAACGAGATGAAGGAGGAGAACGTCATTGGCAATCTCCACGCGATCGCGGTTTCGTGCAGCCACACAGCGTTCCAGAACAGACTCCAGGACGCCCTCCGCACGGCCATCGACACCATGGAGTACACGCGCGGGGAGCCCGATGATCACGTCATGCAGCGTAACCGCAGGCTGGCGAAGCACACCCTCTTGCGCCGCAAGACCCTGGTCATCGGCGACATCAGCGACGGCGACGTCGATGCCGATCGGGAGTTCGAGAAGGCCGTCGACACCTTCTTGTCTTTCTGGAATGCGGATTGGCGGTCTTTCCACGTGGGGCACGCGTGCCGAGGTTGCTGCTCGGGGCCGGAGAATGCGAAGCAGAACATGTTCGCTGCAGCTGTGTCTGTGGACCTGTTGCAGAGCCGTGACTGCGAGTTGCCGTCCCTGGACGATTGGGGCACTTGCGGCCGCGCGTGCGGCCTTGCCAGCATGGGGCTGCTGTGCCACAACATCCTGTCCAATTGCTTCGGCGCTGCGTTGCCGGACTGGCGGTCGATGCTACCGCCGCGGCAGGCTGGCGACAACGATGATACGGATGATAACAAGACGATGGCGCGGCTCAAGGTTCGAAAAAAGGCGTGGAGGGCAAAATGCACGTTCGAGGACCCCGAGAAGAGGACCAGGATCCTGCTCATGAATTGGATGGGGGCCCCCGTGGAGAAAATGATGTCCAACTTTCAATACCTCGACCGGGCGGGGAAAGGGCTCTACGACGCTTCCGTAAGCAACGAGTTCAACCCCATATTGGTTTGCAAGCAGAGGCTGACCCAGCTTGTCCAGGAGGGCGTCGACGGGGACATGGGCCCCCTCTTCGAGTGCGCGCCGTCCGAGGACCACGGCGAGTTGCTGGAGCAAGTCCGCTCGATGGGGATGGACTTGGGGGCCCAGGCCACGCGGCACCAAACGTCGTCTCTTGGGCGCCCCTTCGAGGGGGGGAGGTCGGCGGAGGAGGAGGAGGAGGAGGTGGAGGTGGATGAGACGGGGGGGGGGGGAGAGAAGGGGCACCTACCCTTCCCGGAGCCGCCAAGTCGGGCAGCCGTTGTTTTTTTTGTCACGCCCTCTCGTCCTCGCCCTCCTCCTCCCCCTCCTCTTCCTCCTCCTCCTCCTCCCCCTTCCCCGCCTTCCTCCTCCTCCTCCTGCTCCTCCTCCTCCTCCTCCTGCCCCCCCCCCCCCCCCCCTCCTCTTCCCCCTCCTCCTCTTGTCTCCCAGGCTACGTGGCGGTTCATGAAGTGCGACACCTACCCCTATATCTTTGCGCGCTGGGCCCACCCGGCCGTGGATCCCGAAGCCCGAGAGGACGTCCCCCGGCACTTCTTCTCTTTGAAGCCATGTTGTCTCGATAGCGGCTTCTCAGAGAAACTCTACAACTCGCTCGGCAGCGTCGACGCCATGCTGGGCTCGGAGGACCTCAGGCATGCGCTTCGCGCTTGGACCATCCACTACAAATTTACCGACATGTTCAGCGAGCGCTTACTGGCTAAAGTAAGGCAGTCTGTCGGCTACTCCGACGCCGACATGGATGTCGAGAGAATCTGCAGCAGCGGCTTCATGTCCCAGATCATGACAGCACACGTCGCGCGGGGCGGTGACGACCCCCGCGCTGCCACCAGGGAACAACTCTTGGAAGACGGAGTCCATCTCAGATGCAGGCCCGCTAAGAAGTCTTCCAAGCCAATGAGTTCGTTCGTGCACTGGATGGGCAAGCAGGAGGGCGAGCGAAAGGCAAGGAAGCTCAAGCTCGATGAGGAGGCCTATCGCGCGTGGCAGAGGCAAAAGAGAGACGAGTTCTTCCAGCTGTCGGCGCAGGAGGTGGCAATCGAGGAAGGCGAGGCCCGAGCAGCTTACGACGCCAAGATGGCGGACGCTGGTGAGAGGATGACGCCCGCCCGGGCGCTTGGGCCAGAGGGCGCAATTGCATCCATCATAGGTTCGATCGGAGATGTGCGCACCCCCTACGCTGCTGCTGCCTTCAACGCGCGCATCCGCAGGAAGCTCGACTTAGCCGACGATGACAAGGCCCGAGGCTTCACGAGATACGTCGAGCAGTTCCGGGATGCCCAGCGCCAGGCATTGTTCGTCGAGGATTGCAACGACACTGGCGATAAAGTTTTCACGGTCAAGTTGCCCTGTCCGCTATTGCACCCAGGTTTCTGCGTGACGGATGATGCGCAGTGTGCTGATGTCGTGAAGTCGTGCTCCAACGTGCTGTTCAAGGTCGCCGGGGACCTCGTGGGGCGCTTCGTCCATTTGCGTTTCTGTGCTGGCCCTGATTGGCATCGTTGTTCCTGGGCGGCTGTTGCGCATCAGCGGGGGGCTTCGCCTCGCATCGTCATGTTAGCTGCGTGCGCCCTGTGCGAGGAGACCCTGGCGCTGACCATCGAGCAGAACGAGGGCCGCTGCTTCGAGTTCGTCCCGGGCGTCACGTTCATCGGGTGTTTCTTCAAGCAGGCCCCGCCAGACCGTGACATGGAGGTCTATTGGTGCCGCGCCCCGACGGACCAGGGGGCGCCGCTGCAGCGCTCCGCGGCGCAGGTGATACTCCACCGCGACTGGCCAGCGCGAGTGCAGCATGAGGAGGTCTGGGCACGGGAAGGGAAGGATAGCGACGCTTGCGGCAATGCGAACGATCAGCGCCCCATCCTCCTCCTCCTCTTCCTCCTCGTCCTCCTTCCCCTCCTTCCTCCTCCGCTTCCCCCTCCTCCGCCTCGCCCCCCCCCCCCCGCCCTCCATTCCCCTCTCCGCCCTTGCACCCCCGTGTTATCTTCGAATCGAATCGCCGCTCGCGTCGCTGCCCTTTCTTTCTGGGGTGCCTTCTGGCTTCTGGGAGGTCAAGCTTTTCCCGCCGGCGCCTGTCGCTCGCGATGCCGATGGAGCTGCCGTGAGGAAGCAGATGCGGGCTGGCCTGAAGTCGGCGTGCGAACTGCCGAAGGCAGACCGACGTCGCGGTGCAGGCGTTCGCTTCATGAAGCCAGCGGGCCCCGCCGCGCGCGAGCGCGGCGAGTCGGGCGACTCGACTGGGGGAGACTCGGGCGGCGGAGGAGAGGGCCGCAGCGATAGTGGAGACAGCGGCGGCGGGGCAGGGCCAGGCGGCGCGCCAGGCCCGGGCGGCGGAGCAGGGCCAGGCGGCGTTCCCGCCCCAGACGGAGATGGGGATCCGCCACCTCCAGCTCCCCCAGCTGGCGGCCCTGCCGGCGGACTGCCTTGGGCCCGTTGGCAGATAGGGCACTACGGCTTCATCGTTCTGGATGCGAGCAGCGGTTCGTTAGGTGCCCATTGTTCTAAGCATGGCCCGAGTTGCAGGTGCAATAATGTATTGAGTAAGAAGCCTCTGGGCTACCTTGTTGCCTAGCTACAGCACCCCCATTTGCACGCCGATTGCGACACAGAGCCGAAGCATGCCGCAGTCAAAGGTGTGCTGATGTCTGCGGCAAGCTTGCGCCCGCGGTCCGACGGGCGGAAATGGCTCACAGATCGCGCGGCAGTTTTCCGTGCGTTGCTGGACTTGGAGAGGCCGTACCACTCTCCAGGTTGTTTTGACGAGCCAGTGCGGGTTACCTGACTTTGAGTGAGGTCTGTTTGGGACCACCCGCCATTCGATGGCGGGCGGCCGCGAGCTCGGCGAGCGTTGCCAGGGGCATGCGACGATGTTTTTTCATGAGGATTGCAGGATTGCGTTTTCGTCAATCACCAACTATGCAAGCCCAGCAGAAACACATAATAATGCAGCCTCATCGCCGCAGACACACATAACAAACATAACAACAACAAAAAAACACAGAATCGTGCACCCTCCCCAGTTGTCTTCGACGCCACCGCCACTGTGGAAAAGGGGCAAGCCCGGGGCAGCTTGGACGTGGAGTCTTGCATCCCCGCGGGCCACGTCCGCGCGCGGTCCGTGGATGGCCGTCTCGCCTCGGGGAGTCCTTTCTCGAGGGTGTCCTGGGCCCCCGCGGGCCCGCTCGCGGCCCTCCCCGCATCGCCTCGGGCGCGGGTCGCTTCCTGACCCTTCGCGGACCCTGCCGGCCCATCCAGAAACGATGCCAAGTTGAGGTTTTCAGGGGCGTGTAGGAGCAAAGAGGGGGCTGCCCTTATCGTTCGAAGTGGGAGGATGACGGATAAGGGAGGAGGGGGATGGACGCGCGGATGATGGTGGGGGAGAGGAGGAGGAGGGACAGCATAAGGGCTAGAAGCATCTTGGATACCTCTCGGAGTCTTTTGGGATCTTTCCTGGGCGCTTCCTGAAGACTTCGTTGGGCGTCTTGGGGGGTTTCTGGCGCTTTCGGGGGCCTCTTGGGCCGTCCTGGGTGCCTCTGGGGGCCTCTTGGGACTTCTGGGGGCCGCGTGGGCGCTACTCGGGGGCCTCTTGGGGGCTCCCAAACAAACGAATCAAACATGCAAGGGCTTTGGATGCCCTGGATGGCTTTCTCAGGCGCATCCTGGTGCTTTCCTGCGGCCCTCTCGAGGGTCGCGGGACCGTGGGTGCCCTCGTTGGGCCATCTTGGAGGACGTCGATCAAAGAGGGGGGGGTCCCCATTCTACGTTACCTCTCGTGGGCCCCTTATGTCGTCTCGCGGGGCCCACGCGCGCCGCTCTTTAGGCGTTGTCGGGCGCTCGCGGGGCCGTCTTGGTCCATATTTGGCTTATCTGGGGCCCCCCATGGGCCGCGGGCGGGCCATCCTGGAGCCATCTTGAGGCTTTGGAGGCCCATCCGAAGCGAGCGGGCGAAGAAGGCTAACGTCAGTGATATCCGCGATGTTCTTGGAATATGTCGGCTTCGTTGGGGCCTCCTTGTGAGGCTACGCGGCCGCCTCGGCCTGACCAGCAGCGGCGCCGGGGCTTCGGGGGGCACGTTGGAAGCCATCATGAACGATAGTGCGGTATATTGAGCCATCTTGGAGGCCACATTGTGTTATGCAGGGGTCCAAGGCCTTCCTGGGGCCACCCTGGATCATATGTCATCTGGGGCGCTCTGAAGTTTCGCGACCTCGTCCGTCTAGACCAGGGGGCCCCTACCTCATTCAACAACTCGCGCCCTAAAGGGCTGGTGGGTATCCTGGTTGGCTTCGGCCGCTGCCCAGCCCGCGTCCTGTCCAGGGCCAGCGTCGGTCCGTATGTGGTATTTTGGCTCGAGGTTTTGGCGTTGGGAATTGTTTGCTGCGATCGCTTCAACGCGCATTCCATCTTATTTCGCATGCCCCCGCCGGATGCACAGGCGGCCGACGCCGATGCCAGGGCGCCAGATGGCGACGAGGCGACCGGGCCAGATCCACCAGCCAAGCGTGCCAAGCCGCCCCAGGATAAGCGCACTGGCAGAGGGGCGCGCCAGGCGCCGGGGCCCGCAGCGGCCGCGCGCAGCAAGGCTCAGGCTGTGGCTCGCCCGCTAGTCGCTAGGGATCGCAGACAGAGCGCGGCCCAGCAGGCGAGCACGGGCGGCGGCGACGACCGGAGCGGCGACGGGGTCAGACAGCCCCCAGCGGGCGAGGATGAGACGCCAGCCGTTCTGCCTGGCAGACTCGCCGCCCCATCGGCCCAGCGACCTGGCGGCATTGAGGAGCGCACCACGGCGTTTCTACAACGCAAGGCCGCCTATCGCATCAAGTGCGATGCCGCAGTCGTCAATCTGGTCAATAGGGTCATCAAGGTCGCGACGTCCTGGGGCGAGAAGGCGAAGGCGAAGTTGGCGCTGCTGCCCGAGGAGGTGGGCTCAGGCGAACCCGCTCCAGGGGGCCCCCGACGGCGCGCGGATGCGGCGCCATCTTCAGTGGCGACAGGGCCTTCGGCGACGAGTAGCGCCGAAGCAAGCGGTGTCGCCCATCACGTGCAGCAGGTCTCCTTCTCGAAGTTGATGGCGGCCAGATCCGGGGCGCCGCCGCCCTTGAGACGTCTGACTGCGAGACCGTTGGGTAGCAGCCTGCAGGCCGCGATCAAGCATGCCTTGGCAGAGGTCATCGGGTCGGGCGCGATGGACCTGGAAGACCCGAATTCCGAGGGGGAGGCAGCCCTTGGGAGCGAGGGGAAGGGCGCCGACGTCGAGGGGAAGTCCTCCCACCAGGGCGCCGAGCACCCCACGTCGCCGCCCGCCGCTAGGGCGCGCTCGCCATTCACGCCCGGGCGACGGGACATTGATGCCCCGAGGAGCGAGGGCGGGCTAGATGAGAGCCGTCCACTCGGCCAGTTCGACAGGTGGTTGGGGGAAACGGGCTCGCAGTTCGGGATGGAGCCGATCAAGTTCGACGTCGACGCGAGCGGCTCCATGGCAACGCCCGCGTTCAAGCCGGAGGGCGATGCAGTTCAGGGCGCGTCGACATTGGACAGCATCTTGTCTGGCAGCCTCGGCGGCTCCCTCGCGATGACTGCGCCGCTGGACTGGAGCGCGATGGGCATCGGCGACGACAGTCGGAGCGGCGACGGCGTGCAGGTCAGCGCCCCATGGCAACGGTTTCCACTCCCCCACCTTAGACGTTTAAGTTTTGTTTTCGCAGTGCGTGTAAATCAGGCGATTGATTTTTTATTCGAATTAAATTTTTAGCTCTCGGATAAGTTGTGATAATTTGTATTTTGCCGTATGTATTGTTTTCTTATGTGTATATGTATCACGGATAAGTTGTGATAATTTGTTTTTTTCCCAGTCGCTGATTAAATATTATTAGATAGCATGGTTTAAACGATGCGTGAATCATTTGCAAGATCGCACAGTTGGTGGATATATTGTGTCTTTGATTCCCCAGGTGCCATGCGCCGCCCCCCTGGACGGCGGCCCCGTCGCGACGCGCTCCGAGGCGGCGACGCCGAGGAGACGAACCAGAATTGTGTCCAGGAAAAGCGGGAAGCCACCGGCATTGGCTTCGATGATGTGAAGAACGCGGCTAAGGCGCATTTCCCGTCCATGATCCTCCTAGAGTGCGTGACCCAGTTGGCCCAGAAGGCCGATGCCGACGCACTGTCGGACGCCG
Source organism: Prorocentrum cordatum (assembly GCA_963575745.1). NCBI lineage: Eukaryota > Dinophyceae > Prorocentrales > Prorocentraceae > Prorocentrum > Prorocentrum cordatum. Next base: position 319,003 of record CAUYUJ010002725.1, read on the forward strand.
GGTACATCTGCCAGGAGCTGCGCGCCATGGGCTACTGGTCGCTCTTCCACGCGATGCAGGCTACGGACTGGGGCAGCCCAATTCAGAGAGAGAGGCTATACTGGGCAGCGCTGTCGAATATCACTGGCAAGCCTGCCGATGTGGAGCACTACTTCATGACCATCTTGGGGTCCTTCAAGCCCGGGGCCAAGACAACCCTGGACGAGTGCTTCACGTGGTGCGACGAGAGCCGCTCGCTCGAGGCGGAGATGTTGAATATCCCGTCGTACCAGGCGTGTCCGCTGCGGTCTTCCAAGCGCGGCAAGGCGAGCCCCGACTGGAAGGTGGATCACAAGAAGCTGTTCGAGGCGAACAACTTGACGTGGCCGCTCCAGCAGAACGACTCGCATCGCAGTTCCTCGTACAGCGCCGATTTCGTGAACGGAGGTATGTATCCTCGAGAAGCAGAGGTGGCTTTCTTGGCGCACGTGCTGTTTCCGCCACGTTCCGACGATGAGCGCTCTTTCATGGACATCAACCCAAACTCCACTAGGATCTTCGGACAGTATGTAAATGAGGAGACGCTGAAGCCTAAGGACACCACCGATGGCAATGACATGGACACCAACAATGGCCCGTTGCGCCCATCGCCCCCAACCTTGACGGGAAGCATGACGCTCATCGTTCGCTTCACGCAGAATGGCAAGAGCACGATTCGGCTTGCGGAGGTGTTTGAACTCATGCGTCTCGTCGGGTGGTCCGACTCCGAGTGGGCCGTCAGCGACGAGGTCATGGTGGAGGGCCAGATGGATACCATCTCGAATATGTGTGGGAATGCGTTCTCGTTCTGGCATTACGGGCCATGGTGGACCGCCATGGTGAGCACATACGGCATGTACGCCGCGGCCTACGACGACGATGCGGAGATGGAGGATGCAAGAGATGCCGCGGACTTCGATGACGATGGCCTCCTTGGCCAGGATGCAGGCCCACCAGTCAGCGTTGGCTCAAGCAGCAGTGGCAGTGATTAGCCCGACCAGCCCTCGCACTTTTCTGTGCCCGCCCTCAGCGTTCAGCTCGCGTAGTCCCAGGGGCCGGGGAGGCGACTCGCGCGGCGTCCTACATGTTGAGTGAGATGGTAGGAAGACACGGAAGCCATATCTCTTATGCCCGACACTTCTTGAATCGCCACCTGCCCATCCAGACACGATGCCCGGGTGAGTTGGGGTGTTCTCGCTCCCGCCCATGGGCCCATGGGTTGGACACGCTGCGCACCCCATGTCCAGCCCATGTGTGGCGGCCCGAAGCCAGCCAGCCCTCGGATACCAAAGCGACCATCTGCCATCGGACCCCAGGCCCGATGGGGGGGGGTTCTAGGCCAAAAACAGGCGTCAATATTTTTTAAAATTTTGACGCTCGATTTGGGGCTGTTCTCGCTCTCGCCCATGGTTTGGACACGCTGCGCGCCCCATGTCCAACCCATGGGCGGTGGCCCGAAGCCAGCCCGCCCTCGGACGCCAAAGCGACCATCTGCCATCGGACCCCAGGCCCGGGGGGGGGGGGATTCTAGGCCAAAAACAGGCGTCAATATTTTTAAAGATTTTGACACTCGATTTTGGGCTGTTCTCGCTCCCGCCCATGGGTTGGACACGCTGCGCACCCCATGTCCAACCCATGGGCGGTGGCCCGAAGCTAGCCCGCCCTCGGACGCCAAAGCGACCATCTGCCATCGGACCCCAGGCCCGGGGGGGGGGGGATTCTAGGCCAAAAACAGGCGTCAATATATATTTTTTTTTTTTTTTAAAAAAAAATGACGCTCGGTTTTGGGCTGTTCTCGCTCCCGCCCATGGTTTGGACACGCTGCGCGCCCCATGTCCAACCCATGGGCGGTGGCCCGAAGCCAGCCCGCCCTCGGATGCCAAAGCGACCCCCAGGCCCGATGGGGGGTGGGGATTCTAGGCCAAAAACAGGCGTCAATATGTTTGAAGATTTTGACGCTCGATTTTGGGCTGTTCTCGCTCCCGCCCATGGGTTGGACACGCTGCGCACCCCATGTCCAACCCATGGGCGGTGGCCCGAAGCCAGCCCGCCCTCGGACGCCAAAGCGACCATCTGCCATCGGACCCCAGGCCCGAGGGGGGGGGGGGGGATTCTAGGCCAAAAACAGGCGTCAATATTTTTTTAGAAATTTGACGCTCGATTTTGGGCTGTGCACGGCCCTATCTACACGCACATTAAGAAAGCCCGTTAACAGACATGTAGCTCGACAGGGCGCTGGGCGCGGAGATGCAATCGGCGCTCCAAGAGGGCCCCGAGACGGCCGAGGGCCCCGAGAGGGCTCTTGGTTGGTCTTCTTGGCGCCCCCCTGGAGCCATCTTGGGAAGGCCCCAGGGGCCCGCCAGCGGTCTCTGGGCGCACTGGGGCCCTTTGGAAGCCACATACTGAGCGATCATGCGCTAACTTGAGCCAGCTTGGAGGCAATCTCGCGCTTCATGGGGCCTTCTGAGAGCCATCTAGGTCATCCGTAACCACTTAACTCGCTAAACGTAACTCGCTAAACCACTTACGCTCTGAAGGGCTGGCAGGATTGTAGTCCGATTCCGTCCTGGCGCCGCCCCGCGAGGGTACCCTGCCCGCGTTGTGCGAGGGGCCAGCGCCCCACGACCATTCCACGCCTTCCTCCTCGCCTGGTCGCCTGGTCTTGGAGCCGTTTCAGCCTTGTCTTATCCCCTCCTTCCCCTCTCGCGCCCTCGCCCTGCCCATCCTCCTACATCACTCCCTTCTACGTTTCCCCTCGCTCACTCGCTCACTCGCTCTTGCCCGCAAGAACCTCGCGCCTCCCCTTCCTCTGCCCCCCCGCTCTCTCCTCCTGCGCCCGTCGTCGATCGCCCATCGCCAGAGGGAGTTCGTCCATCGTCTATCGCGGGGGGGCTCCTGCTCTGTTGCCCCGCCGCCGCCCTGCCCCGGCGCTGGGCCCGGGGGCCCGCGGCCCGCTGGGCGCGGCAGGACCGCCGCCGCGCACGCCCGCCTCCTGAGCTGGCGTCCTCGCCTCCCCCACCGATGCTCACGCCCTGTCTTTCCTCGTCTTCATTTGCCGCCCTCCATCCCTTCTCCGAGCGATGGCGCACCTCCTTCCTCGCCGAGTGGAGCGCCCAGGAGGGGCAGCGGGTGAGAATAGGGTCGCCCGTTCGTTCCGCCCAGTGCGAGGTCGCGCCCCCCACCCGAAATCCTGGCGCGGGCGAGGAGGAGAGAGAGAGAGAGAGAGAGAGAGAGAGAGAGAGAGAGAGAGAGAGAGAGAGAGAGAGAGAGAGAGAGAGAGAGAGAGAGAGAGGGGGAAACAGGCAAACATACAGACATACAGACATACAGACATACAGACAGACAGACAGACAGACATGCAGACAGACAGAGACAGAGACAGAAAGTAGTCAGCAGTGGGTAGTCAGACTGATGAGCGGGCCATGAGTCCATGAGCGATGCCCAACTGTTGGTGCTGCCATCTCCTGAGGGCCCGACCCCAGCCTTCTCCTGTTCATGTCTTCGGGGTTGTTCCAGGGGGGCCCTTACCTCCGAAGCTCGTCGCCACGGAAATAGAGTGCGCGACTAGCCGAAGCAATTTTGGTCATCAGTGTTTCTGGCATTGCCGCGAGCACACTCAGTTTGCGGGTGCCGAGTGGCACGGGTCCGCGCGGCGACGTCCTCTCACGCAGATGGGCGGCGAGATTGGCCCGAACGCGCAGAGAGATTTGGCGTTGCTACATGGCCAGGGCCTCTCCCGAAGCGGGCGGTCCAGGAGAGGGCCGGGGAGCACGGGCCGTGCCGGCGATAATGAGCCGGCCCAGCTGGCGTTTGACAAGGACCGGGACCGCAAGCCAGGCCACATCGAGTGCATGCTCTGCATTCACTTCGACGACGACTGGGACCCAGTTGACTTGCAGGTCAACGGTGCGAAGCAATACGTGGCGTGGGGCAAGCCCCCGAAGGACGGCAAAACGGTGGGCCAGTATTGCTTCTATTGCGTCAAGATATTCTGCGCGAAGTTCAGGCAGGATGGGTCCTACACAATCGCGCAGTACTGCTCCGATCTGGGCAAGGATAGCAAGCGCATGAAGCTTCACCTGGCCATGGTGAACGAGACGGTCAAGAGCATCGTCGAACGTGGTGGAAAGCGGAACGTCCACTTGGATTGGGAGAAGGTCCAACATGATACCGAGCTCTTCATCGTCCATTCGCTGAAGACAGTGATCAAGAAGCCAGGCCTTTCTATTTATGAGATAGAGGATTACGAGGACGAGTTCGGTTCCCTTGAGACCAACGGCAAGAAGCGACTCGGCCATTACAAAGACAAAAACGAGCTGGGCAAGGACGTGATCGTCGTGCCCGACAGGAAGGTGACCAGGATGGAGTTCAACGAGGAGCACGGAGTGGAGAAGCGGCAAAAAGCAGGCAGCAGCGCCGACGACGTGAACCCAGGCTTCTTGGATATTCGACAACGCCACTTGGCAGATGCCATGGTTCCAGGTTTCGGCGGCAACTTCGCGACTCAGCACGTGGTCGACTCCCTGCTCACCATGCCTGCTGAGGGCGGACGGGCCAGCGCTTCCTCGGGGCCAGCGCCCGCTCCGCGGGGGTCTCCCCGGGCCGAGGTGAAGGAGGAGCAGCCGGCGGCAGGCTCCGCACAGTCGTTTACTTCCAGGGGCGCAGGCGGCCGCCAGCTGGCGGCGAAGGCGGACGACGCCCAGGAAGCGGGCGAGGGCAAGACAAGGGCCCCGCCCAAGCCCAAGGCCGCCAAGGGCGCGAGTGGCGGCAAGCGAGGGCGGCCCACGACGAATTGGCAGGAGGTGGTCGATAAGGTCCATAAGGAGTTTTCAGAGACAACTCCGACTGACGTCAACTGGTGGGGCGGCGAGGCCAAGACGCAGCTGAAGACGTTGCGGGGGCAGGAGAAAGACGTGGCTGCGAGGCTGAAAAAAGGCGACGGACATGAGTGAGATCGAAAAGCTTCGGGTATCTCACAAACTGCTGGGGGCCATTACTGGCGTGGTCGATGCCGCTGACAAGCACGGTCTTAATTCGGAAGCCTTCAAGAAAGAGTTCGACAGGATTATGACCGACATCTCTTTGGAGCCGAGGGTGGACTTGCATCTCCCGGTCCACGTCGGCATCGCCAGGCACCTCATGGACGTGCGTGCCACTGAGGACCACCGTCGTTGGCTCGATCGCATTAGCTCCACCCAGCTCAAGTTGAAGGGGGTCGGCAACGTGGCCGCCCAGCAGGAGAGTCTGCTCGCCGAAAGGTTCGCGTCGCTGCTCAAGGGCAGGGACATCAAGGTGGTGAAGCAGAACCTGATTGGCCTGTTCAACCAGGACTTCGACTACGACCTCGAGGAGGCGTCGACTTCGTTCGCATTGTCCTTCTCGGTGGTGCTGAACTGCGCGAACTTGCCTGACCTCGATGAGCGCATTGACATACTTGATGACGCAGTGGCTAACATCGCGGAGGTGATCCCATCTAAGACATCCGTGGGCACGGCGCTAGGATCAACTTTGAAGTCGTGGCCGGTTGGGGACAGCATCTTTCGCAACGCTTGCACGCGCTTAGAGAAGGCTAAGCTCACGCAGACGTCGCTGCGCTCCTTCTCGGATCACCTCGAAAGGTTCACCGAGGCCGTCAACGCAGTGTCGGCCCCCCTCCTGGAGGACTCGGCCAAATGCGAGACCCTCCTGCACGCGCTGAGAGATGTGCACGCGAGTTGGATGACTGATGTGCCCAAATGCTTGCCTGAGTTCGCTCCTCGGCCTTCCTGGTTGTCCGTCGTCACTCCGACCGACGCGCTCCTCGGGCTCGTCGCATCTGGCTGGAAGGTGGTCCTGCATCCACTTCTCACTGCCACGGCTACTGAGGAGGACTTGATCCAGTGGGTGACGTCATCAGCCGAGGCCCGCAACAAGATGAAGGAGCTCTCGCGTGCCGTTTCCAGTCACGCCGTTATCTTCGTTGCGGGGCCGAAGTTGAGCGACGTCGATCAGCTGTGGCACGTCCACGATTGGCTGGTGACCTGCGCCGCCCACATCCACAAGGTTTCCTGTCTGACGTTCGAGGGTAGCATCGCTTTTGAGAGTGAATTCCAGACCTTCCTGAAGCCTTTGCGTGAGGAGATCGACGGTTGGGGCAACTATTGCTTCGAGGAGTTCGGTAAGTCAACCTTTGCCTCGCCCAGAGACTGGCGTTTTCGCGGGCGTGATGAAGAACGTGTTCAGCGATGGCGAGAAAGTGTTGAAGCCATTCAAGGATGGGGTTGCTACTGTTGTGATGTTGGTCGGGGGCCCCGCGGCGGTGTCGGTGCTCGATGTGTCCGACAGCGCCCTTGAGGCCCTGGTGAAGATGCCCCCCCCTCAGCGAGAAGGCCGTGGCGGATGCCGTCAGTTGGGCGCGAGGTGTCGCGGACGACTTGCTGGTGCAGGAGATCCACTACTTGCGCGCCGTCTACGCCCTCATCTCGGCGCTGGCGTTCGCGGCTAAAGTGTCCCGCACGACTTTGAAGTCGGAATCGATGACGGTGCGGAAGGCTTCCGAGGGGCAGGTTGCCATCGTGAAGGAATTCAGGCATCGGCGTGCAGTGCTGCAAGAGTTCGAGGAGAAGCACGATAAGGTCGAGATGTTCCTGGCCGACGGCGGGGTTCACCACCTTGCGTTTCTTCGTGGTGTCGTCGATCAGGCGACGGCGACACGTTCGCTCCTCTCTGAAGCGGCAGAGGCCACGTCGGTTTTCCCGCGGTCGTGGACGTCGGACATCGAGACGCTGTGCCAGGAGGTCGAGCGCGCGTGCCCGCAGTGGGGGCCGAAGAAGGAGTCGCTCCTCGACGACCAGGCTCTGGTCGACGCGTTGTGCAAGAACCTGAGGTACGCGGCCATTGGCCCGCTGCGCGGCGAGTTGCGCGGCTACGTGAAGTTGGTGAAGGCGGTGCACGCTGACAAGAGGGGGGCCATGGTGGCGGCGGAGCTCCTGTCCCGGGCGAACGCTTCTGCCGACTTCGGCGTTGAGACGGTGGCTCACACGTTCTTCGTGTGGAACGTGACGCCATGGGGGGAACGAAGGAGGAGGGGGGGGGAGGAGGGGGAGGAGGCAGGATGCGGGAGAAGTCTACCCCTTCCTTGCCCCGGGTCGGCGGAGGGGAAAGCGAGAGCGAGGGGGGGGATGGAAGTGGGCGCGGGGAAAGATGGGGAAAACCAGGGTAGATCTGATGGGGGAGGACATGGCGGCATTGGTGAGAGGGAGGGCGGGGGAGGGGGGGCGGGGGGGGATGGGCCCCTGCCAGGTGACTTCGGAGTTCCCGAAGCTGCTGAACCAGAAGCTGATCGACGTCGCGATCGAGAGGGTCCAGAAACAGCTGCACCCGAGCGGCGTGCCCCTCACCGCTCAGATGCAGGCGCTGCTGGGCGACTGGCAGAGCGGAAAAATGTTGTCGGGCGCGCCGCCCGAGCCCAGGGAGGCGCCGGGCCCGCCTCCCGCTCCCGAGCCTGCGGCGGCGCCTGCTGCTTCGAGCCCGCCTCCCCTGCCTGCGGCGGCGCGTTCCGCGCCTGCGAGCGGGGCCAAGCGCTCCCTCCAGGAGAAGCTCGCTCAGGCAAGGGCCAGGCAGAGCCGCCAGGCCTAGTGGCTTAGGGGGCTTACGACGACGACGACGACGACGAGACCGACGACGACGACGGCGACGGCGACGGCGACGACGACGACGAGACGACAAGTCGATTATACGGTCAGACTACGACCTAGGATAGACTCGGCGAGTAGATGACTAGTCGACGACTGAACGACGACGACGAGCACGACGATCGCCCTCGTCTCGGTGAGAGAGCTGGCGGCTGCAGCGCGCGCGCCTGGTGAACAGCGTGAAGAGAGAGGAGACACAAACAACGAAAACCAAACATTCCTTCGCTTCGTGTAGCACTGCCTGGCCGTGGTCCGCAAAGGGCCTCTCGGGGGGCTCGTCGGGCGGGGGCTAGGTGCGGGTTGTTCCCTGGCCATCCCGGGTGTCTCGGGCCTCGGGGGTAGAGCCGCAGTTTGGAAAAAGGCACCGTGGACGTTTCTGTGCGCCCCCTGGCCCCCAAAGGCCTCCCACCCCAGTGCTTTCGCCTTCTCCCTCCTCCACCCCTGCGCCCCTCTCTCCTTCCTTATATATTCAGTCATATAGATATAGTAATGCGTGTGCATATCTACATGTATGTATAGTTACACACATATACAACTATACATATATTCACAGTTATATGCATCACGACATGAAGGTTGAATAGGTATATATGTTTTATGCTTATATGTATACGTATACATACACATATATGTATATTTATACGTACACACATATATACATATATGTATGCATGTCTTTTTGTATGTGTAGTATTATTTGTCATTGCTGTTTATGATATAGCAAAGTGTATGCTAGCGGTATATAATATATTATTTATATCTTATACATAATAAAAAAACAGGCACTATTGTATATTAGTTGCCCTGGCGTTTTCTATTTTTCCCCCGTGCGCGATGTGTGGTACGTTCGAACACATCAACCCATGGTCCTTCGTCGCATTGGAGGGCCGCCGGACGTTGCGCAGACAGGACTACCAGGTCGAGTACGCGGTCAGCCTTGCACATAACGAGTGGCTGAAGCGCTCGGACTATGTGTCTCCTGACCGCGAGCAGCGCCGCCTACAGGGCCTTCCCGACTGTGCGTTCGACGCGAGTCCCCTCTACGTTGCGCCGTCGGCGTGCGTCAACCTTCGCCAGCAGCTGAGGCGCGACGACATGGCGGAGCGTGCTCGCATGGCGCAGAAGGCAGCCCCCTCGGCAGCGTGCCATGCACCGCCCGGGGGCGGCCCTGCCTCGAGCCGCTGGAATCGCACAAGAACGGAAGGCTCAGGACAGTCGAGGACCGATGGCGAGAGGGCCTCCATCGCCGCCGCCGAAGGCACCTCCTGGTAGCGCGCCGCCGCGGAAGGCGCCGCCGAAGCTTCGGGCTCCTGGCGCCCCTCCGCCCCATGCCGCCAAAGGCGAAGGCCGCCCGTCGAAGCCGCAAGCTCCCGGGGCGCCTCCGCCGCGCACTGACCGTGGCGAAGGTCGCCCGCCGGAGCCGCAGGCTCCCCGCGCGCCTCCGCCGTGCCACGCACCTAGCGAAGGCCGCTCGCCGAATCTTCAGGCTCCCAATGCGCCTCCGCCCCGCGCCGCCCATGGCTAGGGGCCGACGCCGAAGCCTCAGGCTCCCAGCGCGCCTCCGCCTCGCGCCGCCTATGGCGAGGGGCCAACGCCGAAGCCTCGGGCTCCCAGCGCACCTCCGCCCTCCAACGCCCATGGCGAGGGTCGCGCTCCTAAGCCCCAGGCCCCGGGTACTGCCCAGCAATGCAAACCGCCTCCTCGGGGCATGGCACCGCCCGGAGCGCCTCCGCGGCCGGCGCCGACCTCGACGGCTCCGCCCCGCAGATGCCGCCGCGGAAGGAACCGCCTTCGAACGTGCCGACAGGGTAGCCACCGCCTCCGCGGTGGAAGCCACGGCCGACGGATGGTCGCGCGCCGCCGGGGCCGCCCCCGGGCAGCCCCTCATCGGCAGGGGGACAGAGCAAGCCCCCGCCGACGACGCTGCCGAGGCAGAAGGCAGCGCCTAGCATGCACCACCCAGACCAGGCCGCAGCCCACGCGGATGGCCGGGAGCAGCAGGCGCTCGGCGATTACGCAAGCGAAAGCAGGACGGGTTTGGAAGAACGCCTGCGCAGAGCGCGCGAGCAGCAGGAGGCGGCCAATCGCCCCCCCGCAGGCGGAGATTCCAACCCGTGCATCAGCCCATGGCTCGGACGGCATGGATCAGCAAGTGACTGGCGGTTACGAGACCGAGGCGTCGACGGGATTGACGCAGCGTCTCCGCCGACTCCAGGAACAAGAGGATGCCAGGAGGGCTGCTGCTGAAGAGCAACGACGGCGAGCCCCGGCGTCACCTCAATCTGACGATTCTATGCCGCCCGACCTCGGAGGGTCGACTCCCTAGGAAATTCGCGAAGAACCTTTGCAGAACGCGGAGCAGGAGCAGGACCTGCCAGACGTGAAAATGGAGCCCAATTCGCCACAGGAAGAAGAGGAGAAGTTGGAGCCGATTCAGGAGGAAGGCGCGAGGACTCTGGACGACCATGTCGTCGAGGAGCTTCCGCCTACCGAGAAGACAGAAGTTGACCAGACCTCTCACGAAGTGCCTGATACTGCACATGAGGATGTGAAGGGCACGGGGAGTGGAGGTACCCAGGGGCATGCCCGCAGTGCCGGGTCAGCTGAACCGGCCCAACAGCCCATGGCTGGCCGCTCGCAAGCCGACGATTCCAAAACGGCGAAGAAGTGAAACAATGAGTGGAGCAAGTGCGCTCTTGCTGACAAAGTAGGAGTACACGGATACTGGAATGCTCTCGAGTATTGTTATGAACATTACAAGAAGGAAGGCAGACCCGATCCTCGTCTGGACCTGAACGTCTTGCCACCGAAAGGGCCGAGGCCTGAGCACGTCACGGAAGTGAAATCGATTGGCAAGGCCCTCGCCTACGCCATCAAGCCAGAGGCTGCTACGGCTTTCGCCAGGCTCGACTTCCCTCGAGCGCGCGCTGCGCTGAGTAGCCTCATAAGGGCTGCGGGGATTCCTTCTCGCATTTCGGGGGAAGCGATCTACCTCTACGCAGCCTATGACATTCCACACTCGACGTGGTTCAGGCCTATCCCGACAAAAACGTGGACTTGCATGATCGGGGCTGACATGGACGAGGGCGATAGGATGTTCAATGGAGTACCTTGTCTCCTCTGGCTCCACGACAGCGTTCCTAAACGTCAAGGAAGTCCAGCACTCAACGCCGCCCTGAAGCAACAACTCGAAGGTCGTTCTTCAGGGGCGCGCGTGCATATGAAGAACGGCGGAAGCCATGACGATATCGAGCCAACCTACGTTCCATGAGCTGGAAGGCGCCCCTTGGACGCAGCAAGACCCGATGTCGGGTTATGGTATGGAACGGCAACGAGCTGTGCGTCTACCGCGACGGCGTCCAACGGCGAGTGAAATGTGGCAAGACGAGAAGACGCGCCTTCGGATTGCGACGAGGTGGAGAGAGACGCTCTATCCATGATAGACGACGTCGTGGACGAACAGGCGTATGTCGCCAATGCTACGGGCGACGTGCTGGTGATGCTCGCCCTTGGCGATGGGCAAAGCTGGAATCATATCAAAGGGGGATCTGACCGCCGAATCTGGGACACTCTCGCGTCCCGCGTGTTTGCATGGGGACAGAACAGGATCAACCTCTACCAGGAGGCTGGCCAAAACCCCAGGATGCTATCACTACGCGGCTCGGGGCTATATCACCGAGGAGAGCACCCAGAGGGCGACAACTGGCACTTCCTCCCGCCAGGAGAGAACTACACGTGCGCCATAGACTTCGCCATGTACAGAATCAACGCGGCGAAGGTGTGCTATGAGCTGCGCTGCCCCATGTTCGACGTGGTGGATCGGCCCTTTGGTACCGCGTCGTCTACGATTCCTCCTCCGCCACCGACTGCTCCCCCGCCGAAGGCTTCAATTCCGGCGCCCGTGCCCCCGGGCGCGCAGGGTCCGACGATGAGCCATTTCATGTCCACCAGCGGCCGCCATGTGCGCTGCCAGGTGGGGGAGTTCCCACCGTTCGGTGATATTGGAGCGCCGCAATGCGTGCCACCCGATTCCGTCAATATCAACTCGAAGGATATCTTATCATGGCTGGTGGAACACCATCATGACAGGCAGGCATTGGCGGACCGACGCAAGACTGCAGTACCGTATGACGACGGGGCGGACATTTACGGAATGGAACTGGGAGCAGGCTCTCCCATGGAGACCCTGCCCGTAGATGGCAACATGAAGAATGTGATGGAGGCAATCGAAAAAGGGATGGCCATGCTGTTCACGGCAAAGTCTCGCAGACCAGCGGCGCCGACCGTGAAAGAAGCGACAAGAGCTACGACCAGAGCATCATCGTCAACGGGATCTGGCCTTACTGGAAAACCCTTCTGGGAAGCGATCATCCAGAGTGTGCTTCACCACTCTACCATTACTGGCCATGAGGAGCAGATCGCCTGCAACTTCGGCAATGTCAACATTTCTTCAACGCGTGTGAAGATCATCAAACAGCTGTGGTCAGAGGGCTGATGGTTGGATCCGGGACGCTGCCTCATGTCGAGACTACAGTAGGACCCCACCAGGTCGTTGATTACGAGATGATATTAACCCCCCAGAAGAGGGAGCACGCAATTGAATAAGTCCATCTCATTGAGCAGTTCTACAATGCCGACGACTGATACGATGGGTTGAAAGGACGCGTGGCCGCTCGTGAGTGGGCACTGGCCAGGGTGCGCCTGGCACGTTCTCCACGTATCACGGCGCAAGATTGCCAGATAATGGCCATCGAGTACTTGGTCACGAGGCGTCTGCGCACTACATCAGTTGCGAACCTGTCGTGCTCTGCCCTGCTCGATTGGGGTAAAACACGATTTGTTGAACATGAATATTGTGCCATGCTCGAGATTCCGTTCTTATGGCCTGACAGTGTCCACGACCGTGTCAGGCAGGGACAGTGGGAAACCCTCTCCCATGCTACTGACGTCCGGAAGCTCTACGCGCCCCTGAACGCTGGCGTATTCCTCCCACCCAGGGAGAGATGGGGTATGAGAGACAAAACTGATCAGAAAGCGAAGGTTAAATGTCTTGCTGAAGGAGTATGCCTTCCGCGACACTGATCTGATCCACGAGCTACACCAACGCTACAGCCATGGCGCGGAACTCTGGAGCAACGGTAACGCAGTAACCATGGATTTCAAGGTCACGACCCCGCCGGCGGCAACTGGCGGTTTCCGCCCCGTCGACGCGGAGACGAAGGGAAGGAAGCAATGCGTGTGCGACAGGCCTGAACTCATAATTAGGCTGTCGCTAAGATTGTACTTCATGACTCCCAGTCAAGCCAACCAACGACAGCTCTGGGTCTTTCATCCGCAGCATTCTCGCCACTACGAGGTGGACTACAAGGCGCTTGTGGACCCCTCTCCCGCTCCAGAGGAAGATGTTGCGCAGTGGCAGATTGATAACGCGATAACCGACCATATCCTATTGCAACAGCCTCGCACAGACAAAACAAGAGGAGATTGTTGCCGAGTTCGATCAGCTAAGGAGGAGATATTTTCGATTCTTGGATTTGGGGGACTGGACGCATCGTGAGTTGTATTCCGACCAGCTGGTCACCGAGCACTTTGACGCGCCCATCTTCGTGGCCCGTGGCCTTCAGGACATGTCGACTCCCCTCGACCAAGTCGGACTACCACGAGAACGCCCATATTTGAAGACGATGGACATGGATGAGTCCATGCCCAGGATCTCAGTCAACAACTGGATGCTCTTCCGCAACAAAAAGGAATATCTGATCAGCCTGCCGCGGACCGCGTCCCAGACAGTGTCGAACCCCATGGGCCGCCGAGGTCCGGCAGCGTTGTGCGCCGTGGAGGCCGCGAGGCACTGATTCAGGATGCGGCAAAGGACCGGCGCGAATCCCGATCGGGAGGGCGACGCTCCGGCTGGGGCAACATTGGGCATGCTGGATTTAAGCGCCCGTTTACTGCGGATCGCAAGCGACCGCGCTTTGAGTTCCCTGACGGGATGCCTCCTGGACAGCGACGAGATCCTCGCCAGGGGGCGCCGGATTTTCGGCCTCCGCCACCACCCGAGGTTGCGTTCGTGTACATGCGCAAGGTAGGCGTGATAGCATCACCTGCCGCATCCCGCATTGATCAGATCTACATTTATCCAACGATGGGCTGTTTTCGGACAACCAAGATGGTTGTTGCTCAAGACGCGAAGATCTATCTTGCACGTCGATGCGGCCATTGTCAACCGCCGCAGAGGACAGCCGTACATTCGGATCGATGCCCGCCGAGGCATCGCATGTATAGCCGATGGGCAGACGCCCGCGGCGCAGGAGCACCGCCCGGAATCGTCGATTACGAGAAAAGAGAATACGAAAGGTGGTGCAGACAACAGATTACCGAGGTTAACCTTGAAGCGAGCTCGGAAGAGTCCGCGTCCGACCAGGACCACGGAAAAGGGCAACCTGCGGGTTCACACGGCGACGATCATGCTGACGACATGTCAGAAGAAGGAGATGGGTCCGTAAAAGCGACCGGCCATGCTGATGTCGTGATCATCCAAATCGATCCCCAGACCCGACCATATGTCGCTGAACAAGGGTCTCCATTTGGCAGGGACTACTTCTTGATCGACGACACACTGCCGCTTCTCAAAGGCAAACAGATATCAGAAGAAGAGCGTGGGAGGCTCTGGACACGGCGTGACCGTGTTGATGATCTTGTCAATCTTGGACCCGGACATGAAGAATTGAGATGAAGGCTTCCTCGACCACGGAGGACGCGCTCCTCTGCTGGCGATGCCCGAGCTCAAGCGAGCAAGCCTCGCAGCAATAACCCCAGCACGAGCTCGTCTCATAGACGAACTTCATTACGACGGGCCTGTACTACCCAGCCAACGGCTAGGCCGAGCACTTATCAGCGACAGGCTTTCCGCTTACGCAGACTTCGTTGCCGACCCGCTCTTGGATTACATCCGGCGTTTGCCCGCGCCCGAGCGATCCAGGGTGGAAAGGTACCTGCGAGCCCGATGCAATACGACTGAGAGCCGCAATCTGCCTGGACCAGACCATGCTCTGGTACTCATGTATCCCCACTTACGCCCGAAGCTCTACGCCACCGCGAGAGCGAAGTGGGACGCAGTCAGGCTCTTCGACTTGGCGGGCTAATCATCCACCTCCTCCGCCACAGCTCGGCCCATGTGCTGAGCTCGGGAGGGTGGGTGGACGTGGGCGTGCTAATAAAAATGCTGACAGACGTCGGCTTTGACCGCCCGTGGGCAAGACTCATGCACGCGATTTCCGTGCTTGACCCACAGGATGTCCAGATGCTGGGAGTGGAAATGGGCGCAGCGGATGATGGCCCCAAATCCCGCCCCATGGCCCCATGGACTGGGATGCAAGCTTCGCCGAAGTTCTCCGCAAGGGTGTCGGGGCATCCGAGATCGACGGAGATACAGACACATCCCTGGCGGAGAGTGGGGCAGAACAGATATTTGTGGTTCCGTCGACTCGACCGCTCCGCATCAGGGCCGTGCACGGCGACTCGCTGAGGGTCGTCAGTCCATACCGACGGAATGTACGGTATGATCCCAGCATGTGCGAGAAACATGGAGCCCTGCTTATACCGTTAACTGCTGCCGACGTTCGACACAGTCAGAAAGGGCGAGCGGTTCCCTCGTACGACGAAGCTGCGGGCATCCGCCACTACGACACTGTGGCTTACACCGTTGCGCTTTCTCCACATGCGTCAAAGATCCATGATCTTGAGACGCTGTCGCTGGAGGACGTATCTGAGCCACTGTGCTTTCATGAAGCACAAGCACTGGTTCGTCAAGATGCTCAACGAGTCCGTCTTGAACAAGCCACCAACTTTCCGACACTCCTTCACAAGACGGCGTGTCGACAGATTTTGATGGGAGTACCAACGGATCCGTGTTCGACTTCCATCTGTTCAATTTCGACGGCAAGCACCTCGCTACCATGAGCTCGAGGCACCTGGAAGCGCACCCGCATTGGATCTTGCCGACAGGGCAAATCTTCACCGACAAAATCCCATACTGGAGTAAGATCTGGCAGATCTTCGCAATTTCAGAGTCGCCTGGCAGTAAGATATCGTGGCGCGTCACCTACGATCGACGTCTGAGCATGGTTCTGGTGTTGCCCAGGCACAGGACAGGCTGTGTCGACGTCCTAGAGCCCAACGAGTTCATCATATCCGGCTACTGAGAGGACCGGGTCGATGCTGCGCTGTGGGTGGAAGTCAGGCAGCCGCCTGGCTGGCACGATGACGAATGTCTTGTTTGCCACATGAGACACAAGTCCAGATATGGCATGATGGGTTGTTCTGTATGCTTGGAGGAGATTATCTACCAGGCGATTCCATGGCAACCTAACAGGCTTCAGCTCACAATGAATTGGAGGAATGCCGCATTGCTTAGAGATTCGAGGCCTGAGAACGCGCTCCATAAGCGTGGTGGTAGCAGGCAACTGACACGGGCAGCCCAGATCCAGAACTCGGATCCTACACAAGCGCGTTGGCGAGAAATTTGGAAATCCGACAACTCCAAGGGCGCCCTCTCGCACTATTACGCTGCTATGTCGGGAAAGACAGCTACACTCTCGGCTGAAAGATCCGTGTTCGCTTGGGTTCCATCATCACCGAACGACAAGCGCACTGCCCATGGCAACAAGGCGCGAGAGGTCAAGGGACACAAATTGGCTCCTCCATGGATGATGTACCAGGAGTATCTTGGCTGGCAACCTACTGGCAATAATGCAACCTGTCCGCCATGGACGCGGTGGGCATACCCATCGAGACAAGTGGACCAGTCCGATTTCAGCACGGAGATGGGCGTCCTCGGCCTCTTTGACTGGGACAACACGGACCCCGAGGCGCGGGGCAGCGCTGATCCATCTGCCTGCTGGCCCCGTTGGTGTCACGTCAATCGCGACCGCGTGCCGCCGGGACTCAACCAACTTCGGCGAGACATCCAAGAGGAAATAGAAGTTCACTGGTCGCCGAAGGAGGAGATGGCCGGTATCGAGGAGGAAGAAGAGGAAGCATAACGTGTTCGGGACGCGCGTGCGCGCCGCCCCGCCTCGGCGCGGCCGCCACCTCATGCCCGTGGCAGGCGTGGCAGATCGAATCGTCGGCGACGTGTTCGATCAGAGGACGCGCCAAGAGCTTTCGGGGGTCGCGCCATGCGCAGACGGAACAGCTCTCGCGTGACACAGCGTAACATTCACCATGCTGACATCGAGCTATCCATAAACAGGTATCGCATCACGAGGGCGGCTCACGAGCTCGTTACATACTTCGATGCACATGACGAGCCTGATGAATACTATTGCCTCCAACGAGGCACAGATACGCGAAATGTGGCACGAGCCGCCCGAGTTCTCCGTCTACGACCCTGACCTTTTCAACGTCAAAACAAAGTGGATGTCAGAACAAGCCCACAATGTCGCCGTTGAGTTGACCAAAGACTTCGACTGGACGGATTGATGCGGATAGTGCAGATGGAAACGCCATGCGTGTTCATCTTAAAGAAGTGGACCTGTTCCGCACTACATTGGTGCGCGAGCTCAACATCCTTGACGCGCGCCGCAAGATGCTGGAACTGGTGCACAGGGATATCTGTCAAAACCGATCAGATCTACCGCAAGTCCCCACTGGCGCGCGCAAGATCGAGGCGTGCATGCAGTACCTCCCGCAGTCGCACACCACAGCGATCAGACGCGGCCAGCGGGCAACGCTGGACAGCTTCCAGCATGCAGCCGTCGAGCTGTGGCCGCTACACGTGTACGAGGCTGCGGTATACGCATGGAACATGTGGCAACAGCATGGGGCGGCGCCGCCTGAGTCAAACGAAGAGCGCCCCACCTCACGAGCGCCCATGGCAGGAGAAGCACGGCGTCGCCAGCCCCCGGCAACCACAGCCCGGGCAGCCCGCTCCGTCAGTCGCAAGCGCCCTCTCAGTTCTTCGTCTGCACAGCGGGACAGAGCGGCCGCGTTCCCACGAACGGGGCACGGCAAAGGCAGCTCATCGAGCGGCGCTGCCCCGCCGCCCCCGGAGGCTGCAGTGACGGGGAAGAGCAAGCGACCCCGAGAGAAGGAGGCAGTCGAACAGCGTCCCCTCCCTCGGTACGTCCGTGCCACTTTACCGACGTCCGCCAATCCGAACAGAGTGGCGCCGCGTCGTCATCTTCTCAGCACTTCAGCCCTGGGCCCGAACGGCGCCCATGGCGTGAACGGAGGCAAAGCCGACCCCGGGCCGGCCCCCCATTGACCGCTTCTGGAGTGCGTGGAGGGGCACCTCCAGCCGTGCCGGAAGCAAAGGACCGGGCAAAGATAACCGCGGGAAGGGCGCTTACGAGAGTTGGGTAGATCGCCGTTACGACGACCGCGATCAATGGCGTTACGATGGCGGATGGCACTGGTAAGCTCCAGGCGCCCATGGCGCGCTGGTGGCGACGCCGGTGCAGAAACACACTCTTGGCCCATGGCCGTATGGTGTGCACCACGTGGCAGGCTGGGCTGCTGGCGGCTATGAGAGCCTCGCACCCGCGCCTGTCCTAATTCGGCGCCGTCGGAGACGTATGGTCCCGATGGTGCTACGTCGGCCCTGGCCGGCCGCTGCGGCCGGGCCGCCGCGGGGGGAGTCGTTGCCATGCGGTCCCTGCCGCCGTGTATGTACATATATGCATTTACTTGTGCGTTACCTTGACCGAAGCTATTTCGGATCGGAAAAAGGGCCCGCGCTCGCGTCCGCGTGCGCTTCCCCCACATTCTTTCTTTCCTTTCCACATTGCTTAACGGACACCAGAACCTTGCTTTTCGCCATGTCCGTGGATCCGCTACTATGGACCCCAACTCTACGACCAGTACAACCTGGTGGTATTGGCCCTGTTGGGCTTAAGTTGGGAAATGATGGCAAGAGCAGGAGCAGGAGCAGGAGGAAAGGAGGAGGATGAGGATAATGAGGAGGAGCATGAGGAGGAGGAGGAGGAGGAGGAGGAGGAGGAGGAGGAGGAGGAGGAGGAGGAAATGGAGGAAATGGAGGAAATGGAGGAGGAGGGAGGGCGGGGGGAGAACGGAGGACCGATCGGCCAGGGGACGCCCCAGGACGATGATGCTGGGCGAGGTGGCGGCTACGGGCCACCGCAGGCGCGGCACTTCGTCGCTGCGCGCGGGGGCGGGCCCGTCCGCGTGCGGTGGGCGGGGGGGACAGGGAGGGCCGCGCGAGGCGGGGGGGGACAGCGGGGGACGTCGTCAGTATCATCATCATCATCACCACCAGCAGCAACATCAGCATCAGCATCATCATCATCGTCGTCGTCGTCATCGTCAGCATCTTCATTATCATCAGCAGCAACATCAGCAGCAACTGCACAACCACCACCACCATCATGTTCATGATCATGATCATGATCATCATCATCATCATCACCATCATCATCATCCTCATCATCATCCTCCTCATCATCATCATCATCATCTCCTCATCATCATCCGCGTCATCATCATCATCAACATCATCAACATCATCATCATCATCATCATCATCATTATTATTATTATTATTATTATTATTATTATTATTATTATTATTATTATTATTATTATTATTATTATTATCTGCGGGGGACTGGCTGGGGGGGTATTGGGGCCAGGGAGGGTGATGGGAGGGAAGCGGGAAAGGGGGTAGGGGGGTCAAGGGACTGGGTGGGGGGCGGGCGCGGGAAAGACGGGCGGGGGAGGAGCGGGGAGGGGGCCGGAAGGGAGGGAGGGAGGGAGGGGCGACGGGGGGGGAACACATGTGGCGGTTCCCCCTGCGCTGCAGGGAGGGCGCTGCTCGGGAGCTCGCAACTCCGGAGGATCGGGCACCCGCGCTCCCAGCCTGAGCGCGGCGAGACCCGCGGGCCGCTGGCTCCAGAGTCAGCGTCCGCTGACGGAGCTGATCTCTCGCTCGGACGCCGTCGAGGCTGAAGGAAGCCCGCGAAGTTCTCCCGCGCCATCGCCCGGCGCAGGTTGGGGCGAACGCTGCCGCCGCCGCCGCCGCTGTCCGCCGTGGGGGGCAGCCCCCACGCCGTGCGGTTGGCCCCCGACGGTGGGAGCTGCCGCTGCCACCGCCGTGGGAGAGGAGGCCCTGGCGCCGCAAACTCCCAGCCCGCGGGCACGCCGCAGAGCGCGGCCGTTCCTGCCTCGGCCACGCCGCGGGCGCGGCCGCGGGCGGCTCGCCGCCGCGGCCCCGCTCGCTGCAGGCCAGGGGCTTCGACGCCAGCCACGCGCGGCCGCTGGCGGCGCGGGGCGGGGGCCGACGCCGGCGGCTGGCCGGCGGTGGGCGCGGGGAGGCGTGGGCCATGCTGGCCCGGGGTTTCCTCGAGGGGTTGGCGCCCTGCAGCTCCCAGTAGGGGGCCACATGCGAACCCTACCCCTACCCCCCACGATTTCTGAAGGGGAGGCTGGGGTTCACTTCGTTCGGAAGCTCACGAGCGAAGTGAACCCCACCCTCCCCCTTACAAATCGTGGGGGGTAGGGGTAGGGTTCGCATGTGGCCCCTCATCCCAAGGCCACAGGAGGGCGGTGGATGGGTGGGTTGATGGGGGGGGGAGTCCGCATCTCGACCACCTGCGTTGACCTCGTTTCGAGGATAGCCTTCTCTCCCTCTGCTCTGGAGCGCGGGCGCTGCTCGCAGAAGCGCACGCAGGCGCACTGCGCAGAGGTTTTCCTTGGCGACGACGGACCGGCGGAGCACAAAGACGACTCTTGGTGCAATGCTGTCTCTCCCTCCCCGTTTCCAGGGGAATGGGGGAGAGGAAGAAGTGGGCGTTCCTAGAGGGGTTTCGTCGGGGGAGGGTGGGGAGGTAGATGAGGGGGAAGTCCTCCTCCTCCTCCTCCTCCTCCCTTCCTCCCCCTCCTCCTCCCCCTCCTCCTCCTCCGCCTCCTCCTCCTCCTCCTCCTCCTCGTCGGCGTCCTCCTCGTCCTCCTCTTCCTCCTCTTCCTGTCGCTCTTTGTGTCCCAGCGGCGCGGCCGCAGGCTGGCGGTGGCTGGGGTGGCGGCCAAGGCAGGGGCCCAGAGCCTGCCAGTGGCAAGGGCTGGGGTGGCGACAAAGGCAGGCGCGGCCCCGCTGCTGCTGCTGCGGCGGAGAAGGACGATGGGCAGCAGCATGAGGAGGAGGAGGAGGAGGAGGAGGAGGAGCAGGAGGAGGAGGAGGCGGAGGAGGAGGAGGAGGAGGTGAAAAAGGAGGATAAGGACGAATAAAAGGGGCAACAGAAGGAGGAGCGGGAGGAGGAGGAGGAGGAGGAGGAGGAGGAGGAGGAGGAGGAGGACGAGGACGAGGACAAGGAGGAAGACGTGGAAGAGGACGAGGACGAGCACGAGGACAAGGAAGTGGACAAGGCTGTTGGGGGTCTTGGTCTTCGTCTTGACCCCTGGGTAGCTATGGATGCAGACCCCTGTACCTTCGCCTAGGGGCTGCCTTGGGCGAGCGCTCCTCGAGCTGGCCTCGAGTCTGGCGCTGCCCCGTCAGCAGTGTAGCCCTGCAGTTCAGAGCTGGCGGTGTGCTGCCGGGGGCGCCCGCTGCCGTGCCAACGCGGCACACGGTCGCCTCAGAGGGCCCTCCCCCCCCCTTCCCCCCCTTCCCCCCCTCCCCCCCCGCCCGCCGATAGGAGGGCGAGGCGGAGGAGGAGGAGGATGAGGAGGAGGACCAGTCTAAACCCAAGACTCATCAGCGAATGTTCACTGAGGGATGTGCCCTGATGGAATGCAACTGCTGGAAAATCCTGAACTGTGCAAGAACACCCCTCCTGGGACTTCAACGCCGTGAATCACCGCTACCATTGTGTCTTGACGATCCTGAATCGTGCCAGAACGCCGTTCCTGGGATTTCAGCACCGCGAGTTAACGTAACTGTTACGCCCTGACAGTCCGACATCGTGCCCAAACACCGTTCTTGGGACGTTAACCATGATAATCCTCGAACATGTTGTAAGCTCTTGAAACGTGTTGGTGCGGCGCTGACGCGAGAGCCACACTTTGAAGAGGAACCGCCCTTCATCCCTGAAGCTCTTGAATATGTTCCTGACGAATGTGCGCGGCGCTCAGGCGAGAGCCACATTTTGAAAACGGCCCGCCTTCCGTCATCGAAGTTTCCCTACATGTTTAAGACGACCGTGCGCGGCGCGAAGGCGACAGCGACATTTTGAAAACGACCCGCCCTCCATCAGTGAATTTCTTGCAACCTGTTTTGAATTAGTGTGCGCGGCGCGAAGGCGAGAGCCACATTTTGAAAACGGCCCGCTCTCCCTCCGTAAATCTCTTGCAACTTCTCAGCTTCAGGATTGCAAGCGGTGAGCAAATCTCCGGCGAACGCCCGGCCCGCTCTGCCGGCACGCCTCGGGGTGCGACAGGGAAGAGTTACAGTGGAAACCCATGCCAAGAAGCACCTGGCTTGCCTCCAGGGTACCCTGGGTTTCTCGGGTTTCCATGGCTTTGCGCTGGAAAGCGTGACGTTCCCCCACAAACCGATGGAGCCGGGCGTGGTCTTACAAGCCCGGCTGTTCGATGGTTTTTGTTTTTTGTTTGCGTTGTGGCCGCGCAGCTGCCTCGGGGCCGCGCCCAGCCCCCGCAGGCCCCGCCCCACGAGGGCCAGCCCAGCCCCCATGAAGCTCCAGATGTCCCCAGGGGTGTGGGGGGTGCACGAGCAGCCCACGCCTCCCTGGGACCCGTCCAGCACACACTAAGGCTTACGGGACTCGTATTGGAACCCAAAGCAGGCACCACTAGGAATTGAACCCATGAAAACCAGATTGTGGGAGAGTATTTGCCGCATTTCATTACATTACCATGATTTATCTCGGGAAGGGGGGGACCCCATCCGCCTGCCCCATTCTATTACATTTGCCCCATTTCACTACATTGCCCCAGGCGGGCGCGGGGGGAGAGGGGAGAGGTCCCTGCTGTGTCTTGTCCGTCTGGGAAGCATAGCGTCTGTCACAGTTTGGCCGGCTCTGCGCCAAGCACCCCTCCCCGTCCAGGGGGTCCCCTGGCAGTGCTTCAGGAGAGTTCCCCCATAATGAATGCCCCCAGGAGGCACGTAGACGGGGGCCAGGAGACCCCGAAAGGGCCCAGGCCCCCAGGAGATTCCCAGGAGCCCCAGTGGAGAGAACCCCAGGAGGACCACAGGGGATCTCGCTTCATTGCTGAAGGGACTGTTCCGAGAATACAGTGCAACAACTCCCTCACTTGCAAAGGATTTAGACTGCTGTGGTTTTCGTCCTGGTCAGGTATTGGTGAGAGCAGCAATCACTGTAGTGAGTACTCTGTGCAAATGAAGCAGTTTAGGCGCAGCAACAGCTTTGCTTATTGACAAGTTCTGGGTTTTAGGCGAATCCACACCGTGCCTGAGGGACTGTCTTCTCGGGGCCCAGCAACCCCAATATGTGCCTCCTGGGGGCTTCCTGAGGCCCTCCTAAGGGGTCCCTCGGAAAAAGGAAGTGTTTGGCGCAGAGTGGGCCACGCTGGCAGACGCAGATGCGCGCTGGGCCCATAGTATGCCTCAAGGGCCATGAGGCCCCAAGGGCCCTGGCGCCATCACCCCAGGGCCCCCTGGAAAGCTTCAAAGATGCCGAGGCCCTGGCTCTCTGGAGGCTGCAGGGGCGCAGGCCCCAGACGCCCCAACCCCCCAGCTGGCAAGTTGGGGTGCAACAAAAATGCCCCTCAGGGCAATCGAAGTGCGGGCGCCCAGAAAACTGCCCGCAGTATTTTCAACGAGATTAGCTCTGCGGGCCGGAAAAGGATACCCGCGCGCCCCTGCTACCTCAGGGCAATCGAAGTGCGGGCAGAAGAAAAATGCCAGCAGTTTTTCAAGGAGATTAGCTCAGCGGAATGGTCTTGGAGCCCGCGCCGAGGATCTGGAAAATGTTTGGGACCATCGCGGCGGCCTCCGAGGCCCGGGACGCCGAAACCCAGTAAAAGCACATGGAGAATGAGCCCCGGTACTCCAGACCACCGCGACTTTGAAAAAGCGAGGCCGCTGGTGGGCCAAGAGCGACTCCGCAGCCTAAGGGTGACTCGCTTCCGCCATCGGGCTGCATGCCGCGGCGATCCGTATTGCCCAGGTACACGCGCCACCACAGGGACGCCTCTGGGCCTTCTCCACCACGTCCCGCTACCCATGGCCCCGAATGGGCCCGTCTCACCTCGCTGCGCCCGGCGCCCGGCCTACGCCGTAATGCCCGGGGCCGCCCTCCGTTGGGGCGCCCCCCCCACCGCCCCCCCCCCCCCCCCTTCTCCCTGGCGCAGCTTAGCTAGACAGCCTTCGCTGGTTAGAGGCGCGTGGGCAGCGCGCCCCTCGTCGCCCACCTGCTACCTTTTCGGGCGCGCCGTTGGGGCTATCCCCCCCCCTCGGGCGCCCGACACATTTCGCCCCCACTTGCTCCCTTGGGCCACGGCTGGCTCACGTTTGTAGAGGCTTCGGCCGCCCTGGAAGCGGCTGCCCGAAGATGGCAGACGGCCCCCGCGGCACCCTGGACTGGAGATGAGCCGTCTCAGCTGCCCCTCCCTCCAGTCTGGATGCAGGCTCGGGCATGACCCAGCTGGGTCTCAGTTTTGGCGCGCCGCTGGCGCCGGGTTGGATCAGCCCGCCACTGGGGCAGGGCGGCCGCGTTGCAAGGGAAATCAGCCTCGTACCGTTGCAGTCGCGCACTCTTTCCGGAGAGACGAGGCAGCTGTCAAGTGGCTGGCCGCCCGCGCTGCAGGCTGCGACAGGTGCGGCCCCCCTGGGCCATCTCATCCCCGAGCAGCCGTTAGCTGTGCCCCTAGTATCCCCGGCGCGCTGGCAGGCGCTGCATGGCTTGCACTGCTGGCGGGCCGACGGCGCCGTTCGCATTTGACCCATTGCAGGCTTCGCCTTCCCTGGGAATGCACCGCTCTCATCTCGCAGCCCTGAGCGGCCGTCAGCTGCGCCCCTGGATTGCGTGCCCCGGCTTCGGCCGTTCCCTGTCCCCCCCTACCTCTCCAGGTGGCCTTGGTGGCCCCCTCCGCCTGGAGGGCCCGTGATGTCCGCCCCCGCCGGCCCTCCCAGCGGATCCCCCCCTGGCAGGGCGGGCTGCGAGGTGCGCGTCCCCCTAGATCGCGGGGGTGATCGCTCTCAGTGCAGTTCCTCCCTGGATTCCCCTGCCTCGCTGGCGATGTTCATCCCCGCCAGCCTGGCCTGTCACATGCAGCAATAGTCTCCGCGCCCTGAGCAGCTGGTGGCTGGAGTCTGGTCCTTAGGGTACACCGCAGGGCCTTGCCACGTGCACGGATGGTGGGCTTTGGAGCCTCGTGGACGCTTCGGAGTGGTTCAGCCTTCCGTCAGTCGCGGCGCTTCCCCTGGACCCATCCCATCCATCAGGCAGGTTTGCGACGTCACGTCGGCAGCTTAGCACCATCAGCTTGCATGCGCCGCTGGGGCGGCCCTGGACCTGGCGCCCCGCTGGCGACTCGTTCATCGTTCACCTCGCCTGCGCGCCTACCACGCGTAAGCATCTGCGCACACGTCCTCGCGCTGACTCAGTGGGTTATGCCTCACAGCATACACCGAATTTCCTGGCATTTCGCTAGGCTGCACGTTGCCCGAGCTTCCCTGGGTGCCCCCAGCCTGTCAGCTTTCCCGCGCAGCCCTGCAGCTGCTTGGTGAGTGGGCCGGCCGGCCTGCGGCGCTCCCTGTAGCTAATTCGGCCGTTCCCGTGTCCCGGAACGCCACTGACTCCGCCTGCGCCTTCGCTTGCGGGCGCGGCCGAAAAGTACCCCCGCCAGCCCATCCAGAAACGGTGCATGAGAAGGAGGAGGCGAAGGAGGAACAGAAGAGGAAAAGAGGGCGGGCGGAATCGCCAGGGGCCTCTCGAACTTTCTTGGGGTGCATTTTGGGAGCTTGTTGGGAGATTCTTGGAGCGTCTTGGGGGCCTCTTGGCGGTCTCTGGGGGCGCCCTGGAGAGGCGTGCGCGGGCAGGTTGCGCCCCGCCCGCCCGCAGGGCGAAAGAGGAGGGTTTAAAACAATGATTGGCACCATCTTGGAGGACATCGATCAAAGAAGAGGGTCGTGTCGAATCTGCCCCCCCCCCCCCCCTCCCCCCCCCTCCACCCCCTTAGGGGCCGAGATCCCCATGGGGGGGTGAGGGGCGTTGAAGTTCAGCCTTCCCAGGAGTCGAACATGCGCCCTCTGACACCTCGCGGGGCGCCCGGCCCATGTCCGGGGGAGCGGGGCAGACGCCCCCCCGAAGGAGAACAAAAGGGTTGGAAGAGAAATCTCGTTAGACCACCTACGCCCAGATGGCTGGTTATATTTATAGCACATAGTCTCATGATTCAAATGCAAAGCGAATATGCGATAAACCCTGGATCTAGGATCTAAAAATCCGATCCCAAATCTGCATGATCCGATCCTGCGTCTTGGATCCGAAAATCCGATCCCACATCGTGCAAAATCCGATGCTGGATCGAGGATCTGAAAGAACCGATCTCAAAACCCTTGGATCCAATCCTGCGTCTTGGACCTCAAAATCCGACCCCAAAGCCCTTGGATCCGATCCTGCGCCTTTGGATCGAAAAACAAGATCCCGAGGACCTCTGGGTAGGGCGGGCGCGTGTCACTCGACGATGCCCCCCATTTTAATGTTCCGCCCGCCCGACGCGACCTGCCTGTTAAGATGCGCGCGTGCCGCTCGGTGAAGCCCCCCACTTTAATGTCCCGCCCGCCCGCCCGACCTGCCCGTTCGGGCCCGCCCGCCCGCCCGACCCGCCCGTTTAGGGCCCGCCCGTTCGACCCGCCCGCCCGTCGGGGCCCGCCCGCCCGACGCGACCCGCATGTCAGGATGCGCGCGCGCCCCGCTCGACGATGCCCCCCCCCGCTGTAGGGCCCCGCCCGACCCGCCCGTTAGGGCCCGCCCGCCCGACGCGACCCGCATGTCAGGATGCGCGCGCGCCCCGCTCGATGATGCCCCCCCCCGCTCTAGGGCCCCGCCCGACCCGCCCGTTGGGGCCCGCCCGCCCGTTTCGCCCGACCGCCCTCAGGGCCCGCCCGCCTGCCCCGACTCGCTCGTCTATAAGCGCGTCGACTTCGAGGGGGAAGACGACGATGAGGAAGACGATGGCGATGAGCTGGTGGAGGAGGAGTCGAGGAAGAGGGGGAGGAGGAGGAGGAGGTGCTTGCGTCAAGTCCCGCCACCGTGTCAGCCCAGCATTCTCGATTGCGAGTGCGCGAGGGGACACGGGAGGCCGTCACGTGTGACATCTCGGGCCGCGGGGGCTCCGCGGCGTCTTGGCAGCGTCCCGCGGGGGGGGGGGCTTCGGAAGCTCTTTGGGGCCACCTGGTGCGGCCGTCTGGCGTTTTCGGAGTCCGTCTTGGTGGGTTTTCTGGGTCGTCTTGAGGCTCTCTGGAGGCCTTCAGGGCCGTCTGAGAACCCCCATGGGCCGAGTTGGTGTCCTCTTGGATCCTCCCCTGGCCATCTCGAAGCCCTCTTGGGTTGTCTTGGGTCCTTGTCAGTGTGGGCCGTCTTGGGGCCAGTGCCGGCGCCGGTGCCAGCGGCGCTGGTGCCGGCACCCAGCGCCGCCGCCAGCACCGGCGCTGGCCCCGGCACTTGCCACCGCGATGCATCCGCCGCCAGCCACCGGCACCAGCGCCAGCACCGGCACCGGCACCGGCCCCGGCCGCCGGCCACCGGCCACTGGCCACCGGCACCGGCCACAGGCTCCGGTCACCGGCACCAGCACCGGCACCGGCACCTGCACCGGCACCAGCCGCCAGCCACCGGCACCGGCCACCGCACCGGCACCGGCGCCAGCACCGGCACTGGCACCGGCACCGGCCACCGGCCACCGGCCAGTGGCCACCGGCCACCGGCGCCGGCGCCAGCACCGGCACCGGGGCAAGAATCGTTCATGCCTTGTCTCCCCCACCCAGGTCAGCGTTTCGTGGCCCCATAGGGAGCTCCACCGAAGGCCAGAATCGGGGTGTTCGCATGCGTCTCCCTCACCCAGGACAGCGCTTCGTGGTCCCACTGCGAGCTTCACCGAAGGCGCCAGTAGGGGTGTTCGCACGCGTCTCCCCCGCCCAGGACAGCATTTCGCGGCCCCATAGGGAGCTTCACCGAGGGCTGCAACCAGGGTGTTCGCATGCGTCTCCCCCACCCCCCACCCAGGACAGCGTTTCGTGGCCCCGCAGGGAGCTCCACCGAAAGTCCCAATGGGGGCGTTCGCATGCGCCCCCCCCCACCCAGGACAGCGCTTCGTGGCCCCATAGGGAGGTCTACCGAAGGCCCCACTGAGGGCGTTTGCATGCGTCTCCCCCACCTAGGACAGCGCTTAGTGGCCCCATAGGGAACTCCACTCTAAAGTTTACTAAAGCGAGCTGAGGGACGTAAGGATTGGAAGCGAGCGTGCGCCCGCGGCCGCGTCGGCTTAAGCGGCGGGCCGCCCAAATTTGATTGCGCCTCGCCGCGAGGCGCACAATCGGTACCGAGACCGAACGGATCTTCATATTGCTTGAGATGGAATCTCCTCTCATGCTGGGACTATCGATACTACGGTACAACAGAGCGGGAGCTTGGCTTCGCCTGGGGCGACGCTGTTGGCTGGGCCTTCCACTCCCCTTCAAACTTGGTAGGGGAGCTGGCCTATGGTGGTCAGTTCTTGCTGTACTCCTCACCATCCACGGCACTATCTGGTGGACAACGGATATGGCGGAACATCAGGGCGCAGTGGGATTGCGCGGAGGAGTGTATATAACTACGCAGTACCGCCAGGAAACTTGCGGCGATACCTCCGTCCAAGCGGGGGTCTCTTACTCACATCTTACATCCGTGCGCTATTACACTCCTGAAGTCCACCCACCTACTCCAATTGGAAATTTCTTCGAAGACATAACGCATGGAAACATGCGATGCGATATACTGCCGCCTCCGACCCCACGCAGATTTACGAGGACAAAGCATAAGTCCCCACCGACTACATCCGACTACGACCTACGAGGCCGCTGGATTGGGGTTGCTATCTTTGGGCTCATATGGGTCGCTATTGGGTGCGCGGTAGGACATATGCGGGACGGAGACGACACCAGAACGATTGGCCCCCCAGTGGGGCCCTGCTGGTCAAGTGTCATTTCGCGATTTCGCCCGCGAAGTACATGCCTGGGTCAACGTGACCACAGGCAACATGACGCCCTCCCAACAAGCTGCCGCATTGCAGCGAGGTTCGGGAGGTCTCGCACGGACCATGGCCATGAGAGCCCCCCAGCAGTCATTAATTTTGGCGTCAATATAGGCGGTCGCCACACCGACGGCGCCGCCTACATAATGTTCCTCTTAAGTACGAAGTTCGAGAACCTAGAAGAGGAACGCCAACTCAACTCTGGCACGGCTCTCATTGACTTAGCACGGTTTGAAATTGCCCGGTACGAAGCTGAAGCCGCCGGCTTCAACATCCCCAACTTCCAGATATTAGCAGCAATTCAAGTCAGTGCACTTGGGGTGGGGACATCGCGTGCACAACAATTCCTGCAGCCTCTGAACCACGACATGCCGAGGGACCAACCGCAGTTTGACGCTCTACTTGAACGCGCGAGGTCATGTGCTCACATAGCTGAGAGACCCCTGGCAATATTGGTGGTATCCTTAGCCGCGGTCACCGAATCTAGACTTTCCACGCGGAGGCCAACGCAGGGCAACCTGCCAACAACGTCTGGAAGGATGATACACAGCCAATTGAGACCACTGCACTGTTGGCTCAGAATGGTGGAACGGCTTCGGGGTCGCAAGGCCACTGGGCCAGATCTGGGGGGCCGCCTGACACGGCTTCCCATATGCAGGCCATGGCCCTAATGGTCTCAGCGGGGCAACCCGCCGAGTCCGACTTCGACTCCGGTACCGATGCGGCTGCGTCTTCCGATGCTGAAGCTACCGCCTTGGATTACTTTGATATGCCTACATACCTTACTGAAGAGCAGCAAGCTCAATGGTTATTTTTGGGCTATCAAAGACACAAGCGTCGTTGGCGGAAGTTCATGAAGAAACTCCCCCGAAGGTAAGACGTATTGTACGACGGCCACTTAAAGGAAAAAGATAAGGGTCGAAGCAAAGGCAAAGGTATACCTAGGTAAGCGTCGACGATTGCATGGTAGAGGCATACTAGCATTCCCGGCGTCTCTCACTGGACCTCAGTATGAGGAAATGTTTTTGGGTAGTGGCAGAGACCGCAGGCACGCATCAGGTAAAGGTAAAGGACGACGAGGAAGTCCAAAGGATGTCAACGGCAAAGCCATGGAGTGCGACATTATGTCACAGCACGCAACATTTCCGGCGCGAATGCCCCCGAGGTGGTGGGAGAGGCAGGGATCCGTCAATGCGTCTGGCTCAAACGGACTCCGACATGCAGTATGTTGATTAGGAGTCGCTTTTCGCCGACCCTGCTGACGGCTCAGCCACAATTGGTCATTTTATGGCTGCCAGGTATCTAAGTGCCAGCATGACCTTCGAGAATTACGCCGACGAGCTGTTCGAGGGGGTGTTCGCTGGCCACAGCGATATCAACTTGACAGAATGGCTGGGTGCACCCAACGCGGGGCAACCTGGAGGTATTGAGTTAGTCGAGAACTTCCACGTGCCCGAAGAAGATTGTGGCATGGTGGTGGCACCCGCGGACTCAGATAGCATCATTCCTGCAACAGATGAGGAAATACATGCACTGCCTTATCCTCGGGTGATTGGAAATCCGACACACGCGGAATTAATCGATGGTGATCCACTGCGGGGATGCCCGCGCGACGTTGGTGACCTACCTGAGCGCATTCAATCTGAGCTTGGGAATGATGACGAATTTCAGTATACTTGCGTTGCGTCAGACTGGTCCGCCAGCAGCCCGAGACGATCGCCAAGCCGCCTACCCTTGATAAGGAAGAGATATCATGACGATCCAAGGCTCTCCCCAACGGACGACGAGGACAAGATGGAAGACGATGGCCGCGTGATGCGTCGCGGTCGGGCTCCCAGTCGCTCACCAGATCGCACGCGAGCCCGCTCTAGCGGTGCTCGTTCGAGCGGCGGTCAGCGCCCTCATCCCTTGATGCGGAAACCGCAAGGGGCCCGCCGTGGCAGGCGACAAGAGCACAGACTCCTCCAAGGAAGGGCCGCCCGCGGAGAAACCCGCGCCAGGATGACCAACATCGAGGAGGACAATATCCAGAAGGTGAAATACAGCGTTTGAAAGGCTACACTGAAGCTGGATTGGCTTGGCAGTACATGCCTGCAAACCAGATGGAATACTGGTTGGGAATGGGATGGAGTGAGCATCGAATCCGGCGCTGGTATTCTCTTCGCCAGGTCAAACGAGATGATGCTGGCAATGCCATTCGTTCAACGGCGGGGCGAACCAAATCACAGGAAAAGATGGTGAAGCGCGATCTTGAAAGGGCCATCGTCGAGGACCGAAAGCTCTACATCGGCGTTTGCTGTACATGACCCAGCTATGCTGACCACAGGCTCGGCTGCCCCATGAGACGCCCATCAAGGAGCCCGAATTTCTAAAGAACACCGTGGTTTTGGTTTCATGGAGATGGTCGGGGTCGCTGTACTGACCCCAACACTACGCCATATCTTGAGCAGCTGACGGAAAACGATTACGACCCCGCCACTCGTGCAAAATTATTTCGTTGAGAACTAGTCTGGCAGAACCTGATGCCTACTCACTATCTGGCGCAGTTTGATCGCGAGTGGCACGCGGGGAAGCCTGCTGATCATAAGCCAGAAGAAGAAAGCCAACAGTAATCTGGTGAATATGAAGATGATGAGATGGCTGAAGAAGTTGATCCCACGGACGCTGCCCCTGACGGCGGTGAGCCAATCGACTCGGGCGTTACGGGCGTTACGTGCGAGACGGATACTCCGATCGACCCCGAGGGCGCTGTCACGAGAGATGGAATTATCTCTTGTGAGGCAGATTGTTTACCGTGCTCAGTCTATTGGCTGGATAAAGACACGCATAGTCGAAAGACGAAACGCCGATAAGTACTTAGTTGCACAGAAGCACAACGTACCCAT
Organism: Prorocentrum cordatum; assembly: GCA_963575745.1. Classification (NCBI taxonomy): domain Eukaryota; class Dinophyceae; order Prorocentrales; family Prorocentraceae; genus Prorocentrum; species Prorocentrum cordatum. Next base: position 350,747 of record CAUYUJ010002725.1, read on the forward strand.
TAAAAAATATAGCCCTCAGGAAGCCAGATGGTATCGATCTGAACCCTGTCCGAGGCCCCATGCGACGCGCGCCTGGGGCGCCGGCAGGAGCTGCGGCAAGGGCAACTCCCAAGCCGAAGCCAGAAACGATCGATCTTCCCCCGTCTTCTGATTCATCAAGCCAATCTCTTGGCCCTGATCGCTTCAAGCTCCAGAAAAAGAAGAGGAAGAGCCGGATGATCCCAACCCTGGGGGCAGCAAGCAGCAGCGACACGTGGGGGGACCTGCTCATCGACAACGATCCAGAGGACCAGCAGTGGCCGCCGCAGCAGCTAGATTTCAAGGCACCAGTACGCCCACTCCAGAAGAACCTGTGCCACGTCGCGGCCCTACACCAGGTCTGGCGCGCACAGGGTGGGCGCCTGCGCTGGAAGGAGGGACATGGGATGCTTCCTTTACGCAACGTGGCACTGAGAAGCTCCTTGCTACCGCGCCAAAGGTGCCAGGAGCAGCGCCCAGAGATAAGTCTGCCGAGTCCTACAACATCAGGGGGAAGAAACGCCAGGACTTCGATATCAGTACCCCGCAAGTAACTCCAAGGACGCCCAGAGGATCTGTTGGCGCTGCCGCATCGGCAGCGAGCGCAGCAGCGCCTGCCGCGCCAATGGCTGCCCCACGTTCTGCGGGTCAACCTGCCCAGAGTTCTGCGGGGCAACCTGCCCAGAGCTCAGCGGGGCAACCTGCCCCGGCGTTGGAGGTACCACCGCAATGTAACGAGTTCTGGGAAAGGATGCGCATTTCCAACCGCGCGAAGATCAATCCAGCGTATCGCCCGCGGACTGACGATGTATCTGACCGATGCATGGTGGTGCAATACAACATCATGGACACTGCTGTCCATCATGGCCAAGGTGCACACGCGCGCCAAACAGTGCGCAACATCCCGCGGAAACGCCCAGCACTCACGGTTGACGCTGAAAGGGAATATTTGGAGAACATCCTCAGGTCAGAGAATGTCGACAAGCCGAGGTTCAAGTACGACGATCAACGTCAGGTTTCTGAGTGGTTGACAACTGCCCTCCGTCACAAGCCGTTTCATAGAGGCCAATTGTCGGACATGTTCATTCGGGAAGTGACGACGCATGATGAGTACGACGGATGGGCAGAATCATCGCAGCTACTCAACAGATGGCCCGCGGAAGGATATGACAGACATCACCCCGAGCACTTGGACACGGTGCGCTACAAGCTCAAGAACCAGCACTGGGCGTACCAGGCGCATTCCGTCTTGGAACTTATTGGTATGGTAGATGATTCTGGAATGAAAAGGAATAGGCTGCATATCAAGAAGATGAAGTACTCCCCCGAGAATCACGACACCTACTTCCTCCGTCCAAGTAACGGACAGAGCAGCCCTGGCATCGTGTGCCCTGAGTCACTATACATGAGAATTACGGACCTGTCCGCTCCCGGGGCACCCTGCTATTTCAATCATGGGAACTCAATGGGATAATACACCGAGTATTCTCAGTTTTGAATTATCATGCCGCGCCGACGACACCATTAAGAAGAGGGGCGGGCAGTTTGTACATGGCTGCCCGGCTTGCGCGTCGATTCGGAGGTCCTGGTCATGGTCAGTCTGAAGAACTTGGTTCGGGACAACATTCCGATTTGGCGCTCAGCTAGCGACGTCGTCATGACAGCGGGACGAATGGTCGGAATGTAATCGTCCAGTTGATTAGGATCTTGCCCACCCTTACTTGTAAGTATTATCGCGTGGGACAGGTATGTATAATTCCTTTCTATTTACGGGGCAGCAATCAGCCGCTTCCGAGTGGTAAAATTGACGATATGTACGAGATCCGCAATGATGCATCATCTTTGAGGGTTTTTTCTCCAAATACCCCCTACAACCTGAAATGTCCCGATCCGCCTCCAGTTCAGGAGGTCGTGTTCTCAACTATACTCATGATGGACGCATATCGTGCGGGGGCACCTGCAGGGGGATCTGGATCATGGATACAGGCTCGGAGCGCCGATGTGACAGGTATTATACCAAGTGGTATTACGCCTTCCGACACTTTGTACGTCAACGATCCGTGGCGTGCTCATGCACAACAATTGCCAGTATCTGCAGGGCAACCTGCCTCATTTGCTCCTATGAGCAGAGCTACTACACCATTTGGTATTCCACAGAGTGCTGGGAGCAACAACAGCCTGCAGGCGAGGCTCCAAAGCATCCGGATGGATCCGCAGCTCTATCAGGCTCTACAGGCGACATCGCCATGTGCATCGCCACGTCCACATGCGGGGCAACCTGCTGTTCCTGACCAATACGCCATACAGAGAAGTTCAGCTGGTCAGCAAGAATGGATGCATCGGCAGATGCGTGAAGCCGCTCAGAGCATGCGGAGGGATGGCATTGACCTCCCTAATGCCAACTGGACGCCGCCGTGGTAGTATGTTCCGGATCCAAATCCATCACCGGACAACCCCAATCGGTTCGGTTATGTGCCAGCATTCTTCAGTCGTCCGGCTTGCGATCCGACGTCTGCTGATCGCCCTACAGCAGCGCCAATGGATCATCCAGTCTATCCTGACTAATATGCTCAGGTGAGTGGTTTTCCTCGGGTGGGCACACAGCCGGAGAACCCATATGTTCAGGCGACGGCCGACGAGTTCTACCAGTCGCACTTGACAGGTGGCTCAGGGTATGCATCAGGTGCGCCAGGACAGATGCCGTACTATAGTTATCTGGCTCCCTACATGGATCAAGATGTGCAGCAACAGGCCCCAGGCCTAGTGCTGCCGCCGACCATGGGAGAGTTGCGCCCTGAGATCCTAGCCATACACGAGGCGCAGCAGACCAATGTGGCTACGCAGGCTACGCGCCAGCGCCGAAATCAGGATCGTCAGGCCAACAGATTGCTGAGCCGCGCGGGGCAACCTGCTAATCACACTATAGCAGGGACACCTGCGAGCAGTCCAGCCATGGTGGCATCAATGCAGCTACCGACGGTATCACTTCTTCGGTTCGAGGCTGGTGAATCCACCCTGGAGCGTGAGACGCGTATCAGGCCATCGGCAACGCCGCCCATCATCAGTGACGGTGACTTCGGTAAGTGAGCCATATGCCTGGGCCAGTTCATGAATCACGACAAGGTCAGGCGCCTCCAGTGCGGCCACCTATTCCACGCACAATGCTGGGATCGAGTGGTACACGCTCATGTGGATAGACAGTTGGCTGGGCACATGGAAGGTTCCGCAAGTGAGGCCCCCTGCACTATATGCAGGGGTGTTGGCCTCCTTACTGCCGAGTTCCACTACGCCCTTGTTGGAGATCAGGAGTCACGCAATCGTCATGAAGATCTACTCCGAAGGGCGAACGAGCTCAGGGATCTCCGTGAAGAGCTCAACCGCGTTACGGCGATGATGACGGGCACCGCCGCCGTCTCGATGACGACACCAGCGGGGCCATTTGCATCATCAGCCAACGCGGGGCTAGTAACGGGGGCAACCGCACTTGCAGGGGCACCTGCTATAGACATGCCTATGCCATTGGTGGCAGAAGCCGACAACAGCGCAGGGGCACCTGCTAGATCAGCTCCACCTTCGGTGCCAGTGAACGATACGTGGTTGAGGCGCATGGAAAGGGCTACCGACAGGAGCGCTCAATTGCTCCAGTCTTCGCACTCATACATGCTATATGGGCGAGACCTCCGTCCACGCAGTCAGCGCAGGACGGAGAGTCCTGTAAGCATGCGCAGTGGCAGCAGTGGGATATCCGAACGCGACACGCTGTATTCGGTACTTGTGATAAGTACGGATGGTCAGATGAGCCTGCGCGCGGATGAGGACACGTTTGTGAAGTCACCCACTACCTCCACCACAACTATATATGTATGACGAATATCCTACAGCCTGGATCTTTGGGAAGAGTCCAATTGCAGAAGAAGAGGCTCGTGGGTATATGAATGTTGTCACATCTTTGTCAAGAAATGAGTGGGTGTTGGAGCAGAGGCGCCGCAAGGCATGCATGGCACGACAGTGTCTGCAGCTCCTGGAATATTTCGTGAACGCCATGAGCTAGCCTTGGCAGCTAACAGTGGAAGTATGATCCATGGTTTGTTGACTATTCTTTTGGATATTGGCAGCAATATCAATATTATTGGATTAAAGACGGCACAGACCTTTGAGCGGGTATCACGCCCCCGCAAACGCGCCATTCAAAGGCTGAACCTCACGAAGAGGCTTTACGTGTCAGGAGTGGGACATGGCGCCGCGATTTGCGACCAATCCCTGCAATGCAAGATTGCATGCCAAGAAAGGGGAGATCCCGCGGGGCAGCCTGCCGTGCCGAGACGTTGACTCGTACTCAGCAAATATAGCTGAGGGCTCTGGGGAGAACCTCCCTGCCATCTTGGGTCTGAGGAGCATGTCCAACATGGGGGCCGTCCTGATCCTTGAGCAGGGGCACGAGAAGATGATCATCCCTGGCGTGGATATGTACAAGGTTCTACTCGGAAAGGGTGCCAGGATATTCGACTTGATGAAGACACCCTCCGGGCATCCGGCACTCAAGGCTCACGAGTACGAGATGGCTACTGAGGATCAAGGGTCGATGTCGTCTACTATCACGGCCAACCCTCAGTGCGAAGAAGCTCCATTACTCGTCAAGGAAGTATCCGGTCCAGTGCCAATCGCAGGGACACCTGCTGTGAATGATGCCCATGCAAACATGATGTCACAGGATACGAAGGGCATCAGTTTCTCTATCAACGACGAGACGTTCGCTTTCACGATCCAGATTTTGGTGAATAACACTTTTAAGACAAGGCATCGTAGAAATATGTCCTGTGGGACTACCCCTACCTCGGCCGACAAAAACTTCGCCCTCCGCAATTTGCAGGCGAAGATAGATCAGGCCATTTACGAGGAGGGCACGAAGTGGACGCCTCCCGAAGCACAGGCAGGGACACCTGAGGAAGTGGATGATGCCGCTGGGAAGTTTGATATCTTTACTTCGAGCAGCGGCTCTGCAGCGCAGCATGGCACTGGCATTTGGACGCCCCCATCGCCAGACGAGTGACGGGGGCGGGCGCGTGCCGCGGCCACTCGCGCTTGCTCAGACAGGCCGAACATTCAGGTGCTGTCAGCAGACGCGGGGAAACCTGCATTATTTTCCCCGGCGCCGGCTGGGCGTGCCAGGGGCCGCGGCAAGCCCGGCTGCGCGGCTGCCGCGAACAGCAGTGGACCCGGCTGTGTGGCCGCTGCAGAAAAAATTGGGTTGTCGCATCATTATTATTCTCGTGCATTTGTTATTGATGATATGCGGAGAGCTTGCGGTGAACTCCGAGCCCGTGGATACATGTGTGATCGTATTACACATACAGAGGTTATGACCTCCACTGGTACACAGTATTTGGGTGCATCACTCTCGGGTGATTACCAACTGTTGTGGGTGGCAACGCCTGCTGACTGGCGTGTGAGGCTGCCTGGCAAGAGGGCAGGGCCAGGCTACCAGCGTATCCAAAATCTGAAGTCCAAGGCTCGGGCTTTACGTATGACTATTGTACTCTGGGGCCACCAGGATATTTCTGGAAACAAGGTCCCATACGAGATGCTATTGCAGATCTTGATTTACAAGTCGTGCGCATGCGTTTGTGCCACTTCGGCCTCGAGCACGACCGCGCTAACACGTTGCCCATCGGATCATATCTGCAAGTGGCGACTACGGGCACGCGCATCCCCGCCAACCCATGGCGATGCGCATGCAATATAGCAGGGAAGCCTGCAGAACCTACTGAGCATATTCTAGACTGGCATGGGCAAGGTGCTCAGATGGCCGAGTGGCGCAACAAGACACTAGCGATCATGGCCGCAAGGTTAATTGATCAAATGGGCTTACAGAAAACACGAAGTCACACAAGTGCTGTACATCTGAGTATCCATACTCGTGTTGATAAAGGAGCTCGAACTTACGTTCGGTCTCCTAAGAACGGCCCCGAGTGGGTCAATGTTGTGAGACGGGTGACGATGAACCTGGACGACAACACGATCATCCAGGACATCAAGGTCCAGGACCAGCCGACTGGGTACAACTACAACGCACCATTATCCAATGGTGTTACCAACATCCGTAACCGACTGTGCTGGGAGCAGCCGGATCCGACTCTCTTGGGAGATGGCAGCTCACGACCACGCTCAAGGCGAGTGGCGATCACCGATGACGATCGTCTCCCTCCCCCTTTCGATTGAGCGCGGCCGCGTGCTCCCCTCTATTCCCGAATTCCCGACACCTGAGCTCACCTGAGACAGAACAACAGACTGCACAACCAACATATGCCAAAATTAAACAAGAAGAAGAACCGAAAGCAGACAAAGAAGCTGGCATCAAGCCACGCAAGATACCCATAATAGTCGAAGAAGGCAACGACGACTGTGGAGACGACCTGAAAGGACTCGGGCGTAGCGCGCACTACACCGACGCACCTCTGGATTCCGACGCGGATAGCGACGGTGGAGAGGAGATTTTCATCGCGCTACCTGCGGGGCAACCTGCTGAATCCTACGCGTATGTATTCTCCATAATCCCCACCTTGTGCTACGGACGACACAACAAGGTAGATGTGTTAGAACTGCGTGGGGGGGCCGGAGGCATCTCCCAGCTAGCATTCAGCCGAGGTCTGTCTTCAGGGGGGGATCCTCGACAAACGTGCTTTTGTTGATCTTGGCAACTGGGAGGTCCAAGATGCAGTGATGCACGATCTAGACGTTTGTTTCGTGAATGTTGTCATGAGACAGCCCAACTGCATAACAAGGTGGTCCATCTCCCGATTTTAATGCAAAGGTTAACTACGACACCTGGCATGAACACCGTGAAGAAGATTTACCACATATCAAGTCATATGGGAAGGTGGCCGCACGTCAAAATTATCTTCGACGACTTTACTGAAGAGAACAACCAGTAGGGACTTGGGTGGATCAGATACCACCATGGACTACGTCGTCCAAACGCACGGGCACTTGCAAGGTTAACGTGGGTGAATGCAGTACTGGCTTACGTGATTCCCATGGGGTACTGATGCGAAAGCCGAGCGAGATCAGGGCCAACCATCGTCTATTACTCACGCCTTTCGGGCGGAAGCGATGCAGTGGCCATCATCAACACGTAAGGAACTGTCCGTGGTTGCACAATATACCTTAAAGATGCAGTCGCTCTTCGTCGAATCTGTTCAGATCGCGCGCGATCTCTTCCAGGCAACTCGTGCTCCTTTCCATGGCTACCCGTATTCGTCCACCGTATTGGTCACCAACGCAAGGGGGTGCGATTAGGACGGCCCGAGTCTTCCCCGACAACCTGATGGCTCGATTACGAGACCATCGGGAGGGCTCGGTTGTCCTGCTTGCGCGGACATCGTTAACATGCATTCTCCCTCTCATGATAGAGATCCGGGACACTGCAGGTTGTTCGATAAGGGCGACTACCATTGGGAGTGTCCGAGGTGTAAGAAGAACTACGGGCATAACAAACGTGGACACGTACTGACACCTGGCAAATGCAAATTTGGCAAGCCTTGGAAGTTGCCCGACAATCATGGACGGATACCGCCGGTTCCCGCCGAGCCGGCAGCAGGACCTGCACCTCCAGATCCTGCTGAAGTAGCAGCACCACCACCCGAGGCGCCAGCAGCACCAACACTTACGCGAATGAGAGCACCGAGACCCGGCTCGAGAGCTGGGCCCTCCGCGGGCGCAAGCAGTCACGACATTACTGTTGGATGACATGTTGCTGGGCCTGCTGCAGGACAACCTGCCTCGAGTGGAGCTGGGATTTCGGATGGCCATCTCCGACTACCACAGGTTAGAGTCAGACGTGGTCGACAACAAGGTGGAGAAGCACCTCCACCACCACCAGCGGGGAACCCTGCTGCACGACCACGACTACCAGACTGGTCACGGTTCGATTTACAAATCAGTTTACAAAACCTGCGAAACCTTGACCCCAGCGTAGTATCACGCGAGTTACGGAAGCTACACTGACGCTGGTTCCATGCGAAGGACCCTAAGATGAGACTCACTTTAAGCAAGATAGGTCTGGACAGTGTCAGACTCAGCCTCATCAAAGGCGTTTGCGACACATGCCGGGAACGCAGAGCTTGGGACAAGCCTGGACACACTGTTATGCCCTCTACTGCATTACTTGGCAAATTTCATGAGAAAGTGGAATGGGATCTGAAGTTTGACAAGCAAGAACGTAAGATCTTCCAAATTATCGGTCGCTGCATACGATATGCTATTGGGATTGAAATACCAGGCAAGATTATGACCACTATCCTGGATGCGTATCATCAGTGCTGGATGCAGTTTGGACCGGCCAAGGTATTGCGAAGGCCTGACGGCCAGTGCCGCCGACGCTGGAAATGATGCCAATGAACAGGAAGATGAGCAGGAAAAGGAGGATGAGGAGGACGGTGAGGAGGAGGACGACGACCTCGACAAGGAACTGGAGTAGGAAGAGGATTCGGAGAGGGAGGAGGGGCAGGACGAGGAGAAGGAGTTGGAAAAGGAGGAAGAGGACGAGGATCGGATGCCGTCCCGTCCCGCTCGTTATCTTAGTAGGTTTTCCTTTGATTCGAACTCCCCCTCCTTCTTCTTCTTCTTCTTCTTCTCAGACTTCTGCTCATGATAGGAACAAACCAAGAACGGGCCGGTTGAGGGGTGGGGAGACGGGTCCTGATGGGCTCGTCAGGTGCCGCCAAGGTGCACGAAGGGTGCGCCTTTTTTCCCCTCGTTCATTGCTCCTCCCCACGACGTGCTCGGCCAGCCAATTGCTGGCGCTGAGACAGCAATTCATGGCCGAGCAATTCAGGGGCCATCAAACATGGATCCGGGACAAAGCCGCCCCCGGGGAATGGGTCGGGACCGCTGGGGCCGCGGACTGAAAAAATCGGAGGCCCTTTCCGAGGTAGAGCAGCGCGCGCCGGGCGCACCGTGCGTGACGCCCCGTGACCAGCACGGCCGGCCGGTCCAGAGCCGACACTCGCGGGCGAGCTGCCTCGAGCAGGGAATCACGGGAGCGGGCTGAGCAGCCGTCGGGCTCTTCTTCCTCCTCCTCGTCCTCATCCTCCTCTTCATCCTCCTCCCCCAGGCCGGCTGAGTTGCAGGTTTGGGGATTTTCCTCCCGAGGCGTCGATCCGCATGTGAGGCCGAGGCTATCGCAGTAGAATCCGCACCGAGTCAGCTGCATCGCACAATTAATTCTCTCGGGGCAGTCGCAGAACCAGCAGCCTGGGGGCGTAGGCCGTATGAGAATAGTAACAATAATAACAATACGAATGTGTTTGCTAATAGTAATGATAATACGAATGAGCATACTCATCATGATAATAATAGTGATAACCATACAAATCATGATAGCAATCACCATCATCATAAGACGAATAATGATAATCATCAGAGGAAGAGGAATACAAATATTAATACTAGTACTAAGAATAATAATACTAATACGAATACTAATACTAACAATAATGATAAGAATATTAATGATACTAGTACTACGAATAAAGAAAAACAGTAAGAAGAAGAAGCTCGGGGTCAGCCCAACCCCTGAGGGCAGCCACGAAGGCACCGCGTCCTTCCGCGAGGTGAAGCGGTGCACCGGGCGTGCAGTGCACGGTTCTTGGCGCCCCGCGCAGCACCACCGAGCAACGGAGCCGGCCCCTGGGCGAGCCGCGTTGGGCAGGGAGGCACAGCGGCAGGCCGAGCAGCCGCCAAGCCGAAGCTCGGAGTCAGCCCGACGTTCGGGGGCAACCATGAAGTCTAGGCTTAAGTCGGGTCTGTCCCTCTACAGGAGGAATATTCAAAAAGAGTAAGAAAAAATAGTCCGGGGACGATTTTGTAACTATTTTTGACCATGTTGGACCATTTGTTGATTATTTGTTATTTCCAAATCATCGAAAGTCCTTTGACTTTTTTTGGGGGGGCAGGATGCTTTCATTTCTAATTGTTCTATCCCGGGCCTCTTCCTGGCCACCAGGGGGCCAGGAACCATCAGAAATGATCACGATTAGAAATGAGCACGATTAGAAATGAACGACGTGTAGGCCTCCTAGATGGGGTCCGAGTAGATGGGTCGGAGAATCGCGCCGCATCGCCGATGCATCGCCGATGCGGCTCTATGTGGAGCCCATTTTGCTTCATGCCGACGTCGCCGATGCATCGCCCACGTCGACGATGCATCGCCGGTGCATCGCCGCTGCGTCGGCGATGTATCGGCGATGCGGCGCGATCCTCCGACCCCATCGACTCTGACCCCATTTATGAGGCCTCTATGAAGGCCGTTTCAGAGCTCGCGTTGGATGGTCAAGCAGACATTGAGAGTCAGCCCGTGCAGCCCCCAGCAATGGCCAGTCTGTGGGCCTCTGGGAGCATCTTGAAGGCTTCTTGCGGCCACCTTGGGGTTCTCTTGCGGCGCTGGTGGAAACATCTGGTGCTCTCTTAGGACCTTCTCGGGGTTCCCCCGGGTTTACAGTAAGCTGGGACAAGGGCTAGAGATAGCGAGCGTTTGTCCGCGGCCGTTTGTGTTCAAGCGGCCGGCCGCCAACATATGATTGCGCCTCATTGCGAGGCATACTACTTGCCATTGAGACCGAAAAACGTCCTTCGCTTGAGATGGCCCGTCTCTTCCGCGACGATCTCTTCCGACTGGGACTATCGTTGCTACGATACAACAGAGCTGCAGCTGCGCTTCGCTTAAGGCGAGGCTTCTGGACGGGCCTACCGGCCCCCTTCAAACTTGGTAGCGGAGCTGGCCTTTGGTGGTCAGCTCTCGCTCACCATCCGCGGCACTATCTGGTGGACTACTGAAATTGTGGAACATCAGGGTGCAGTGGGTCTGCGCGGAGGAATGTTGATAACGACGCACAACGCGAGGACACTTGCAGTGCTGCTTCTGCTTTCGCGGAGGCCTCTTACTCGAGTCCCACGTCCGTGTCCACCCACCGACTCAAATAGGAAACTTCTTCGAAGATACTATGCGTGGCAACATGCGATGCTTATAACAAAACACCACAAACCTCAGCCACCAACGTCCGACTACGACCTACGGGGCCATTGGATTGGTGTTGCTATCTTTGGTCTTATGTGGGTTGCTATCGGGTGTGTTGTGGGGCACATGCGCGGCGGAGACGACGCAATAACAACCGGCCCCCACCGGGGCCCGGCCGGTCAAGCACCTGTCCGTGAGTTCGCCCGAAAAGTACATGCCTGGATTCACGCGACCACAGGCAATGCGACGCCCGCCCATCAAGCTGCAGTATTACAGCGTGGACTGGGAGGCTTCGCGCGGACCATAGCCATGAGAGTTCCCCCAGCAGTCATTAATTTTGGCGTCAAAATAGGTGGTCGCCATACTGATGGTGTCACCTACATTATGTTCCTCCTTAGCACGAAGTTTGAGAACTTAGAGGAGGGACGCCAACTTACCTCGGGTACTGCTCTCATCGACTTCCGAGTCCATGCGGGAGAACGGATCGACCAGACATTGGCGCGCTTCGAGATTGCCCGCAATGAGGCTGAAACGGCAAGCTTAAACGTCCTCAACTTCCAAATTTTAAGGGCTATTCTGTTCAGAGCCTTAGGAGTGGGGGCGTCGCGTGCACAACATCTTCTACAGCCACTTAACCACCAAATTCCGAGGAATCAGCAGCAATTTGTCTCTCTGCTTGAACGCATGAGGTCATATGCTCACATCGCTGAGCGACCCCCTGGCAATATTGGTGGCATCTTCAGTCACGGTCACCGTGCCGAAACTCTCCATGCTGAAGCCAACGCAGGGCAACCTGCTACAAACGTCTGCAACGACGTTCCGCACCAGCGGAGACCACCACGCTACTAGCTGAAAACGGTGGTCCGGCTACGGGGTCGCAAGACTCCTGGGCCAGATATCAGCGACCGTTGGCAACGGCGGCCCTTGCCCAAGCCACTAGCCTTTATAGGCTCAACGGGGCAACCCGCTGAGTCTGCCTTCGACTCTGGAACCAACGCCGGCACGTCATCAGACGACGAAGCGAATGCCCTAGATTACTCCGACATGCCCACGTACATTACGGAAAAACAACAGGCTCAATTGCTGTTTCTAGGATATCAGAAGCATATACGCAGATGGATACGGTTTATGAATAAACCAGTTCGGAAGGCACGACGTACTATCCGACGGGCGCTTAGGGGAAAGGGTGTCGTCGAGGCAAGGGCAAGTGGAAACGACGGCGATTGCATGGCAGAGGTATGTTAGCTTTCCTGGCATCCCTTACTGGACCACCATATGAAGAACTATTCCTGGGCGCAGGCAGTGTCGCAGGCGCACTTCAGGAATGGGCAAAGGAGGGGCGCCGGGGCAACCCCGAAGACGATAACGGCAAAACTATGGAAGTTACATCTGCCATAGCACACAACATTTTCGCCGCGTGCGCCCCCAAGGCGATGGGAGAGGCCGAGGTCCGTCGATACATTTGGCTCGAACCGATTCGGACATACAGTGTGTCGATTGGGAAACATTACTGGCCGACCTTGCCGACAACCCGGTGACAGCTGTTAACTTCATGGCGGCCAGTTACCTACGTGCCAGTATGTCCCTCCAGAATTACGCCGACGAGCTCTTCGAGGAGATATACGTTGGCCATGGTGAGATCAACCCGGCAGACTGGCTAGGCATACCCATCGCGGGGCGATTTGCACATATCGAATTTGTTGAGGATTTCAATATACCCGCTGAAGTAGATCAAGATCTTGCGGGGGCACCCGCGGATTCCGAAGCCACATTTCCAGCGACAGAAGAGGAAGCGCAAATGATGCTTCATCCTCAGGTCATTGGCAACCCGACAAACATGGAATCAAATGACGACGATCTTTTGCGGGAAAACCCGCGAGGTGCCGGCGACCTTTCAGAGCGCATTCAGCACGAACTTGGACATTATGAAGATCATCACTTTACGTTCGCGGCTACGAGGCGGTCTCCGAGCCGCCGGGGGCGATCAACGAGCCGCCAAGTCTGGGGGCGCGCGAATCGCTCAGAGGGCGACGACGACGACGACGAGTGGGAAGCTGAGGAGCGGTGCGTGCAGCGCCGCGGTCGCGTCCGCAGCTACTCGCGCACTCGCGCGCGCGTTCTGGCGGTGCTCGCTCCAGCGGCAACCAGCGCCCTCGCCCTCCTGATACTGGGGCCTCAAAGACCCCACCAAGGAGGGTCAACAGAACTGGGGCCCTACCGAGGAGGGATCGCTTGCGGGGGAACCCGCCGCAGAGGGAGGGCAGCCCAGCCGCATCTCAGGCAGGAGGCGCGCAACCAACGCCTTGTCAGCTACGATGATCATGGACTAGCTCGCCAGCACGCGCCCCCCGATACGACGCGATACTGGGGGGGGGGGGGCCTACTGCTGGCAGGCAGATCAGACGCTCGCCAGCGGGGAAGCCCGCAGCGGCAAAGCCCAAAGGACCTCCTCTCAAATTGAAGCCAAAACGAGAAATAGATCCATCCCCATCTTTGTACTCTTCAAGCCAGCGCAAGGCGCTCGAACCCGATCCACTTGCGCCGCCGTCTAAACAGAAGAAGAGAAATAGTCCAGATGATCCCAATCCTGGCAACAGCAAGTCTCAGCGCTCTGCGGGAAAACCCGCTGAGAGACATCGCTCCAGAGGACCGGCAGTGGCCGCCGCAGCAGCAGCGTTCCAGGGCGCCAGGGCGTCTACTCCAAAGGATCCTCCACGCCGTCGCGGCCCTGCGCCTGGCCGGGCCCGCGGGGCAGGCTGGGCGCCATCACTGGAAGGATCATCCAAGGGTGCTTCTTCATCGAAGGGCGGTGCTAAGTGCAAGACGTTGGAAACTACTTCAAAGATATCGCGAGCGGCCCCCAATATCAGTGGATGCAGTTCTTCGACGTCCGTGAGAAGGGCCAGGCATCTTGGAGCGACAGCTCTTCAGCAGCGCCAGCGGCACTCACAGCATCTGAGCCAGAAAGGACGCGCGGCGAGCCAGCCGTTGATCCTGCGGGGCAGCCCGTTGTTGCTCTCGAAATGCCTGAGGAATGCAGGCGATGTTGGGAGCAGGTGTGCGCTGCCAATCAAATCAAGATCAACCCAGCGTACAGGCCCCTCACCGATGACGGATCTGACCGATACGTTGTGGCGCAGTGCGAAGCCGAATGCATTGCCGCACATGTTGACGATGCAGCTCGCGCGCGTCAGGCTGTCTGCAATGTCTTGAGAAAGGAACCTGCCCTCAGCTATGACTCCGAGAAGAAGTACCTGAAGGGGATCCTCGAGGAAGCAGAAGTTCTCGTCGTAAAACTGAACGAACATGAACAGAAGGAGCGTTCGGAGTGGCCCACCACCGCTACTCGCCACAAGCCGTTCCGCCGCGACCATCTTTCTGATGGGTTCGTTGCGTCGGTCGCGTCCTTTGACGAGTGCGACGGCTGGGAAGAGCTCACTGGCTTACTTTACAACTGGCCGCCCAAGGGCTACGAGAGCTGGCATAAACACCACCTGAGAACTGTCCAGGGGTGCCTCCGTGACCGCCACTGGGCCTATCAGGCACTGGCGGTGTTGAACCTTATCGGTATGATCGACCACTCATGCACGCAGAAGAACAGGCTCCAGGTAAAGAAGCTCAAATTCACTGGGGAGTCTCGTCCGACGTACTTTTTACGCCCAAGCAATGGGCATAGCAGCCTTGGCATCAGGTGCCCTGAGTCCCTGTGCAAAAAGGTAACCGACTTGACATCACCAGGGGCATCGTGCTATTCTATCCATGGTGCCAAATGGGTCAATATCCCGAACATGCTCCATGTCGGGCTGTCATGCCGTGCTGATGATAGCATCAATGGACGGGGCAGACAATTTACTTATGTATGCCCATATCTACCTGGAGATGGCAGCATCCAGTCTGGCCTGCGCATAGATTCCGAAGTACTTGTTATGGTAAGGCTCAAAAATCTTCTTCGTGACAATATCTCAATCTGGCGTTCCGCGAATGATATTATTAGGACGGCAGGCAACATATGTAGGACCCCGCCTAACCACATCGTCCAGCTCATAGGCATCCTACCTCATAAGATTCAATGCGTATATGACCGAGTAGGACAGGTACGGGCCAATCCTTTCTATACATCAAGGATAATGAGCAGGGAACCCTGCGTGATGACAACTTTCTGCCATAGACCGCATGCGAGATCGCCTATGGCGCATCTACGTTGTGGAATTGGTTTGTACCTCAGACCCCCTACATTCTGAAGTTTCCCGAGCCGACGCCCATGCAGGGGGTCGAGTTCACTGCCATATCTATGACGCAGGAGGGATACCAAGCGGGGACACCTGCAGGGATATCAGATGGAGCATGGATTCAGGCCCAGAGCACGGACGTACATCTAACGGGATTACGCCCAACGCATGGTTGTATGCCAACGACCCGTGGCGTGCCTAGACGCAACAGTTGCCAGTACCTGCAGGGCAACCTGCTTCGTTCGCGCCCACGAGCAGGGCTACGACCCCGTTTGGGACTCCACAGGGTGCTTGGAGCCAACAGCCTACAGGCTAGGCTCCAGAGCATCCGAATGGATCCTCAGCTCTACCAAGCCGGGCAAGCGACATCGCTATTCGCATCGCCACGTCCAGCCTGCTTTCTAGGACCACCAAGCACCCCAGAGGGCTGAGAGCATGACAAGTCAGCAACAGTGGATGCACAGGCAGATGCGCGAGGCCATGCAGAGTATGCGTCGGGATGGCATTGACCTCCCGAGCGCTTGCTGGACACCCCCATGGGAGTATATTCCGGGCCCCAACCCATTGCCGGATCACCCCAATCGGTACGGGTATGTTCCAGCATTTTTCAGCCACTCGACATGCGACCCAACGGCTGCTGAGCCACCTACAGCACCACCGATGGATGCACCGATGTTCCCTGACTACTACGCTCAGGAGACGGGCAATCCACGCGCGGGGGGTCTCAGCCAGACAACCCGTATGTTCGGGCGACGGCCGACGATTTCTACCAGTCTCAGCTGACGCGCGGCTCCGGATACGAGTCTGGAGAACCAGGCCAAGTACCTCACTACGGATACTTGGCCGCCCCCATGGGTCCTGATGTGGTGCACCAGGCCTCTGGGTTGGCGGTGCCATCCTCCGTGGGGGAGCTGCGCCCAGAAACTCTGGCCATCCACGAGGCGCAGCAGGCCAACCTCACCATGACATTGGCCCGCCATCGGCGCGACCAGGAGCGACAGGCACGCCGTATGATGGGCCGTGCGGGGCAACCCGCTACTCCTCTTTATGCGGGGATGCCCGCTTTCAATCTGGCATCGCTTGCAGCTGTGCAGTAGCCGCCGGCCCCGTTGATCCAGTACGAGATTGGTGAGTCCACGCTGGAGCGCCAGACGCGCATCAGGCTATCGGCAACACCGCCGGTCATCAGTGACGGCGACTTCAGCAAGTGTGCCACTTGCTGGGACAACTTCGTCAACCACGACAGGGTGCGGAGGCTTCAGTGTGGCCATATATTCCATGCGCAATGTTGGGAATCGAGTGGCTCATGCACATGTGGATCGGCAGCTGGCAGGCACTTTAGAGGGCGCCGCGAGCGAGGCTCCTTGTGCTATTTGCAGGGGTGCGGGCCTTGCCACGGCTGAATTTCACTGCGCCCTAGCCGGAGATCAGGACGCAGCAACTCGCCATGAAGAGATTCTCCGCGGGGCGGGGGGAGCTCAACCGCATCGCGGCGATTGTGACAAACAACGCGGCAGCTGCCGCAACTGCACCTGCAGGGCAACCTGCGCCATCATCCAGTGCGGCGCAGGCGACAGCAGCTACCGCGCCTGCCACAGTTGCGCCTATGCCCCTGGTAGCCGAACCAGGAAACAACGCAGGGACACCTTCTGCGACAGCACCAGCAGGGCTACCTGCTAATGATTTGTGGCTGAGGCGGGTAGAGAGGGCCACTGAAAGGAGCTCGCATTGGCTCCAAGTATCACATGCATACATGCCCTACGGGCGTGACATCCGCCCGCGAAACCAGCGCAGAGCGGAAAGCCTGGCGTGCGCACGCAGCGGTGCCAGTGCCATATCAGAGCGCGACATGTTGCGCACTGTGTTGATGGTTAACACAGATGGGCAGATATATACCCTCGCTGATGAAGACACGTTTATTACATATGCCGCTCTCATCAGCACAGCACCCCCACATGTGCGACGAGTACCCGTCGGCTTGGATCTTCGAGAAGAACCCTATCACAGAGGAAGAGGCCCGAGGGTATATGAACGTCTTCACGTCCCTGACGAGGAGCGATTGGGCGTTAGAGCAGAGGCGCCGCAAAGGCATGCATGGCACAACGCTGTCCGAAGCGCCAGGAATATTCGGAGAACGCCATGAATTGGCCCTGGTCGCGAACAGTGGGACCATGGTGGATGGCATGCTGACGATCCTGCTGGACATCGGCCGCAACATCAACGTTATTGGTCTGAAGACTGCGCAGACATTCGAGCGTGTGTCACGCTCCCATGGACGCGACATCAAGAAGCTGAATTTGACGAAGCGGCGTTATGTGTCTGGCGTGGGGCATGGCGCCGCCGTCTGTGACAAGTCCTTGCATTGCAGAAATGCACGCAAGAAGAAAGGAGATCCTACGGGGAAGCCCGCTATGGCCAGGCTGGCCTTCGGTGGAACTCCCTATGGGGCCACGAAGCGTGTGAGGGGTGTTCCACATGCGCAGCGAACACCGCCGCTGGGGGCTTCGGTGGAGCTCCCCATGGGGCCACGAAGCGTGTGAGGGGTGTGCCGAAATTTGCGCGGGGACGCATGCGAACGCCGCCACTGGGGCTTTATGCGGAGCTCCATATAGGGCCACGAAGCGCGTGAGGATGTGCAGGGTCGGGTATGGGGGCGCATGCGAACACCGCATCTGAGGCCCGCTTGGGGCGTCTTGGGTGCTTCTTGGGCCGTTTCGGCGCCCTCTTGGGCCGCTTTGGGAGCCCGCCAGCGTCGGGGACTGAAGTGGGTTGCGGGGGGGAGGGGGGGATTAAAAAAGAGCAGTCGCCCCAGGGCCCGGGCACCCGGTCGCCAGATATATTGTATACATACGGTTCCAAAAGAATGTGTGGTGTTCGGTCTTCGTTTTGAAGAGACAACGTCCCGCGTCTCACCTTCTCCACTCCTCTCCTCTACTCTCCTCCCCTCTCCTCTCCTCTCCTCTCCTCTCCTCTCCTCTCCTCTCCTCTCCTCTTCCCCTCCTTTTCCCCCTCCTCCCGCTCCTCCCTCCTCCCCTCCCATGTTGGCACACCCTCACACGTTCCGTGGCCCCTTAGGGAGCCCCACCGAATCCTGAAATTTGCAACACCAGTGAATTGGGATATCTCTTGTAGCGAAGGGTGTCGGTGGTGCTGTAGCTGATGTGGCGTTGTCGTTGTAGTTGTTGCTTCTGGTACTGCTGCTGCTGGTGTTGATGTTGGTGCTACTGCTGGTGCTGCTGGTGCTGCTGGTGCTGCTGGTGCTGCTGGTGCTGCTGGTGCTGCTGGTGCTGGTAATGTCTGGGGCCATATTGGGGGCAACAGGAGGAGGAGGAGGAGGAGGAGGAGGAGGAGGAGGAGGAGGAGGAGGAGGAGGAGGAGGAGGAGGAGAGGAGAGGAGGAGGAGGAAGAGGAGGACGAGGAGGAGGAGAAGGAGGAGGAGGAGGAGGAGGACAACTACGTAAGGAGGACTGGAAGGAGGAGGAACAGGAGGAACGCGGCGCGAGGAGGATGAAGAGGAGCAGGGAGGCGGCAGGAAAGAAGCAAGGAAGGAACGGACGAAGACATGGAGGACGAGAAGTCGGGCTTTGGGGATATGTCGTGGTAAGGGGTTCTTCGAAGACTCATAATGCCATTTGGGCGCCATCTTGGGGGGTCCTCTTGGGGCCTTCTTGGGGCCCTCTTGGGGCTAATTGAGGGGGTCTTGGAGCCCTCTTGGGGCTCTTTGGGGGGGGTCTGGGAGGCCTCTTGGGACCGTCGTGGGCCCCATTGTTCAAAAAGAAGGGGGGCCTTAATGCCCATCGCCCCCTCTGGGGCTCACGAATTCTGTTTGTGGGCCCTCTTGGCCCGATCTTGGGGCGCTCTTGGGCGCTCTTGGGGCAGTTTTGGGGACCTCTTGGGCCCCTATTGGGGCTATCTTCGGCCGTTTTAGGGTCATCTTGAGGTCCCAAGAGCCCATCGGAGGCGAAAAAACGATAAGGCCAAACACATTGAATTTCTTTAG
The DNA here is from genome assembly GCA_963575745.1 of Prorocentrum cordatum. NCBI lineage: Eukaryota > Dinophyceae > Prorocentrales > Prorocentraceae > Prorocentrum > Prorocentrum cordatum. The sequence continues at coordinate 370,008 of CAUYUJ010002725.1, forward strand.
GTTTGTGAAGGATTTTGACCTCTTGGGGGGTCCTTAGAGGGCTCGGAGGGCACTTGAAACCGAGTTTGTGCCGTCTTGAGACCTCTTGGATGCGTGTCGGAAGCTGTCTTGAGCCATCTTGAGGTATCTTTGGCGATCTTGGAGGCCATCTTGGGCCATCTAACGCCCTCTTGGAGCTATCTTGGGCCAACAAGGACGCTCTGACACATCGCGGGGGGGCCCGTCCAGACCCAGGGAGTGGGGGGGGAGGTAAACCTCCCGAGCAGGGAAAGGAAGGAGGTTGGAAAGGGAAACGCCCTAGACCACTTGCACCCAGAGGGCTGGTGGGAATTTCCAGGACAGCCCAAGAACCCCCCAAAACTTTTCAAGACGGCCCAAGAGGCCCCCGACAGGGCCCCGAGACGGTCCAGAAGACCCCGAAGTCAGCTCAAGAGCGCTCCAGGAGAGTCCGCAGCCATTTTGGTTAAACCCTCAGTGCCCATGTCGGCTCAAGCAGTCACTCTGATCGGCCCTGGTGGCCGTCCTCGCCGTTCCACCCTTGCCGCAGCTCAGGAAGGGGTCCAAGGAGATCGGCACCAGCATGCCGACGCCCGGGAATGGCACCAGGCTCCCAGAGTTGGCAGCAACGGCAGTGACATGCCAACCGTCCACGCCGGCAGGGTGTGTCGAAGACAGGAATGTTAGTTTTACCGAGGAGGTGCTCCAGCTCTTGCGACAGATCGCCAGCACGCAGGCGGAGCACCAGCACCAGGTGCTCAAGAGGCTGGACCAGCTCGGACGCTCGAACGTCGGCCCCGCTGCCATCACGAAGTACACCCAGGCGCCTGCGGCCCCGTCCCCGAGATCGGTGAGGCTGCCTTCACCATCGGAGCACGGTCCGCCATTGGAGCCGGGTCCCTCTGTCAACTCGGAGGTCCCCCGGGTCAGCGAGCTGCCGTTCGAGGTGACCACCTGCCCTCAAGGGGAGTGCGAACCCCCCGCTTCCAACCCCAGCAGCCAGCAGCATCGTACCCGTGCGGGACCAAGGTCTAGTGGCATGCCCAAGGCGTCCAAGATGAAGCGCTTTTCACTCCTCGACCACAAAAACGTAGTTCTGGAGAGGCTTGGTGTACAGGAATGCGAATCCGACGAGTGGGATGACGGAATCGCTCGGCAACTTGCTACCAATCGGCACATGAACAAGCTTCACGGCAGCGTTGGTGGTACTGGTGCTTGGGTGCGTGGGTGTTGTTTCGCACTGCTGGCACACCCGAAGTTCGACATCAGCATGGGCACGGTGATCGTGCTCAATGCGATGATGATTGCCCTTGAGCTCACAGTCACTCCGACGGAGGAGGATGAAACTCCAGCGTCGCGGCTGGCGTTCGGGATCGCGGAGAATGTGTTTCTCAGCATCTACTTGTTGGAGCTCATTTTTCGCATTGTTGCTTGTGGTCGAGAGTGTTTGCGGAACTCGTGGGTGAGGTTCGATTTGGCCCTTGTATGTGTTGGTGTTCTTGGGTCGTGGATTGTGCCCATCATCATACTGATTGTCGGGGACGCCATTGAGAAGCTAGTGCCGAGCGCGATGTTCCTTCGTATCTTCCGCTTGGCACGTCTCGCCCGGGCGCTCCGCCTATTTGTGCAGTTTCGCACCCTTTGGATGCTAATATCCGGGCTCTTCTCGTCGCTGCCCACGATCATGAACGTATTCTTTGTCCTCCTGCTGGCCCTTTTCGTGTTCGCGTGTCTGGGCGTGGAGGTGATGGCAAGCATCAGCGGGGCGGCGTCCCAAGAGATGGTGGACAACTATTTTGCCACGCTGCCTATGATCATGCTGACGCTCGTGCAGTTTGTGACCATGGACAGTGTGGCGACCATATACACGCCGATGATCAGGGAAAACGTCTGGCTCATGTTTTTCTTTCTGCCCTTCCTCCTGGTGGTGTCCGTCATCCTCATGAACCTGGTGACCGCCGTGGTCATCGAGGTGTTCTTGGACCACGCAAAGCGCGACCAGGAAACGCGCAAGATGTATAACGAGCAGCGCATGTCGGCACTGGTGCCGCAACTGAGGAAAGTGTTCGAGGAGTTGGATCTGGATGACAGTGGCTGTGTCACCCTTGAGGAGTTGAATGCTGCTCCCGAGGATGTTCAGAGCGAATTGGAGAGGCTACTCAATGTGGACTCTCTCTATGATCTCTTCGAAGCTCTGGACGTGGATGGCTCAATGGAGGTGACAATAGAGGAGTTCCTGGACGGAATGACGCGGCTGACGTGCAACAACCAGTCCCTGGAGATCACTCGCGTCATCAAGCTGCAGGCGCTGATCAGACAGGACCTTGCCGAGCTGAAGCACATCTGCCAGGGGAGGCATGGTTTGCCCGCGCTCGGAGACGTCTTGATCACGGCCAGCAGCGCGCACCAGGTCCCTGCCACGGCCAGAAGTACGCAGCTGGGAGCCCCGAGCACAGCCAGAAGCTCGGTGCAGATGAGCATCCCGGCAGAGCGGGCGTGACTTGAGTTGGACCCGATCAGTTAACATGGGGGAACGAAGAATGCCATAAACATAATTATTCCAGTGCGACCTTACCTAGGAGTTGGAGCCCCTAGGAAAGAAGCATTAGTATTAACAGTAAAGCTAAGCTAAAACTAAGCTAAAGCTAAGCTCAAGCTAAGCTAAAAGCTAAAACTAAACTAAAGCTAAGCTAAAACTGAGCTAAAGCCAAGCTAAAGCTAAGACACAGTTAAGGTAAAGCTAATTTAAATCTAAAATAAAGCTAAAGTAAAGCTAAGCTAAAGCTAAGCTAAAGCTAAGCTAAGTCTGAGCTAAAGCTAAGCTAAAGCTGAGGTAAAGCTAAGCTAAAGCTAAGCTAAAGCTGAGCAACAGCTAAGCTAAAGCTAAGCTACAGCTACGCTAGAGCTAAGCTAAAGCTAAAGCTAAAGTTAAAGCTAAAGCTCACAGGGGACTTGGGGAACCGCTCCCAGGGGACCGGGGGAACCGCCCGGAGCGATTAGCACTGCCCGGCCCCTTTAAGCAAAGAGAGTAAGAACCCTTCTAGGCAGAGCCTAGGTAGGGAAAAACACAGAGGTACGTGCAGATTTCTCGGATCGGCGCTGGACCCCCCTCACTGGCGCGCGGAGCGCACCAAGGGCGGCGCCGGAGGCGCCGCCAGGGGGCTCCAGCGCGGATCCGACTAATCCGCGCGGACCTCCGAGTTTGTATGCTCATGTCATTCTTAGCTCCCCCATAACAGCTTTGTCTCTGACGCGAGCCTCAGCAGTTCAGAGAGGAGCGCACCGAGTGCCCGCGCTTGAAGAGTTTACGCAGCGCCTGCTGCCGAGGTCCCCCACCGGGACCAGCCGACCGGTCAGGAGATCGATTGCGGGAGGGAGGAGGGGGAGGGGGGGCGAGGAGAAGGACGAGCTGGTGCGCTAGCGTCATATGGAGGCTTATCGACGGCGCAATAGGGGCATCCACCACTTATTTAGTACACCTTATCCCTGGGATCTCTGAGGTTCTGGAGCCCTCGGGTTCGTCTGTCTTCTTGCATTATTGTGCATTGTATTGCATTGTATTTCACTTGGCTGCTTTCAGACAGATGTGCGCTGGCATGTCTCCGCAAACCACGTTGTGCTGGTGAGCATTGTTTTGCTTTGCATAATGTGTACTGCATTATATTGCCCTGCCTATCATTTGCTTTGCGAGTTTTTGCTTTCAATGCTTCTCGCTGCATGGTGCTCGCATTTGGTTTCCATGGCACTGCGTTGCATTGCAGTGCCAGTGTGGACCCTCCATTCGCTTCACTTCTTTGCATTGGTTCGCATTGCACTGCACGGGCGTGCCATTGTTGGTAATGCATCTCTGTTCGACATGCGTTATTTGACGCTTGTTGTTGTACCTCATGTTCAAACCATGTGTGGGTAACTACTTTAGAGGATATGTGACTGTGAGGAGCGGGAGGAGGCACCTATTCAGCTAACGTGGCTGAAGATTCCGGCGAGAATCTCCCTTTTATTCTGGGGATGAGGAGTATGTCCAATATGAGGACCATCCTGATCCAGGAGCAGGGGCATGAGAAGATGATCATTCCAGGCTCTGAGATGTACAAGCTCCTCCTTGGGAAAGGCGCCAGAGTACTTGATTTAATGAAAACGCCTTCGGGGCACGTGGCGATCAAGGTCGACGAGTACGGAGTCGCAACGGAGGATAAAAAGGCCCAATGGCATTTACTATAACGACCAATCCTCACTGCGAAGATGTCCCGCTACTTGTCTAGGAGGCAGCTGATACAGAACAAACCGCAGGGCAACCTGCGTCGAGCAGTGCGGGGACACCTGCTACAAACGATGCCCATGCATATATGATGTCTCAGGACACCAAGGGCATGTGCTTCTCCACTAATGAAGAGAAGCTTGCTTTCACGATCCAGTCTTTGGTGAACAACACCCTGATTACTTGGCATCGCAGGAACACATCCTATGGGAATGCCCCTACACCAGCCGATCAGGACTTCGCCTTGCGCAATTTGCAGGCGAAGGTGTATCAGGCCATATACGAGGAGGGCAGCAAGTGGATGCCGCCCGACTCGATGGCAGGGACACCTGCTGGAGTGAATGCAGGGACACCTGCAGGAGCAGATGATGCCGCTGAGCGAGCAGCGGTTCAGCAGCGCAGCGTGGCACGGGCATTTGGACGCCCCCATCGCTTGAAAATCAGTGACGGGGGCAAGCGCGTGCCACGGCCACTCGCGCTTGCTCCGACAGGCCGAACACTGAGGTTCTGTCGCCAGGCGCGGGGAAACCTGCATACTTTTCCCAGGCGCCAGCTGCGCGCGCCAGGGATATTGGCGAACCTGGACATGAGGCCGCCAGAGACAGCAGTGGACCCGGCTGCGTGGCCGCTGCAGCAAGTGAACGCTCGTCACATCATTATCATTCTCGTGCACTCGTTTTTGAAGACATACGAGCAGCTTGCGCTGAACTCCGAGCTCGTGGGTACATGTGTGACCGTATCACGCATGTAGAGGTTATGACCTCTACAGGTACACAGTATTTGGGTGGATTACTCTCGGGGGATTGCCCATTACTGTCGGTGGCAACGCCCGCTGACTGGTGCGTTCGGTTGCCTGGAAAGCGGGCGGGGCCACTTTACCAACGTATCCAAAATCTGATGACCAAGGCTGGGGCTTCACGTATGTCTATAGTACTTGCGGGACCTCCAGGTCACTTCTGGAAGCAGGGCCCCGTGCGAGACACCATCGAAGATTTAGGCTTGCAGGTCGCGCGTATGGGATGCTGCCGCTTCGGTCTGAAGTTCGACCGTTGAAGCAAACTGCCCAGCGGATCCTATCTGCAGGTGGCAACCACCTACACGGGCATCCCAACGAACCTGTGGAGATGCACGTGCCAAGCTGCAGGGAAATGCGCGCACCTTGCTGAGCATGAACTGGATTGGTGTGGACAAGGTGCTCAGGGCCCAATCTGGCGCTCGAGCCGTGCCGGGGCCGCGGGGAGCCGTGCTGCGATCTTTTCGAGGCGCCTGCAATGGCCTTCTGTTCGGACTGCGGCGGCAATCTCGCGCAGGGAGGCTGCACGTGCAGTGGTCGTTCGCAGAGGTCGAGGAGCCGTGGGGCCGAGCCCACGGAGCACAAGCCAAAAGAGCTTAACCTCGCCAGCATGGAGGAGTTGATGAAGAGGATGATGAAGGATCAGAAGAAGGAGATCACGCAGACGATTAAGGAGGAGGTGGGGACCATCAGCACGGCCTTGAACAAGCGGATCGACGCCGTCGACAAGAAGGTTGATGCCGTGGAATCGCGCACCTCCGTGCTCGAGTCTACGGTTGCGGCCTTGGAGACGAAGCTCCTCGAAGGGCCTCCCGGAGCGTGGGTGGCAAAGCACGTCGACATCAAGGGCTTTTGCTCGTGGGAGGAGCGGCGGGCCAAGGGTATCAGCCGGCCGGACGCTACTGCCTTGGTAGCAAAGCTTACGGCTCCACTCGACGCTGACCTACGGCGGCATGTTGGGGAAGCACAGATCAGGGGATCAAAGGGGCATATCGTCAAAGTCCCGGTGGGCGGTGGGTTTGCTGAGGAGGTGGCTTCGGTGTGGAGGGAGATTTTGGAGGACCCAGAGAACCACAGGGATGGGATCAAATTATGGGCCCAACCGCAGCGCGACCCCGATACCCAGAAGAAGTATGCCCTCACTGGTAAGGTGAATGATTTCGTGGGTTCTCTTGTCAATGCCGGTTTCAAGGTCAGGACGTTCTGGGCGCCCGATTTCGCTGTCTACTTAGAGAAGGGCGACGACATTGTCAACGTAGCCTGCATCACCGAGCGTGACATCACCTGGCAGCAACAGGGCCTGGACCTGTTGGCAGTCGCCGACCCCCGGGCCGCTGACCTCAAATTGCGCTCCTTCAAGCGCAATTCGCATTAGGACACCTCGGGAGACTGCATGCCTGAATTCGTAGACACATTTACCGCGATGACGTGGAACATACATCACAAAGCACAGGGGCGCCTTCAAGGTATCACGGCAGCTTTGCAGGCGAAATCGTTGGGATCTGCTTTGGTATGTCTCCAGGAATGCTCGGGGTGGGTGGATGGTAGTATTGCTAATGGTTTTATCGTGCAGAGCGGCACTCGCAAACAGCCCAATGGGGATCTTATCAGGGGCAGCGACTGCGGCTTTCTCGTTCCCGTCCATTTGGCCCCGTACATCTCGGAAGTGGTGCACGGAGCGTATTGGAGTGGACTTCTCATACACAGAACTCTCTTCCTGTCTCCCCACTTCCTCGAACGCACCTCTGAGGGCGGCATTTCGTCTCACATTGTTCGCGACTCTCTGTCTTTTGTACAACGCTGCAAGACGAAGCTTCTTGGCCGCCCTTTATCCATCGTCGCCGGTTTTGACTCGAACGTCACTTTCTCCAAGGGTATACCCAGCATATCAGGCCACAATGTTTTACCGAAGATGCGGTCCCACTCTCGAGCCATGGAGTGTGCAGTGGTGTCCTGGCTCAGCGCCTTGGGGCTTCGCGCCTTGAACACATACGGTGCCGACAAGGACCCGGAGGACCTCTGGACATGCGGACTCCGCCGATTACCGGCGAAACGTTCCCAGATCGATTATTTGGCTGTTTCTCCCAACTTGGAAGGCATCGCGCACGCCGGCCAGCAGCTTCCGCCTGCTTGGCAGAAAGGGTTTGATCACAGACCTGTTGTCGCTGAAATTCAATGTGGTGTTCCGTTTTACGTTCGCCAGGATCGGGGGCGTTCTCTTCGAGGCTGGCAGCCGGACAGTCTGGACTCCTTCCAGAAAGCGTGCCTCACGGACAGCATCTTGAACGCCAGGCTGGACGTTCTTCAAGATCGTCTGCGAACTCTCGCTGAAGCAACGCGCCACATCGCACGCAGAGCTCCGATCATGCCGGAGGAGATGACACCGTCTTGTCAAGCTCGCCAAGTTCATGCGCCGAGTCCGTCTTCTACCTCGCTAGTGCAACACCACGCTCGCATTCTTCACCGCGAGCGCGCTCGCAGGAGCAAACAACGAGCCGAACGGAAACTTAGCAAGCTCAAGAGTGCCAAACCTTCGTTCACGACCACGCCGACGATGCTCAAGGTTGACGGGGGACCGACGGCCGATAGAGCGAAGTGGTTGGAATGCGGGTACATTTTCGGCCGTCACAGGTTCACCGACCCAGAGAACTCACGCGACCATCAACTTTCCAGGCTCGCTGCGGGAGTAGCTGCCCACAGGAATGCAATCCAAGACGGTTCATCGAAGTCCACGGTGGAGCTGTTCGACGTGATGCAGGCCAGGGCCTCTCTCCGTGCAGGCTCCGCACCTGGTCCGGATGGGGTCCCTCCAGACGTGTATTTGTCTCTTCCTTGGACTGCTCTTTTGCACGTGTGGCGATTGTTCCGTGATCGAGCTGGGTTTCGTGACTCTGGCGATTCTTTGCATTGGAAGGTGGTGAGTTTCGTGGGCATACCAAAAGAGAGATTCATAACAGATCTTGGTGATTTCCGCTGGATTGGTAAAACTTCTGTATTGCAGAGATGGTATATCAAGGCAGTGCGACCGTCTTTACTTCCTCAATTACGTCCTTGCGCTGTCCGCACGCACGGCTTCAAGCGAGGATGCCGTCCTGAGGATGTTTCCGGGTTGGTCCAACAGTTGTTCTTCTTAGCAGACGTCTGGGGTTTGTCGCTACACTGTGCTGCTCAAGACGTAGCCGTTGCCTTCGATTCAATGAAGCACAGCTCCATGCCTGCAGCCTTGACCGCCCGGGGGCTGCAAGCGGGCAGCGTGGCTATTCTCATGCGCGAGCTCACTGGCGTATCTGCTGTTTTGGAAATCCCGAGTGCTGGAGTTACCAAAATGTTCCCTTGCACCCGTGGAGGCAAACAAGGGGCGGTGGAGACGCCAGATGTGTGGAATTCTCTCATCGAATTTTGCATGGAGCCTCTCATTCTGTCTTGGCGTACTCGGGGTTTCGGCTTCCACCTGGGGGAGGAGGAATACACTCACGCAGTCTGGGCGGACAACATATTTTTGTTCTCTTCACGGGAGTCCGACATCCGCACTATGACACAAGAGCTAACAGACGCACTGGGTACGCATGACCTACGCTGGAAACAATCTTCCTTGCAGTACATGTCGGCCGGAAGCCGGCCCTTTGATCCACCTCTGGCTGTTCATCAACATGGATGCCGGCTTGTCTATGAGAACGTCGGGAGCATGCCAGTGCTCGGAACTTGCGTCGACAGCGTCGGCGCGACAACCACGAGCATGGAACATCGACTATCGGCCGCAGCAGGGCTCTTCTACAAGCATCGCCACATATTCGTTTCCAAGGCCACTATGAAAGAAAAGCTTCAAGCATGGCGTCGAGCACCTTCGACTTCTGCAGCATTTGGTTCTTCGACATGGCATCTTAATCAAACGGTACTACGTCGTGTCCGATCATGGGAATTGGAGCACGTACGTCGCATTTTGAAGTTGAGACGGAGGCCAGAAGAAGGGCAGGCGAGCTACCTGCAACGAACCGCTGCCCAAATACACCGATGGTTCGAAAAATGTTCGGTTGAGCCTCTGCACATACGTGTTCTGAAAGCTGTCTTCAAAACCGCATGGTTGGATCATTCTCGACACAGTAGCCAGCTTGCCATGGCGCGGCGATTCTGCGACGCGCTCGAATGGCAGACCCTCCGCTCCATGAGTTCTGTAAGCCAGCGACGGCGAGAAGGATTGGTGCACGGATTCCGCGGCGCAGTGCGATCCCATTGGGATGCCCCGTTCTGCGTCGCTTTCGGTTTGCATTGGCGGAGTATGCTGCACACCTGCGACACCCTCAATGACTGGATGAAGCACTTCAGGAAGTTTGCGGAGACCTTGTGCGCAGCCTGGCATCTCCCCCAACCGTCCAATCCCGCTGGTCCAGGTGCAGAGTGGCTTGGAGAAGAACGCACTGCCCACGCGATGGACAACATCCCCTCTTTGTGCCGGCACCCTACTGATGAACATTGGGACCGCGGTGGGCGACGAATCGTGATCCGGGTCGATAACCAAACCGTTGCCAATGTGGTCAACGGACACGCGGTGCTGACAGATGACTCATACCGTCCGGCTTTTGTGCGGATTCTCCGCAACCTGGCTGCTCTCTCAGGGCGGGGTTGGGGGCCTCAAACCACGACAGCCAACGTCGTGCAGTGGCAGCCGCGCCGTTATAACAATGTAGCCGATCACATTGCAAACCACGTCCTCGAGAGCAAGGTCTCGTGGTCCTGGCAGGTGGTTTCGTCCGTCCAGAGCAACCCATCGCGTCTGATGTTCTGCTGCGACGGCGGGTTCTCGTCTGGCATCGGAGCCTCTGCATGCGTTCTCCTGGACATGAATGACGAGTGCGGCGCCCTATTGGCTACCGGGGGCGCATGCCTCCAAAGCTGCAAGAGCGCCTTCGAGGCCGAGGTCGTCGCCTTGGACACGGGTCTGAGAGCTCTTCTGAACGCCTTCTCTCCCTCCTCCTCTGCCGGCCCTCTCCTCCCCTCCCCTTGTGGTTCCAACAGATTTACATAGCACGCAGCGCCGCCAATCTGTCTCCGGAGAGGTATAGCACAGGCAGTCCATGGACTCGAGCCGAAGTCTGAAAGAAAGAAGGTGCTCAGGGGGCAGAATGGCGCAACAAATCACTTGCTATCACGGCTGCAAGACTGATTGACCAAATGGATTTGCATAAAACCAAGAGAAACCATACAAGTGCTGTACACCTTGGTATCAACACAAGGGTGGATCAAAGAGCTCGAACTTACGTTCAGTCTTCTAAGAATGACCCTGAATTGGACCGTGTCGCGAGAAGGGTGACGATGAATCTTGGCGACAATACTGTTATACAAGATATCAAGACTCAGGGCGGGTGCAATTACAATGCGCTGTTACCGAATGGTGTGACTTATATTCGTACTCGACTACACTGGGAACCGCCGGCGCCGGCCCTTATCGGACAAGAGGGCCAGCGACCGCGCCCAAGGCGGGTTGCGTTCGCCAATCATGATCGTCTTCCCCCCCCTCGATTGAACGCGGCCGCGTTCCCCCCTTATTCCCGAACTTCCGACGCCCAGCTCGCCCGACGCAGAACAACGCGCATCTTTGCCGACAGATTCCCGGAGTAAACAAAAGGAAAGCATAACGCCGACGAAGAAGCGGGCATCGAGCCGCGCAAGATTCCCGAAGTAGTCGAAGAAGGCAATGGCGACTGCGGCGACGACCTAAAACGTTTCGGACGTGGCGCTTACTACACCGACGTTCCCCTTGACTCCGACACTGTGGGTGATGGCGAAGAAGAAACCTTCATCGCGTTGCCCGCGGGGCTACCTGAGGATGCTCATGCCGACGCGCCCCTCATTATCCCGACCCCGTGTTACGGACGACACAACGAGGTCGACGCGTTGGAACTGCGTGGGGGAAACGGGGGAACGTCGCAGCTGGCATTCAGCCGGGGTATGCCATCGGGCGGAAGCCTGGACAAACGTTCATATTTTGACATTGGAAACAAGGGCGCCCAGGACGCGGCGATGCATTAGTTCGACGCGTCTTTCGTCAATGTTGCTATATTAGAACCTACTTGCAGAACGACTGGACTACCTTCTTATTTCAAGTCCCAAGTCAACCATGACACGTGGCATGAACACCATAAAGAGGACCTTCCACATATCACGTTCTGTGGGAGAGTTGCCATGCGTCAAAATGATCTCCGACGGTTGCACTTACGAGATCAACCAGCGTGGGTACTTGGTGGAACAAATACCGCCATGGACAACATTTGCCAAATGCATGGGCACTTTCAAAGTAAACATGGATCAATGCACCACTGGTCCACGTGACTCCCATGTGGTATTGATGCGGAAACCTACCGAGATAATGGCCAACCACCGTCTCTTACTTGCACCTGTCGAACGGAAGCGGCGCGCTGGCCATCGTCGCCACGCCTCGGTGTGCAATCGCGGATTATCCCTGGATGCACAGTGCACTTTGAAGTTGTAGTCCTTTTTTGTTGACGCAGCTCAGATCGCGCGCGATCTGTTCCAAGTAAACCGCGATCCATTCTATTGTCGACGCGCGGGGAGCTGCGAATGAATTGCTGCCGATGTCCTTGGGCGGCGCTGAGGCAACGGCGCCATTTTGACCTCCCCCCCTCTCCGTGCCTGACACCGCTGCAAACTATTGAGACGATTATGTGCGGCGCGATGGCGAGAGCTCCATTTTGATAACCTCCCGCCCTCCATCTGTGAAGCCGTTGCGGATCTCACTCCTCAGGATCACGAGTGGTTTGTGTGTGTGTGCGCGACCAGACCACACTACACCAAAGGCTTCATCAAATCAGGATCGCAAACGGTGAGGAAGTCTCAGGTGAAACGCCTTGCCCGCCCTACCAGTACCTCCAGGGGGGTGTCAGGGAGAAAACGAGATCGGGTTGGAGGCACAAGAGGAGGACGACGACCCCAGACCCCCTCGAGTCATGGAAAAATCACGACGGGAGGCTTTTCATTATTTTCGGCCCCTGGGGGCCCTTACCAGACATCGGGACCGCCAACAAAAACGACTCGGGGTGCAAAGCCGGTCCTGGGGAAGGCTTCCGGACTTCGGGGGCTGCGTCCTGAAACAAGTCTCGGCATCGCTCGGACGAGTGCATTTTTTCTCGGCTGGGGCCAGCGAGAACCATCCTCGACCATCGGGCCAACAAAACACGCACGAAACCGAACAATGCACAGGGAAGGGACGCCCGAGCGATGGCGAGAAGTCCGGACGTCAGGGGGTCTGGGACGGCGGGGGCATCCCGGCGATCCTGGACACGGCGGGCCCGAGCCCCTTCGGCTCGCGGGACCACGTCTGGGAGGCCGGCTACATGGGCATGCAGTGGGGGAGCTGGACCGAGCAGTATTTCCCCCACTGACCCGAGGCTGTTGGCTGCGCCTCCCCCCTCCTCCTCCTCCTCCTCCTCCTCCTCCTCCTCCTCCTCCTCCTCCTCCTCCTCCTCCTCCTCCTCCTCCTCCTCCTCCTCCTCCTCCTCCTCCTCCTCCTCCTCCTCCCTCCTCCTCCTCCTCCTCCTCCTCCTCCTCCTCCTCCTCCTCCTCCTCCTCCTCCTCCTCCTCCTCCTCCTCCTCCTCCTCCTCCTCCTCCTCCTCCTCCTCCTCCTCCTCCTCCTCCTCCTCCTCCTCCTCCTCCTCCTCCTCCTCCTCCTCCTCATCATCGCTCCTCCTCCCCCCAAAAAAAAACTTATTCTGGCCAGGGGAAAAACGCCCTCACCGCTGCGTTCCCCTGGTCCGTCGGTCGGCAGGGAGGGGCCGATGTGACCCTATAGGGCTCGAGATGAAGCGTGGCCCCGGGCCACCTGAGCCCGCACGCCGCCGGCGCATCGGCCCCGCCCGTGTGCGCCGCGATGGCTTCGTCCACCGGGGGCCGCCCGCTGAGAGGCCGGAACTCCCGGGGCCCCGCGCGCCGCCATCGCGGTCGTATCCGGCGACCCTGCAGGGCGCCCAGCCTGACTCCGGATCCGCCCTACTTTGGGGAAATTCGTAAGTAGGGCTTGGAATTTCCGCCTTGCTTTTCAAGCCCCGCTGATGCCAATGTCCGCCCTACTTTTCTGTTGCTGTTTCCGCCTTGCTTTTGTGGGTTTCCGCCCTACTTTTACGGCCTCTTATAGGTGGATTTCCGACGCATTTTTACTTTGGAAAAAAACAAAGTGGGGCGGATCTGGACTCGGGGCAGCCCGGGCGAGCCCAGCCCGTCGGTCAGATCTGCTGCGGGCCCTGCTGTGCCGCTCGTGAAAATACCGGCCCCGTGCGTCGACGTGCCAGGCGCGCGCCAGCTTCTGAGTGAGGGCCCCGACTTCTTGTTCATGTAGTTTGCGGGAGCGCCTCTGCGGAACAAGGGGTGCATCGCAGTAGGGCCATATCAGCAATCCACTGTTGCCCCCAGGCGGCTTGGGAGGAGAGCGCCGTAAATCACTATAGCAGCTCTCTTCGCACCGTCCTAAATTCAGTCGAAGTGGCTTGCAGTTGTTGTCATGTGATTCGGACGCGAAGTTTATGATGGTGTTCGCTCAGGTGGACGGCCGGTCTTGGTCATCCGTTACCAACTTGCGCGTTGCGGTGCGTTGTTGGCACCAACAACGCAATTTAACAGCGCAGTTCGATAGTGCATGGACCGACCGGTCAGCGCAGTTTTGGAGAGGTCTAGAGAAGCGGGCCGACCATTCGTGGTCACACGCGAAACGCCCAGTCTCTGGACGAGTTGCGCTGTTACCAGACCGCCCGCATCAAACTAGGCAGTCTTTCCGCTGTCCGGGACGTCACTATCGCAGCGGTATTTTTTTTCGGAATCCGTAGGTGTTCCGAAACGCTTGCACTCCAGCGTCGGGACGTAACACTGCGCGAGTGTGGGGATAGGAGGGTTCTCGCAGCTCTCTTGGGCTGGTCTTTGAGCTTCGTTAGGATCTTTCTGGAGCCTCTCAGGGATCGGGGGTGTGTTGGGGGCCTCTGGGAGGTCTCCGAGCTGGTCAGGAGGACGTCCGCTGGCCGCCAAGATGGTCCCTTAGTGATGCAAGGCGCTCCAAGATGTTTCAAGGCGGCCCCCAGGGGCCACAAGATGCCCCAGTGGAACTCCCAAAGGCCCTCCCAAATGACCCCGGAGAGCCACAAACGCAAAAACCATTCAGGTTTCTCCATATTCAGTAAATCTCACGCTCATCTTCTTCGGATGGCTTCGGGGGGGCTTCACATGGCGCCGAGGCTCGAGACGGCCTCACAACTTCGAAGAAGAGCCCAAGAGGGGCCCAAGCGGGCCCCAAGGCCATCAAGGCAGCCCAAACAGGAAGATCCACAAGAGACCCGTAAATTTCAAGCCAGCCCACTTCATATTGAATATGTTCCCACGCCGGCCCTGAACAGCTCGAACCCCCGAGAGAATCTGGGGGGTTAACGAGGCAGGACGTATAAGGAATATTGGAGGACGAGGTAAGGCAAGGCATGGAATGGAATGGGCCTGTCCGAAAAACACGCGCATTTAACAACGCCATGGCATGCGCTGGAACCCAAGCGCGCGCGAAACGCGCGCGCGGTTCTATATAACATAAATAAGTACCGCCCCCCCCTAGCCCCGGGTCCCACACTTCCCCGCCACATTTCGGGGACGCTCCCGGTACCGCTCCCCCGGCCTTTCCGGGGAGCTTCCACAGCGCCCCAGGAGGGCCCAAGACGCCTCCCAGGAGCCCCCAGAATTCGAAAGGATGGTCAAGACGCTCCCAAGCAGCCCAAGTCAGCCTTCCGACGGCTCTCGAGGCTCCCAGGTGGCCTCCAAGAGACCCCAAGGGAGGTCCGAGAGGCGTCCCGTGACGGCCCGAAGAGGTAAACATCATAGATGTTCATTGTTTTTTCAATGTTTTTGGCTTCTCGCGTTTCCGAGCTTCCAATGGTCCAACAGCGCCGAAGAGGCTCCCACGACCGCCCCAAGACCACCCAAGAGACCCTCAGGACGGCCCCAACACGGGCCAAGAAGGCTCGGAGGAGGAGGAGGAGGACTCGGCATTGGGGGGGACACACGACTTCTGGAGGTCTCTTGCCATCGAGGCACGGCCACCGACGTTGAGCCGGCCCTGGGGAAGGGGTCGGGAGCTAGAGGGCCCACCTATCGTCAAACATCACGACGTCGGAGGTCCGGATTTTTTCTTCGGGCGAGTCTGATGCTGTAGAGGCGCGGACCAATCCGCATGCCATAACGAGGGCACGTGCGCCAATTTTTGCCAGCGTGCGCCTCAACCAGAAGGTTCTGACCTTCTCGATTTACTCCGCAATCGGCATGGTCGCTTAGGGTGCTGTCGGCGGCTTGTAGAGGGCATCGCGACCGCATTTTGTGTGCCTTGCCCGTGCACGTTGCCTGTCTGGATGGAGAAAGGACACGCAACAAGCCAAGAGGAGGAGGAGGAGGAGGAGGAGGAGGAGGAAGAGGAGGAGGAGGCCACCTGTGCGCGCTACCAGGATCTGCCCCCGGCCCTCGCACAGCGAGGATGGCCGCGTCGCCAGCCGCCTCGCCAGCGTCCTCGCCGGCGGCATGGTGGTGGGATGGCGGTCGTGCTCGTGCCCTCCCGTCCTTCGCTCTCGGTCTCTCCTCCTTCTTCCTCTCGGGGCGGTTCTGCTTCCGAGATTGGGCCTGGCGCGTCTCGAAAGACGCTGCGCCGTAACACTTGCCCGCTGCTCCTGCAGTTGAGGGCGCGACGCCCTTGAATTCGTCTTTTTGGCGGCGGCCCTGCCGTTTGCCCCGCACATGCAGTGCCCATTGGCACATCTCAGGAGCTAGATCTAGGGGAGGGGGTTAGGGGGAGGGGTAGAGAGAAGAAAGAAACGCGCTATACCACCTAAGCCCAGAGGGCGAGTACCGGGCGCCTTGATTTTTGTTGACGTGGGGGCTTCAACGTGTGGCGTCTTATCCAGCAGCTCGTGGCACCGCTTCTGCAGCACATGGAGCGTCGAACCCCGTCTTGCTCACACTTGAGGGCCGTGCAAAAGGCGCAGTTCTGTGTGTGCTGTCTGAGCAGAAAGCCTGCCTGGAACGAGTCGCGGGGGTGATTATTCGTATGTGCATTTTTGCTCTTACGGGTGGTGTGATCGAAGACGCCCACGGCGAGGCACCGCCGCCCCCTGCCTTCTGGAAACGCCTGTGTGGTTCAAACGTCGACCAAAGGTGCGGCCATGCTGGTGGACTTCGCGTTACCCTGGCGCTTGGCGGAAGCCACTGGGAACTCTGGAAAACGGGGCCCTCCGGGCTGATCTTGGGGCTCTGGGGCCTCTCTCGGACCCCTTTGGGCCTCCTTGAATACCTTTTGGGGGCTTTCTCTGAGCCGCCTTGTGGCTCTCTCGGGCCGTCCTATTTCAGGAGGACAAGAAACACACAGACACAATGAATCGTCGATCCCCCGGAAATTATGGGAAACTACGGGGAGTGGGGGGGAAGACAGAAACCCCAAAAATGTGGAAAAATATGTGGAATCCTTTTTACCTAACAGCGAAGACTGATAGGTTTCTAGTTGACTCAAAAGAGCTCACAGATCACTCCACAGGGGGGTCCGGGCAGGCGTTGGGAGTTGCCGGCCGGGCCTGTGCCGGGCTTGTTTTTCACCAACAGTCACACACTTCGTGCTCGTCGACCTCTCAGAACCCCATTCCCAGGCCACATTCTGAATAACCGGATGCAACAGTCACACACTTGGTGCTCCTTGACATCCCAGAACGCCATTCCCGGGCCACATTCGGAATAGCCGGACGCAACAGTCACACAATTCCTCGTACTTGACACCCCAGAACTCCATTCCCGGGCCACATTTTGGATGCCCGGAGCCAACTGTAGGCCACTTCGTGCTCTTCGATTTCCCAGAACTCCATTCCCGGGCCACATTTTGGATGCCCGGAGCCAACTGTAGGCCACTTCGTGCTCTTCGATTTCCCAGAACTCCATTCCCGGGCCACATTTTGGATGCCCGGAGCCAACTGTAGGCTGTACTTCCCAGAATTCCATTCCTGGGCATGATTTTGAATGCCCGGAGCGTAGGCCACTTCGTCTTCGAGTTCCCAGAACTCCATTCCCGGGCCACATTTTGAATGCTGAGGCAGGCTGAGCTGAGGCTGAGGCAGGCTGAGGCTGAGGCAGGCTGAGGCTGAGGCCGAGGCTGAAGGCAGACTGAGGCTGAGGCTGAAGCAGGCTGAGGCTGAGGCTGAGGCAGGCTGAGGCTGAGGCTGAGGCAGGCTGATGCTGAGGCAGGCTGAGGCTGAGGCTGAGGCTGATGCAGGCTGAGGCTGAGGCAGGCTGAGGCTGAGGCCAGGCTGAAGGCAGACTGAGGCTGAGGCTGAAGCAGGCTGAGGCTGAGGCTGAGGCAGGCTGAGGCTGAGGCTGAGGCTGAGGCAGGCTGATGCTGAGGCAGGCTGAGGCTGAGGCTGAGGCTGATGCAGGCTGAGGCTGAGGCAGGCTGAGGCTGAGGCCGAGGCTGAAGGCAGACTGAGGCTGAGGCTGAAGCAGGCTGAGGCTGAGGCTGAGGCAGGCTGAGGCTGAGGCTGAGGCAGGCTGATGCTGAGGCAGGCTGAGGCTGAGGCTGAGGCTGATGCAGGCTGAGGCTGAGGCAGGCTGAGGCTGAGGCCGAGGCTGAAGGCAGACTGAGGCTGAGGCTGAAGCAGGCTGAGGCTGAGGCTGAGGCAGGCTGAGGCTGAGGCTGAGGCAGGCTGATGCTGAGGCTGGCTGATGCTGAGGCAGGCTGAGGCTGAGGCTGAGGCTGATGCAGGCTGAGGCTGAGGCAGGCTGAGGCGGAGGCCGAGGCTGAAGGCAGACTGAGGCTGAGGCTGAAGCAGGCTGAGGCTGAGGCTGAGGCAGGCTGAGGCTGAGGCTGAGGCAGGCTGATGCTGAGGCAGGCTGAGGCTGAGGCTGAGGCTGATGCAGGCTGAGGCTGAGGCAGGCTGAGGCTGAGGCCGAGGCTGAAGGCAGACTGAGGCTGAGGCTGAAGCAGGCTGAGGCTGAGGCTGAGGCAGGCTGAGGCTGAGGCTGAGCAGGCTGAGGCTGAGGCAGGCTGAGGCTGAGGCTGAGGCTGATGCAGGCTGAGGCTGCGGCAGGCTGAGGCTGAGGCCGAGGCTGAAGGCAGACTGAGGCTGAGGCTGAAGCAGGCTGAGGCTGAGGCTGAGGCAGGCTGAGGCTGAGGCTGAGGCTGAGGCAGGCTGAGGCTGAGGCAGGCTGAGGCTGAGGCTGAGGCTGCAGGCAGACTGAGGCTGAGGCTGAAGCAGGCTGAGGCTGAGGCTGAGGCAGGCTGAGGCTGAGGCTGAGGCAGGCTGATGCTGAGGCAGGCTGAGGCTGAGGCTGAGGCTGATGCAGGCTGAGGCTGAGGCAGGCTGAGGCTGAGGCCGAGGCTGAAGGCAGACTGAGGCTGAGGCTGAAGCAGGCTGAGGCTGAGGCAGAGGCAGGCAGGCTGAGGCTGAGGCAGGCTGATGCTGAGGCAGGCTGAGGCTGAGGCTGAGGCTGATGCAGGCTGAGGCTGAGGCAGGCTGAGGCTGAGGCCGAGGCTGAAGGCAGACTGAGGCTGAGGCTGAAGCAGGCTGAGGCTGAGGCTGAGGCAGGCTGAGGCTGAGGCAGGCTGAGGCTGAGGCTGAGGCAGGCTGAGG
The DNA here is from genome assembly GCA_963575745.1 of Prorocentrum cordatum. Taxonomy (NCBI): domain Eukaryota; class Dinophyceae; order Prorocentrales; family Prorocentraceae; genus Prorocentrum; species Prorocentrum cordatum. Next base: position 388,694 of record CAUYUJ010002725.1, read on the forward strand.
CTGAGGCTGTGACTGCGACTGCCGTTGCCACTGCGACTGTCATCGCGAATGCGACTACGACTGCGAGAACAGCAGAATTCTACAACTGGATTCTCATCCGAATCTTAAGGGGAATGCTTCCAGATGTGCTCCTACACATCGATGTTAGGTTGCTTTGCCGGGATAATATTGCGAAGGCCCTTACGGCCGTTGCCGCCGACCCTGAAGATGACGAAAGACAGCACGACGGGGGGGGCAGGAGGAGGAGGAGGAGGAGGAGGAGGCGGAAGGGAGCAGGAGGAGGAAGGGTGAAGGGGGAGGAGGAGGAGGCCTTATGGATGTTGGTTGGGATCTCGTGGTTGACCTCTCGGGGGCGTCTGGAAGGCAACTTGAAGCCTCTTGGGGGCCGTTGTGGGGCCTCTTGGGGCCTCTTTTGGGCCTCTTGGGGCTTCCGGAGGCCGTCTTCGGCGCATCTTGGGGGCGTCTTGGCGCCGCTCGGGGGCCTCTTGGGGCCTTTTGGGGGCCTCTTGGGGCTTCCCGGGGGCCTCTTAGGGCGGAAGTCTCGAATTCTCGGTTCCTCGTCCCCCTCTTGGCCGTTTCTTGGGCCCGTCTTGGGGCCCTATTGGGCCGTCTTGGGCGCCTTTTAGGCTGTCCTGGGGCCTTCTTGGGCCGTCTTGGGGCCCTCTTGTAGGCCTCTTGGGGCGCTCTTGGGGGCCTCTTGGGGGCCTCTTGGGCCGTCTTGGAGTGTCGGAAAGCCGAAAAGGCGAGAAGGCCAAAATCATTCAAAAACCGATGTAAAATTGACGATTTTGGCGCCTGGGGCCCTCTTGGGTGTGCTCTTGGGGCTCTCTTGGAGCGTCTTGAGGGCCTCTTGGGCCGTCTTCGGGCCGTCTTGGGCGTCTTGGGGCCATCGTTCGTCGAGTCGAGGCCCTCTTGTACCCTTTTGGGGGTGTCTTCTGTCGCTCTTGGCTCGTCTTGAAGCTTTTCTGAGCTCCGGGACCCCCCGGGGAGGATGCGTATCTGGGTGGCGACCCCCCCCCCACCCCCCCCCCACCCCGGCGGGGAGGGTAGGGAGGGGCTTCGCCACGACTCAACTACGACGTTGCTCAATGTCGCTTTGGCTCGCGCGCTCAAGGAGACGGGGAACGACGAAGACGACGAGGGACAACGGAGACGGAGACGACGAGGACACGACGGAGACGACGACGACGACGACGACGACGACGACGGTGATCCACGCAAGACGACGACACCGGGATGCGTCTTCCACACGCCGACAGGGTCGGCGGATTTTTCTCTGATGGAGAAGGTGCCTTGAACGACGACGCTGCGAAAGCAGTCCTCACGGCAAAAGGCGCTGAACTTAGAATACGTGCGCGTGGACAGCACGCCACAACGATCGAGGCCAGAAATGGCATCCTACGCCATTTACTTTACGTCATGGAGGCTGAACTCAATAGATTAGACATACCTCTTGTGTTCACCCGACTACTGCACGAAGCCTTGTTCGCCGCCAACGCATTCACGTTCTATAGCGAGGTGCCTCCATACAACGCTCTATTTGGATGGCAACCAGCAGTGCTCCCTGACCTCCCTGTTCTGGACCACGAGCAGCCGACGGAAACATCGGATTACTCTCGTGACCAGACGGTACGCAGGGTATGTATTGAAGCTATCACACAGGCAACAGCAGGAGCTAAGACCAATCGGGCCTTACGCACTAAGACGACAATTACCGGTCAGCACTATTATGACGAAGGAAACTTGGTCGACTACCATCGCCCCACGACCACGAAGGATGACTGGGGAGGCTGGATTGGCCCGTTCCCAGTCGTAGAGAATGATCCCGAAAGGGGTCAGGCCATCATCCGAGTGGGCAATCGAGATGTTCAGGTACAATGCGGCGATGCAAGGCAGCCAGTATACATTGAAGCACTCATAGCCCGAGAAATTGGCTCCGACAACACTGCACTACGCACGGTGCTGACATTCGTAGCCAGCTTATCAGCGGGGAGACCTGCTTTGACTTTTGGCTACAAGAATGGGACGCTTCAGATAACGATTGCAAGCCGTCTATCTCCTAAGGTTCATTTGGCCCTGCAATATCAGGAACTTCTTTCGCATTGAGAATGTAGTTTCGGTCAGATTAGCCAAGAGTATCCATGAGCTACCTCCGGTTACTTGTGCCGGCAGCTGCACATTGGTTCATTGCGACGACGACGTGAATCCAGGATTTCACTACTACGAAGCAGAAGGTACTGTTCTGAATATACATGATATAACTGGATCAGCACCTTCACGAATCATCCAATGCCTGGAGTCCATTAAACCTCGAGCAGATTTTGATCAGGACATGTCAGAATTTGAGGAATTGGCTGATGCGACGAGGACATGTCAGAATCAGGAGCCTCCAGAGAAGCTTCAGAAGCCGAACCAGCACATGATGACGGACGGCTCTCCACGACTTACGAAGAACCAGAAGCTGATATTGAATCGCATGTTATGGAGGTGTGGCACGCAGAACTACAAGAGGAAGGGAAGTGTTGGAGGCAACTCCACCAGAGCACCTCTTTACCATACCTACACAGATGGTTCGATATCAGAGCGCGCTGATCACTGTAGCTGATGAACAACGGGGACACCTGCCAAAGTGGGGGCGCACTCGCGACTCCGATGCCGAGGAGACGTACTACGCCCCCATGCGCACCATGGTCGAAGACGACAGCTACGGACTCGACTCAGACGAGAATGGTCGATACGTTGAATTGTGCCTTACGACAGAAGTGTCGAAGGCAGTCTTGTCCGAGCAGCAACGCATAATATTGTATGCCGACCGGGTGACAACCATGCGAGTATACGTTGCCGCCGCTGCAGAGCGAGCCGTGGTCGTCAAGGAAGACGACCTCCTCGCTAAAGCTCACATTCAGGCGAATTCCGACAAAGTATCGAAGGCCCTCCTCACTTGCCCGAGATGGTTCGACAACAAATGCTTTAAGATGCAGGAGATATCCAAAGCGTCGAACACCATGACTTCGAGATACGTGCGCAACGTGAAGAACGTCGTGAAGAACGAGAAGGGCGAGATGGAACGTACCGTCCGACTACGCTTGGTACTCCGAGGCTTCATGGACTCTGAAGTTTTCGACGTAAAAACAATTTCGGGACCAGCAAGAAGGTCAAAGCAGAGGTTACTCGCTAGCGGGGCAGCGTGCAAGAAGCAAAGGATCATTGCTTCCCTCGACATCAACGGGGCCTTCCTGAAGGGATTGACCGGTCAGGAACTTGCTGAGGCTACTGGTGAAGAAGGAACGCGTGGTGTCTTTTACTTTGCCGCCTGGATCGGCCACCGTGCTCCGTGCTCTTCCAGGATTCGAGCGCTACGACGAGTCGAAGCAGTGCTTGAAACCGGGCACGGGCACTGAGGACGCCCCACGGGCTTTCTCACTTAAGCTCAGAAGAACCACCAGAGGATTTGGCCTCCGACCCACGTCTTACGACGAGGAGTTCGAGACGAGCAAAAACTTGCTCGCGGCCGAGCATGTTGATGACAGTAATATAGCCTGTACTGGGGACACCATTGACAAATCTGTCAAATGCGTTGAAGATACTTTCGGTAAGTGTAAACTCAACAGACGCACACATACCAATTGTGCTGTGAGATGCACCAATGACGAGGACGGCAATGTTACTTTGTATCATGATGAATATACCAAACAGCTCAGCCCTATACAACATCCCGAACTCACCGGCGCTGACGCTGGCGCTCAAGCAACCGAGATGGTGGCAGACATGTTCGTCAGTCTCAGGGGTGCGCTGGCATGCGCACTGATCACCCAGGTGCGTTTAATGGTGTATGTTGTATCTTTACAGCGCGACCAAGAACCGACCAACATTCATGTGCGACGACTGAACGCGATCACCAGAAAGTTACAGGCCTGCCAGAAGAAAACCGTTTACCAGGCGATGAACCCAACGGGCGAGGTCGACTTACATAGCGACTCAGGATATCGACGCCTGAATGGAGACGCCGACGACGACGTCAAAGGCTATGGTATTCGCGGGGCAAGCCTGCTGCGACGTGGAAGCACGTTATCTGGTAAGCCTGTCATTCACTTGATTGATGCGCACTGCAAGTCTCACCGCTTGCAGGTCCGCTCGAGCTATTCAGCAGAGACCCTAGCAGCAGCCCATAATTTGAAGGACTGTTATCCCACGGTTGTGAGTCTGCGCGAGCTCCACGCGGGGCCGCTCACACCCGCTCAGTTGAAAGATACACTTGAGTTGGGTGGCCTAAGCATCGAGGTCACTTTGACCATCGATGCTGAGTCTGTTGTTTAATCCTTGTCACATAGAAGAAGCCGACAGGGTGTACCCTTTTAGGACACATCTGTTGGATACGACAGATGATGGAGCGTGGAATCGTGCGCAGCATTCAGTGGTGGGATACCCGCGAGATGACTGCGGATGGCAACACCATGGGGAGCATCGACAGAGACATGCTCCTACAAGTCATGGGAGGTATACAGACCCTCGAACATGACCTGAAGAGACATGCTCCATGTCGGGCCGGCCAGACATCAACTTCTGGCGCCGCCTGATACGCATGTCATACACATGCGAGGCAACTTGCCAGTGGGTCCATCTTCCTTTGGGCCCGCTTCTTTTTTCTGTCCTTGTGTAGGTTAGCTGCTATGCCTGCTGTATAGGGGCGACGGGCTCACGCTTCGTCTCCCTCCCCCCCCGACTTAAAACGAGCTGAGGGACGTAAGGAGTGGAAGCGAGCGTGCGCCCGCGGCCGCGTCGGCTCAAGCGGCCGGCCGCCCAAATTTGATCGTGCCTCGCCGCGAGGCACACAACCGCTATCGAGACCAAAAGGATCTTCCTATTGCTTGAGATGGCATCTCTTTTCATTTTGGGACTATCGTTATTACGGTGCAGCAGAGCGGGAGCTTGGCTTCGCCTTAAGCGAAGCTGTTCATGTTGGCTGGGCCTTCCAGCCCCCTTCAAACTACTCCACAGAAGGCCAGTCGGGGTGTTCGCATGCGTGTCCCCCACGCAGGACAGCGTTTCGTGGCCCCGTAGGGAGCTCCACCGAAGGCCCCAGTGGGGGTGTTCGCATGCGTCCCCCCCGCCCAGTACAGCGCTTCGTGGCCCCATGGGGGGCTCCACCGGAGGCCCCAGTGGCTGCATTCGCATGCGTCTCCCCACCCAAGCCAGCATTTCGTGGCCCCATAGGGAGCCCCAGCGAATGCGTTGCTTACAAAGGCGGTACTCATAACTGCATATGGTTGGGTCCTTCGCCGGGCGAATTCGCTTGTCGGACCGAGGGGCACGAGTTGGCCGTGGGCGAGAGGCGCAGGCTCAGGTGTGCCGTCCAAGTTTTTTTGCAGGGAGTCGGAAGAAGAAACGACAGCATGTTTAGGGGGCCACATGCGAACCTCACCCCTACTCCTCACGATTTCTGAAGGGGACGGTGGGGGGGTTCACTGGGGGGGGTAGGGGTAGGGTTCGCATGTGGCCCCCAAGGATCTGAAATTCTTCACGCTTCGCGTATCCCCACCAGCCCATCTCAAAACAGCAACTCTTGCGAAGCATGCCGACAGTCGTGTTTTTCAGGCGTGTTTCCGCCTGCCCCCGCATATCTCCCCTGTTCCTCCTTCCTCCCGCCTCCTTGTACATCCTCCTTGTGGTGGGAGCGGGAGAAGGACGAGGCGGAGGAGGAGGGAGAGAAAACGCTCCTCGTGGTTTGAGTCGTTTGGGGTTTCTCGTCCTGGTGTGAGTCGTTCGGGCCCTTCTTCCTGGTGTGAGTCGTTCGGGCTCTTCGTGGTGTGAGTCGTTCGGGCTCTTCGTCCTGGTGTGAGTCGTTCGGGCTTCTCGTGGTGTGAGTTGTTCGGGCCCCTCGTCCTGGTGTGGGTCGTTCGGGCCCCTCCTCCTGGTGTGACTCGTTCGGGCTCCTCGTGGTGTGAGTCGTTCGGGGCCCTCGTCGTGGTGTGAGTCGTTCGGACTCCTCGTGGTAGTAGTAGTAGTAGTAGTAGTAGTAGTAGTAGTAGTAGTAGTAGTAGTAGTAGTAGTAGTAGTAGTAGTAGTAGTAGTAGTAGTAGTAGTAGTAGTAGTGGTGGTATTACCAGTATCAGCGGTAGTCGCACACGTAGTCGTCAACGTCGTCGTCGCAGTAGTTGTCTCAGTAGCAGTAGCAGTCACTAGAGCAGTGGTCTATATGGAAGTAGTAGTAGTAGTAGTAGTGGTGGTAGTAGTAGTAGTAGTAGTAGCAGTAGTAGTAGTGGTAGCAGTAGTAGTAGTAGTCGTCGTCGTCGTCGTCGTCGTCGTCGTCGTCGTCGTGGTGGTGGTGGTGGTGGTGGTGGTGGTGGTGGTGGTGGTAGTAGTAGTAGTAGTAGTAGCCGTAGCACCATGAGTAGAAGTAGTAGTACTAGAGTTAGAAGTAGTGGTAGTACTAGTAGTAGTAGTAGTAGTAGCAGCAGTAGTAGTGATGGTAGTCTTAGTAGTAGTAATAGTAGTAGTCGTGGTAGTAACAGTAATAGGAGTAGTAGTAATAGTAGAAGTAGCAGTCGTAGTACTCATAGCAGCAGTAGTAGTAGTAGTCCCAGTAGTAATAGTAGCAGTAGTACTAGTAGCAGTGGTAGTGGTAGTAGTAGTAGTAGTAGTAGTAGTAGTAGCAGTAGTAGTAGTAGTAGTAGTAGTAGTAGTAAGTGGTAGTAGTAGTAGTAGTAGTAGTAGTAGTAGTAGTAGTAGTAGTAGTCTAGTAGTAGTAGTAGTAGTAGTAGTAGTAGTAGTAGTAGTAGTAGTAGTAGTAGTAGTAGTAGTAGTAGTAGTAGTAGTAGTAGTAGTAGTAGTAGTAGTAGTAGTAGTAGTAGTAGTAGTAGTAGTAGTAGTAGTAGTAGTAGTAGTAGTAGTAGTAGTAGTAGTAGTAGTAGTAGTCGTAGTAGTAGTAGTAGTAGTTGTAGTAGTAGTAGTAGTAGTAGTAGTAGTAGTAGTAGTAGTAGTAGTTAGTAGTAGTAGTAGTAGTAGTAGTAGTAGTAGTAGTAGTAGTAGTAGTAGTAGTAGTAGTAGTAGTAGTAGTAGTAGTAGTAGTAGTAGTAGTAGTAGTAGTAGTAGTAGTAGTAGTAGTAGTAGTAGTAGTAGTAGTAGTAGTAGTAGTAGTAGTAGTAGTAGTAGTAGTAGTAGTAGTAGTAGTAGTAGTAGTAGTAGTAGTAGTAGTAGTAGTAGTAGTAGTAGTAGTAGTAGTAGTAGATGTCTTTTGGGAGCCTCTTGGAGGCCTTTTGGGGCGTCTTGGGGGCCTCTTGGCGGCCCCAGGGGCTTCTAGGAGCGTCTTGGGTGCCTTGGGGGAGCCTCTTCGGGCCTCTTGGGAGCCTCTTGGAGGCCGTTTGGGGCGTCTTGGGGGCCTCTTGGCGGCCCCAGGGGCTTCCAGGAGCGTCTTGGGTGCCTCGGGGGAGCCTCTCGGGGCCTCGTGGGGGCATCTTGGGGGCATCTTGGGGGCCTCTTGGAGGCCTCTTGGGGCCTCTTGGGGCTCTTTGGGAAGGGGTCTGGGAGGTATCTTGGGGCCATCTTTCGGGCGATCGATCACAGCAGGGGCGAGCATTTTTGTCAGTCCCCCCGTCGGGGCCAGAATCCTCGTGAGGGGTGTCGAATTTTAGCCCTCCCAGGAGTCGAAAAAGACCCCTCCAACCACCCGCGAAAGGACCTCTCCAGGCCCAGGGGGAGGGGGTAGGGGGAGGGGTAAACCCCTCCCCGAAGGGGAAGAAGGAAGGTTGAGAACAGAGAGAGCTCGCTAAACCACTCACGCCCAAAGGGCTGGTGGGACTTTTTGCTGGGCTCGACCAATTCGCATTTTTGTCAGTGGTTCTCTGCTGTGCAGGGCTTCTGATACTTCTGTGCGCAGCTCGCGCCAATCTGCATCATTTTCGGTGGCTGTCCGTTGTCCAGGGCTTCTGAGACCTAACCAGCACTTTTCTCAGGTTGTCTGTTTTACATTCCTCGCCCCTCCCGCGCGTGCTCGGCCAGACAGCCTAAGAAAATATGGCGACATCCACAGACCAGCAAACTACGGCCTCGACATTAAGTCAATGGAGTCAATGACCCAAGTATGGTCAGCGATCCCCCCGAAGAACCAGCAAGCTAATACTTGTGTCGTGACAACGATCTGGCAACCTTAGCCAACACCTGCCCCCCCCAAGGCAGCGCCTAAACAGTTCCAAAGCCCGTCCAAGGAAGCCCTGCGACATTCCATATCTGGCCCAAGTCGGTCGCAACCCCTCTCAGACAGCGAGTCGCCCGCAAACCCCGGCCTTGATGTCATCACAGCGCCATGTATTGGGCTAGAATCTAAGCGCGCGAAGCGCGCGTGGTTCTAGTTCCTATAGAGTTCCCCTCTCCCGCGGCCCCAATCCGACGTGTTTTACGTCTGTTTCTATAGATTGGTCCTCAACTGGGGCACGAAACCTCCCCAGGAGGCCCCAGTAGGCTCCAGGAGGCTCCTGGAGGCCCCAGGAGGCCACACGAGGCTCCAGGGGGCCCCAGGAGGCCCCAGGAGGCCCCAGGATGCCCCAGGAGGCCCCAAGAGGTTCCAGGAGGCCCCAGGAAGCCACAGGAGGTTTCAAGCGGCCCCAGGAGGCCCCATGCTCATGCGCAGAAGCGGACTCAAAGTACTGAGACTCATTCACGCTCCAAGTCATTCGCAGTTAGATTCGCTCCCAGACCGTCAACACTCAAGCCCGCTTAGATTCGAAAACTTTAGCGCCTGGGCACTCACGGCGGACAGGTCCATGCTAACAGGTGCACATTTGGGGAGCTCCACGCGGTGAATCATGTGGGTGCCTCCCGTCCCCTCCTGCCTGCCTCCCTCCCTCTCTTCCCCCCTTCCACCCTCCCTGCCTCCCTCCCCCCCTCCGCCATTCCGCCCGACCCCCTCGCCCTCTGGCCCCCGCCCCGTCTCCCCGCGCCCTCCCGCCGCCCGCCGCGCCCCCCGCCCTTCTCTCCAGATATCCCCCCCCGCTCGGTGGGCGCCCCCCCCCCCCAGGAGGGAAAAAACACACAGACACAATTCATCGACGATCCCCAGGAAAATGTGGGAACAGGGGAAACAAACGCCCAGAAAATATGGAAACCTATGGGGCATCTTTTTGTTCGTGTGTGTTTATTTGTGTGTCCTGGGGCCCCTTAAACAGGGTGAGGCAGAGATAGCCGCAGAGGCAGCCTGGCGGTGTTCGTGGCGCGCCCGCGCCAAAGGCTGGGGCAAAGACTCCGGCTATCAGTCCTACCAGGCCAAGGGCAGCGGCGGCGGCTACGGATGTTACGGCAAGGCCCCGCTCGCCTCTCGTCTTGGGGAGGTTTGGCGCTTCTTCCCCAACCCTCCTGTGTTGGGTACTCGTTTTGACTAGAGCAGTGCGGTCGCCCCGTCCTTCCTTCCTTCCCCCGTCATTCCTTCCTTCCTCCTCCTCCTCCTCCTCCTCCTCCTCCTCCTCCTCCTCCTCCTCCTCCTCCTCCCCTCTCCTCCCTTCTCGTTCTCTCCTGTTTCCTGTGTTCCCCTACCCTCTTCTCTCGTTCCGTCTGTGATCTGCGCAACTGTCGCCACTTTCGTGGGCTCCTGGGAGTCCCGGCGGAGGTACGTCCGACGCGGCCCACCTCGGTACCTCGCCGCCCCCTGGGGGGCTTGCGATTTGCGCCATTGTCGCCACTTTCGTGGGCTCCTGGAAGGCCCAGCGGAGGTACGTCCCACGCGGGCCACCTCGGTACCCCGCCGCTCTCTGGGGGGCTTGCGATCTGCGCAACTGTCGCCACTCTCTTGGGCTCCTGGGGGCCCAGCGGGGGTACGTCCCAAGCGGCCCACCTCGGTACCTCGCCGCCCCCTGGGGGGCTTGCGATCTGCGTGACTGTCGCCACTTTCGTGGGCTTCTGGGAGGCCCAGCGGAGGTACGTCCCACGCGGACCACCTCGGTACCTCGCCGCTCTCTGTGAGGCTTGTGATCTGCTCAACTGTCGCCACTTTCGTGGGCTCCTGGGAGGCCCAGCGGAGGTACGTGCCACGCGGACCACCTCGGTACCTCGCCGCCCCCTGGGGGGCTTGCGATCTGCGTGACTGTCGCCACTTTCGTGGGCTCCTGGGAGGCCCTGTTGTGTTCACTTGTTGGGCGCGTTTCTTTCAATGCCCCTGTGTTTCCAGTTTGTATATTTGCCGTTCCTCTTCTTGCTGTGCTCTTCTGAAATCGTTGCTGGGTGCTCTTCTTGCGCACTGCGGGTCCTTCAGAATGCCAGTCAACATTGAGTGGTCCTGAGTATAATCGCCACATGTATAGAAAGGGTTGGGTATGTCACAGGGTAATGTTCCGGGTGGTTGGATATGTCTACATCATCGTTGCCACGATGTCTTGTATGTTTTCTTTCCCTTTTAGGGATTACTTGTGTTTCTTCCGGCATCCTTCAACGTAATCGTGGTCAGAATGTTCAGTGCCCATTGTCTTTCACCTCGAGCCCAACCAGACTAACTTTTCGCATGTTGCTCCTTCTTTCTCGAGAGTAGCGGAGGCAGAGGAACACCTTTGCAGCCATTTAGGTAGAGTAACACAATGAGGAGCAACAGGAGGAGGAAAAGGAGGCGGAAAGGGATGAAGAACGGGAGGAGGAGAAGGAGAAGGAGGAGGATACGGAGGAGGAGGATACGGATGATGATGATGATGATGATGATGATGATGATGATGATGATGATGAGGAGGAGGAGGAGGAGGAGGAGGAGGAAGAGGCGAGGGCAAAGGAATATCAGGAGCAGGTCCAGAGAGGCAGGTGGAGGCGCAGGCAGAGGTGTAGAAGGAGGAGGAATCGAAGGAGGAGGCGCAGGTGGAGGAGGAGGAGGAGCACGAGGAGGAGCAGAAGGAGGAAGAGGAGCCCTGGGATGAACGTCGGCTGGATCGCTCTCTCCAATCCTTGCCCCGAATTCCCGAGGATCAGGATGCGGTGGACTTGAATCGGAGAGGGGGTAGGAGGATGGCGAGGAGGGGTATTGTGGACGAGAAGGACTAGCACATGGTGAATGGGGCGATGCAAAGGGTTGGTCTACCTAATCCAACCCGATACCTCAAACTCTGATGGTCTGGTTGTATCACCTCTCCTCTGCTTCCAAGGCCGCTGCATCTCTGGCCCCCTCGTTGAGGAACCTGATAGCGGGGATAGGAAGGGACAGGCGGCTGGCGGCCTTCAAACTGCTTTTGATATTCCTCACTCCCTTCGAGTGAGGTCAAACGACATGTCTTTGCTATGTGAATGCTGCGACTGTTACTTCGATTCCTTTTCCGCGGCGGCGAGGACAGACGCCTCCTAGGCCGCCAGCACTGCAGCCGATGTGTCGTAGAGGCACGGCGTTTCAGTTCAGTTCAGTTCCCTTCGAGAAATTGTAAATTGTTGACGCTTCGCGTATCCCCATCAGCCCCCCGAACTGCGTGAGTCGGATACGATGTAAGCGCACTGGCTACCGGCTGGTTGTTGCTCAGCCTCGTGAACGCGCACCAGTGGTCTGCCTCTTACTGGACGGTGCTCGGACACCCCTCATTGACACTTGTGTTCAGCGGCTGTTGGCTGCGCCCCCTCCCCTGCCCTGAGACCTGCCCTGGAACATTCTCTTTCGTCGCCGACCCGGCCATGGTTCTACTACAAGGACGTTTTGGCCCGCCGTCAGCACGCCGCCAGCGAACGGTACGGCCCAGCAGCTCTGCAGCTGCCAGCCATCGGTTCGCCCCGGCGTCGGAGGTATTCGGCTTCTGCACGGGCAGCGTGGCAGACGTGGAGTGGGTGCGGCTGTCCGCCATACACCTGGCGATTGGCTTCGTCAAAGTGAGCGGCCCCGCATTGAGTGGTTCAGCCTTGTGCGGTTCGTGTTCGTTTCATTCGTTTCGGCGCAGCCACAGCCACCAGCCCTTGTCAGTACATTGCATCGTTGTGCCCCCGAACAGCTTGATTCGGATACGATGTGATCGCACAGGCTACCGGCTTGAGGTTGCTCAGCCTCGTGAGCGCACACCAGTGGTCTGCCTCTACTGGACGGCGTTCTGACGCGGATCAGCTACACCTCAGCTTCAGTGAGCCTTGGTGAGTCGGGTCTCCTTCACCGCACCATCGTATGCTCGTGGAGCTGCAGTGAATCAAGACGCGCGGCCAGAGGCGCATCCAAGTCTCGCAGTCGCCTCCGTCTTCCTGGGCTATGCCAGCGGGGGTGGCGCCAGCGCGATGGGGCCACAATGGCGAGAAACCACTTTGCTGGCCCCGCCCCCAGCGGCATCACTTCAGTCCGAGTCGCTAGACTGGCTCCTGCCCCCTACCTGACGCCCCCTGAGGCTCCCTTGTTAAGGCCCAGTGAAGCGACCCCCCCCCCCCTTTAAGTTTCGTTCAGTGCGTCGCCCGAGCGTCGCCCGTGCGCCGGCCCTGGTTTGCGTCTCTGTCCCGAATCCCGGCCTCCCAGAGTGCGTGGGCGACATATGGCGCGACTTCGGAATTTCTCTGACGAGATATAGGTTTCCGACGCCGGTGCACCAGCAGCCATTGTGGCGGTCGCGGCGCACTCCTAGTTCGACGGTCCACCAACGCGTTCTGTTCCCAATTCGGCGCAAGAGGATTTGCTGGTGCTCATTGTCGGGGGCGCCAACCGTTGCTGAGGATGAAGACGCCTCGCGTTGATTGGGGGCTGTGCGTGTCGCGCCACGGGGGGGGTGACGTCACGTCGCGCGACGCGGCGCCACTTCGCCCCGTCGCATCGCGCCCCGCACCCCCATGTCGTTTCGCGCCAATCCTCCTGCCCCCCCCCCTCTTCCTTCCTCTTCCCCTCGTCCAACGCGCTGCGCGGTTTGTCCCGTTTGCGAAATTTGGATTCAGTTCTTTTGTGTCAGGCTGCCGTCCTGTCCGCCCCCCTACTCACCCCCCGTTGTCCTTCCACCCTCCTGGAACTTCTTCTCGCCCTCCTCGCTCCCGCCGCCCTCCTTCGACCGCCTTCCATCGCTCCCGCCGCCGCTGCGCCGCCCCCGCGCGCCCCCTCCTCGCCCGTCCGTTCCCATGTCCGCCCGCCCTTCCCTCGCCTCACTTCCATCCTCTTTCCCCCCCCCCAAATGCATCGGCGGGCGAGACGTCGCCAAATTGCTGCAGCGACAAACCGATGTTCAAAATCTGACGGGGCGTGCGCTTGAAATGGATTAGTCCGTGCGCGCTGCGTCTCCATGTCGTCTATTGGTCTCCTCGCGTTCGTAGTTCTCACGTGCGTGTCTCGCTATTTCTACGATTGCCGCGCGCATCCCTCGATTGTTTCGCCAGCGGGCCGTGCAGCTCACACGGGCGATTCGCGCGCGACCTGCGCGCGACGCGCGAGCGACCCGATCGACGCCCGCGCGACGCACCCCGACCCGCGCGCGACGCACCCCTGCCAGCGCGCGACGCACGATGGACCCGCGCGACGCACGCGCGACGCACGCGCCACGCGCGCGACGCATGCGCGACTCTGCCCGCCCCTGGCATTTCTCCGAGCAGCACTGCGCAACGGCAGTCGGCCCGCCGTGCTTGCGCTGTTCACAGGTGGCGGCGGCTGCGTCCTCCATTGCGCCAGGAAGGGCGGTGCTTGCCGTTGTTATTTCCCTTTTCCTTCCTCGTCGTCCCTCCTCTTTTGTCATTCCTCCTCCTTCGTCCTCTCTCCTGCCTCGTCTCCCTCTCTCCTCCCCTTCTCCTCCTCCTTTCTACCGGCCTCCCTTTGTCTGTCCCTCCCCCCTCCTCTCTCGTCTTTGTTTTTTTTTTTCCCCTGGCCACCCCGTGTCCCTCTTCGCGTTCTTTTCTCCTTCGGCCCCCCTTCCACGGCCGCGGCGCGTCGCCGCGAGCGGCGCCCCCGCCTTCCGCGAACGGCCCCGCCGCTGGCGGTGGAGGAGGAAGATTACGAGGAGAAAAGGAGGGGGGAGGGGCAGGGGCGCGGGGCGGGCGCGGCGGCAAGGGCGGCCCGGCAGGCGTAAGGGGGGGGGGGGACGGAGTGGGCGGGTGCTTCTGTAATGGTCATGTTGGTGATCATGGTCGTGGTCGCGTTCGTCGCCTTGGTCGCGTTGGCGGCGGTCGCGCCGCTGGTGGTGGGCGGGCTGGCGGTGGTCACGTCGGTGATCGTGCTGGTGTCGGTCGTTGTGGTGGTCGCGAGAAGCGTGGTGGTCGTGGTGGTGGTGATGGCGGTACTTGGCGTTGGTCGTAACCATCGCGGTGGATGTGGTTGCGGTCGCATCCGTTTGTGGTGATCGTGGCGGCGGTAGTTTTGGCGCTGGCGGCGGTTGCGGCGGCTGTGGCGGCGGCTGCGGGGACCTGCTGGCCTATCGCCGGGCTGCGTTCAGCAGCATCGCTGCATTTACAATGTTAGGGGGATTTGCTGATCTGCCGAGGTGGCCCAGCGGCCGTCTTCTTCTCGCCAAGAGGGCCGCAGCGCGGGCGAGTTTCTTTCCCCCGAAGGCGACCGGCCTTTTCAGCGGCCGTGGAGAGGGCGACGCGCGTGCGATCCGCCCCGCGGGTGCCCGCCGCGCTGGCGACGCACTCGCCAAATTGCCCCCTTGCGAGGGCGACGCGCACGTTCGAGAGGACGGCTGGCCTTCTCGGCGGCCGACGCACGGGCGGCGCACGGGCGACGAATGCGCGACGCACTTCCCGTCGCGAAGGGGGGGGGTCAGCGCGCCGGTCGCTTTACTGGGCCTTAACAGGCTCCCTGAGGCCCTTTCCCTTCTTCCTCCTTCTCCTTTCCGTTCCTCCTCCTCCCTTTTCCTTTCTCCCTCTCCCTTTCCCTTTCCCCCCCTTTTTTCTTCTTCGCCTTAAAGAGGGGGAGAGAGGGAACTGTGCAATCGCAATAGATATCCAGATACGAAAAAGGGTGGGCGACCCCCCGCCCGACAACGAATCTTTTCCAGATTCGTTGCCACTCCCCCTCCAATCAGATCATGCAAGACATCGAGATCCAGGACCAGCCTATCGGGCACAACTACAATGCGCCGTTGCCGAATGGTGCAACCAACGTTCGTATTCGATTTTACTGGGAGCAGCCCGAACCGGCTCTCATCGGGCACGGGGCCCCGCGTTCACGCCCAAGGCGAATTGCGATCGTCGATGGCGATCGCCCCCTCCACCTTCGATTGAGCGCGGCCGCGCGCCCCCCTCTATTCCTGATTTCCCGACGCTCAGTTCATCTGATGCTGAGCAAACGACTGGGCAACGGACAGCGCTGCCGACCGACGCTCGAATCAAATAGAAGGAAATACAGAAGGCAGACAAGGAAGCGGGCATCAAACCACGCAAGATACCCAATATAGTCGAATAAGGCAGCGATGACCGTGGAGATGACCTTAGAGGTCTCGGACGTAGTGCGCATACTGCACCAATGTACCCCTTGATCCCGACACGGAAAGTGACGATGGAGAGGGGGCCTTCATCGCGTTACTTGCGGGGCTACCTGCCGAATCCTACGCGGATGTTCCCCATAATCCCAACCTTCTATTACAGACGACATAACGAGGTCGACACGTTGGAACTACGCGGGGGAAACAGAGGTATGTCGCAGCTGGCATTCAGCCGAGGTTTGTCTTCAAGGGGAACCCTCGACAAACGCTCCTTCGTTGACTTCGAAAACAAGCATTTCCAGGATGCCGTGATGCACTACCTAGACGTTTGTTTCGTCATTGTTGTTGTGCTACAACCCAACTGCACAAAGACTGGGCTGCCTTCGTATTTCAACGCCCAGGTCAACTACGGTACCTGGCATGAACACCGCAAAGTAGATTTGCCGCATATTCAATTTTGTGGTAAGGTTGCTATACACCAGAACGATCTCCGACGATTCTATCTACGAGAACAACGAGTGGGTACTTGGGTGGATCAGATACCACCATGGACTATACTGGCCAAGTGCGAGGGCACTTGCAATATGAATATGGACCAATGTACTACTGGCTTACGCGATTCCCACGGGGTACTGATACAAAATCCGATGGGGATCATGGCCGACCACCGCCTTCTACTTACCCCTTGAACGGAGACGATGTGCTAGTGATCATCAACATGCGCCGGTATGTAACTGAGAACTGCCCATGGCTGCGCATTGCACTTCAAAGATGCAGTCTCTCTTTGTCGATGCAGCTCTTCAGATGGCACGCGGTCTTTTCCATGCAAACCGTGATCCCTTTCATGGTCGCCCTTATCCGTCCGCCGCGTTAGTTACCAGCGCGAGGGCATATGATTTGGACGATCCGATTATCCTTCGGCAGCCCGGCGATTCGATCGCGAGACCACCTTCGGGAGGGCTCGGATGTCTTGCATGCGCGGGCAATGTTAACGTACACTCTTCCACGCACGACAGAAATCCGAGGCGTTGCAGGCGGTGCGATAAGGAGGACTACCACTGGGAATGTCCGAGCTGCAAGAAGAACCACGGCCAGAACAGGCCTGGGCATGTACTGACACCTGGCAAATGCAAGTTTGCCATATTCTGGAAACTGCCTGACAATCATGGACAGGCACCGCCGCTTCCTGCCGAACCGGCAGCGGGACATGAATCACCGGCCCCTGCTGAACCAGCAGCACCACCACCCGAGGCGCCAGCCGCACCACTATTTACGCGGCTGAGAGCATCAAGACCCGGCCCCAGAGCCGGACCCACAGCGGGCGCCAGCAGCCACGATATTACAGTAGGGAGACAGGCTGCTGAACCTGCTGCAGGGCAACCTGCCTCGAGTGGAGCTGGGAGTTCGGATGACTACCTCCGACTGCCACAGGTTAGAGTCAGTCGTGGCCGACAGCAAGGTGGAGAAGCACCTCCTCCGCCACCTACGGGGGACCCTGCTACACGACCACGGCTACCACGCTAGTCACCATTCGATGTACAACTCAGTCTCCAGAATCTGCGAAGCCTTGACCCAAGCGTGGTATCGCGCGAGCTGCGGAAGCTACACTTGCGTTGATGTCATGCGAAAGAACCCGAGATGATACTTAGCCTAACCGTCTGGACAATGTCAGACTCAAGCTGATCAAGGGTGTCCGCGACACATGTCGGGAGCGCGGGGCTTGGGACAAGCCAGGGCATGCGGTTATGCCATCTACTGCACTGCCTGGCAAATTCAACGACGAAGTGGAATGTGACCTGATGTTCAACGAACAAGAACGCAATGTTTTTCAAATCGTCGATCGTTGCTTTCGATGTGCCATTGGGATCGAGATACCAGACAAGGCGATGACCAGTATCCAAGATGCATACCATCAGTGCTGGATGCTGTTTGGACTTGCAAAGGTTCTCTACTCCGACGGAGAGGGCGCCCTCAACGACGACGCTGCGAAAGCAGTCCTCCTTAGGCAACAAGGCACGGGGCCACGGGGCTCAGGATACGTGGCATATTGCGCCATCTACTTCATGTTATGGAGGCTGAACTCAACAGGTTAGGCTTACCTCTTGTGTTCACGCGACTACTGCACGAGGCGTTGTTCGCCGCCAGTGCGTTCACCTTCTACGGCGAGGTGTCTCCATGCAACGCCCCGTTTGGACGGCAACCAGCAATTCTCCCTGACTTGCCTGTTCTGGACCACGAACTGTCGACGAAAACATCGGATCATTCTCGTGAACAGACGATGCGCAGGGCATGCGTTGAAGCGATCACACAGGCGACAGCAGTAGCCAAGACCAATCGCGCATTACGCACTATGACAACTGTCACTGGTCAGCATTGCTACTATGAA
The DNA here is from genome assembly GCA_963575745.1 of Prorocentrum cordatum. Lineage (NCBI taxonomy): Eukaryota > Dinophyceae > Prorocentrales > Prorocentraceae > Prorocentrum > Prorocentrum cordatum. The sequence continues at coordinate 406,400 of CAUYUJ010002725.1, forward strand.
GGAGATTCCGTTGATTGCCATCGCCGCGCAAACGCGAAGGGCGACTGGGGAGGCTGGCGTGGCCCACTTCCAGTTGTAAGGAACGATCCCGAAAGGGGTCAAGTCATTACTCGAGTGGGAAATCGCGATGTTCAGGTCAATGCGGCGACGTACGCCATTCACTCTATATCGAGGCGCTAATAGCCAGAGAAATTGGCTCCGACAACACTGCCCTACGGACAGCGCTGACGTTCGTGGTCCGTTTGCCAGCGGGGAGACCTGCTATGACATTGGCTATGTATCGACCAAGAAGGGGACGCTTCGTATGACGCGTGCAAGCCGTCTATCTCCTGAGGTACATCTAGCCTAACAGTACATTATCAGAAACTTCTTCCGCATTGAGAATGTGGTTGCGGTCAGGTTAGCTTAAAGTATACATGAGCTACCTCCGGTTGCTTATGCTGACAGTTGCACATTGGTCAACTATGACAATGGCGTGAATCCAGGATGTCATCATTACGAAGCAGAAGGCACCGCGTTGTATATACACGATATAACTGGATCAGCACACTCGAGAATCATCCAGTGCCTGAAGTCCACCAAACCTCAAGCAGGTTTTGACCAGGCCATGACGAGATCTGAGGAATTGGCGGGTGCACCGACACCGGATGGAACTGCAAGAAAAGCTTCAGAAGCCGAACCACCAATGATGATGGACGGCTTCCCACGATCTGCGAGGAATCGGAGGCTGATCTCGAGTCGTGCGCCATGGAAGTGCGGGATGGAACTGCTGGAGGCAACTCCACCAGAGGACCTTTTCACAATGCCCACGCAGATGGTTCCATACCAAAGTGTGCTGATCACTGTAGCTGATGAACAGCGGGGGCACCTGCCTAAGTGGGGGGGCGCGCGCGTCTCTGACACCGAGGAGGCGCATCGCGTCCCAATGTGTTCCATGGTCGAAGACTGCAGCTACAGACTGGACTCAGACGAAAATGGGCAGTACGTAGAACTCTGCTTCGAGGCCAAAGGTAGTCTTGCCCGAGCAGCGGCGCATGATTTTAAACCGTGCGACCACTATCCGAGTGCATGTTACCGCCGCTGCAAAGCGAGCTGCGGTCGTCAAGGAAGACGACCTCCTCGCGAAGGCTGACGTCCAGGCGAACCCCAAGAACGTATCGAAGGCCCTCTAGACTGAACTCAAGACATGGTTTGACAACAAGTGTTGCAAAATGCAAGACATATCCCAAGCGTCAAACATCATGACTTCGAGGTGCGTGTGCACATGGAAGTCGGTGAAGAACGAGAAGGGCGAGATGGGACGTGCCATCATATTACGCCTGGTACTTCGAGGCCCCATGGACCTTGAAGCCTTCGACGTGGAAAACTTGTTCGGGAGCATCGCGGCGGTCAAGTCAGATATTATTCGCGAGCGCGGCAGCGTACAAGAAGCAATGGACCATTTCTTCCCTCGACATCAACGCGGCCTTCCTGAAGGGGTTGGCCTACCAGGAACTTGCTGAAGCAACTGGTGAAAAGGGACGTGTGGTCTGCTTTGCTTTGCCACCTGGCTCGGCCACGGTGCTTCGGACTCTTCCAGGATTCGAACACTACGACTAGTCAAAGCATTGCTTGCAGTGCCTTGAACCAGACACTGGCACAAAAGACGATCCGCGAGCTTTCTCACTGAAGCTTAGAAGGACCACGCGAGGCTTTGGTCTCCGACCCGCGTCCCGCGACGATGAGTTCGAGACGAGCAGCGACTTGCTTACGGCCAAACATGTTGATGATACCAATATGGCCGGCACTGATGACACCATTTGCAAGTGTGTCAAGCGTGTAGAAGACACCTTTTGATAAGTGTAAGCTCAACAAGCACACGTGCACCAATTGTGCTGTGAGATATACCAAGGATGAGGACGGCAATGTTACTTTGGACCAATGCGAATACATCAAGCAGCCCCGTCCTATACAACATCCTGAACTTACCGGCGACGACGCTGACGCTCAGGCATCCAAGATGGTTGCAGACATGTTCGTCAGCCTCAGGGGTGCGCTGGCGTATGCATTAATCGCCCAGGCGTGGTTGATGGTGTACGTTGTATCTCTACAACGTGTCCAAGAACCGACCAATAGTCAAGTGCGACGACTGAACGCGATCACCAGGAAGCTGCAGGCCTGCCCCGAGGAGATCGCGCATCAGGCGATGACCCCAACGGGCGAGGTTGATCTGCACAGCGACTCAGGTTATCGACGCCTGTGTGGAGACGCCGATTGCGACGTCAAGGGCTATGATATTCGCGGGGCAAACCTGCGGCGGCGTGGAAACGCGCCGTCTGGTAAGCCCGTCGTCCACTTGATCGATGCGCACTGCAAGTCTCGCCGCTTGCAGGTCCGCTCGAGTTATTCAGCAGAGACGCTAGCAGCAGCCCGTAATTTGGAGGACTGTTATCCCACGATCGTGACTCTGCACGAGCTCCACGCAGGGCCGCTCACGCCCACTCAGTTGAAAGACATATTTGAGTTGGGTTGCCTGAGCATCAAGGTCACTTTGACGATAGATGCTGAGTCTGTTTGTAAGACCTTGTCAAGCAAATATTTTGAAAAAAAGCCGATTGAGTGTACCCTTTTAGGACACATCAGTTGGATACGACAGATGATGGAGCGTGGGATCGTGGACAGTATTCAGTGGTGCGACACCCGCGGTATGACTGCGGACGGTCACACCAAGGGGAGTATCGACAGAGAGATGCTCCTACAGGTCATGGGGGGTGTACAGGCCTTCAAACATGACCTAAAGAGTCATGCTCCATATCGGGCTGGTCAGACATATTGTTCTGTAGCCGCCTGAGGAGTATCTTTCAGTACAGAACGGTACAGGCAAGGCAACTTGCGTGCGGGTCCGCCTTCCTTACTGCCCCGCCCTTTTGCTGGCCTTTGTGCGTATTAGCTGCTGTGCCTGCTGTGTAGGGGCGGCGGGCTCACGCTTCGTCTCCCTCCCCCCCGACTCCTAAAGCGAGCTGAGGGATCTCAGGAGCAGAAACGAGCGTGTGCCCGCGGCCGCGTCGGCTCAAGCGGCCGGCCGCCCAGCTATGATTGTGCCTCATTGTGACGCATACGGTTCGCCATCGAGATCAAAAGGGCCCTCCTACTGCTTAAGATGGTACGCCCTCTCCCATTGGTACTAGCGTTACTACGGTACAACAGAGCTGGGGCTGGGCTTCGCCTAAGGTTGGTTGGGCCTCTCAACCCCTTTCAAACTGAAAGAGGGGTGGAAGAGGAAACTCTCTAAACCACCGACGCCCAGAGGGCTGGTGGGATTATCTTGGAAGCGTTTATTGCAACCTCCTTTGAGCTCTTTCATGGTGCCCTCGGTGTGGTGACCGCACGTTCGACACACCACAATGAATTCTTCATCCTCGAGATGCTTACAAACAGAAAAATCGTGTTGTTTCGGAGCACGAATGAGAGAGGACAAGGCAATATACTTACCTGGACACGTTTCTTTACTGCTCGTCGTCGCGGTGCAGTCAGTCCTGGCTCGCGTGTGTCAAGCCAGGCAAATCCAGTGGTCGTTCAGCAGTGCCCACTTGTGCGATTCGAGGCGTTCTGACGCCTCTAGGCCTTCTCGGGGCCCCTGGCTGGGGCGGGGGTTCACTCACATGCTGGCGGCTTCCACGGCCCCAGCAGGTGGGCTGAGGCTCTGGGCGGGTTTCTCGTAAGCCTTCTCCCCACTCTGTGGGGCCAGTGGGGCCCACAACGACGGGGCGTCTGCTGAGTACCTCAAAAGTCGCTTGAGGTACTTTGTACTGGGTACCGTAAACGTAAGTTTGGACGGCACTGGGATCAAGGCCGCCTCGGCTCTTGCCATCCTGTCCGCCCAATTGTTGCCTTTGGCAACGACCCATTCTCTGGAACCCGCCTCGAGAGCATTGAGGTCATTTTGGGCCTTGATTTTGGCCACCTATTTGGGGCCCTCGCTAAGACAAAACATCCAGAGGAGGAGGAGGAGGAAAAGAAGGAGGAGGAGGAGGGCAGGATGAGGAGGAGGAGGAGGGGGAGGGGGAGGAGGAGGAGGAGGAGGAAGAGGAGGAGGAGGACGACGAGGAGGACAAGGAGGAGGAGGGCGATGACGAGGAGGACGAGTATAGGGGCGAGGAGGGGTAGGAGTCGGAGGCGGACGTAGATGCCGGCGAAGGAGAAAGAGGATGATGACGAGAGGAGAACGAGAGGAAACGGATTGGATGAGGATCCGCCCCGCGCCGCAGGGCATGGATGCGGGCTGGGGCAAGGGGGGCATGGACGCCGGCTGGGGCAAGGGGGGCAAGGACGCCGGCTGGGGCAAGGGCGGCATGGACGCCAGCTGGGGCAAGGGGTCGTACGGGTCGTACGGCAAGGACGGGCCATACGGCAAGGACGGGGGCTACGGCAAGGGCCATCAGGCTCAGGGCCCACCAGGCAGCGCGAGGGGTGAAGCGATAAGTTGAGGATGAGGTCAGAATGAAGAGGACGAGGAGGACGAGGAGGAGGAGGATGAGGAGGAGGAGGAGGAGGAGGGCAGGAGGAGGAGGGCAGGAGGAGGAGGAGGGCAGGAGGAGGAGGAGGGCAGGAGGAGGAAGAGTCAGGAGTCCCATGACGAAGTCCGAAACCTCAGGAGGAGGAGGAGGAGAGGAGGAGGAGGAGGAGGAGGAGGAGGAGGAGGAGGAGGGGAGGGGGAGGGGGGAGGGAGGGAGGAGGGAGGGAGGGAGGGAGGAGAGAGGGACGGTGGGACGGAGGGAGGGGGAGGGAGGGACGGAGGGAGGGACCCAAGAGGGCCCCCAGACGGCCCAAGAGGCGCCCAAGACGGCCCACGAGGGCCTTAAGACGGCCCCAAGAGGGGGACCACGAACCGAAAAGTCTAGCCTTTTCCCCCCAAGAGGCTCCCAGGAGGCCCCCACATACCCCCAAGAAGCCCCAAGAGGCCCCCAAGAGGCCTCCAAGAGGCCCCCAAGAGGGCTCCAAAAGGGCCCCGGTAGGACTCCCAAGAGGGCCCAGAGACGCCAAATAGAGAGCGATCGGTAACGCAAAAAGCTCTTCACACCAAGGCTCCCAAGAGGGAACGGTGACGTAAACAAGCTGCTAAGACCAAGGCTCCCAGCAGAGAGCGGTGACGTAACAAATTCCTGACACCAAGGCCCAGCCAAGGCTCAGGAACGGGCGGCAACGCAACAATCTCTGAACACCAAGGCTCCCACGAGCGAGGGGTGATGTAACAAGCTCTCAACGCCAAGGCTCCCGGTACGAACGGTGGTGTGAGTAATTTCGGCTCCTGTTTCTGAAGCGCTCTTCACGTTTCTGTGCCCTGCCAGGTCTATTGGGCCTTCCTGGCTGCCTGGCGGCGTCGCCATGGCATCCGACCCCAATATCCCAAGTCCCTGACTCCTCTTCCTTGTGCAATCTTCGTCGTCGTCCCCGTTGTTGCTGACGCCCATGTTTCTGCATGTGCGGAGAGTGTCATCACTGGAGTCGTTGCCATCCTTGGCCGCAGTCGTCGGATATCATTGCAACAATGACGACGATGAGCAAACGGCGACGGCGATTCTGATGATGGTGCTGGTGCTGGTGATGTCGATGATGATGCTGATGGTGATGATGATGGTGGTGAGGATGATGGTGATGGTGATGGTGGTGGTGATGACGATGGTGATGATGATGCTGACGATGAGCATGGTGACAATGACGGTTTTGATGATGAGGTTTGTGATGTTGTCTTTGCCGGTGACGGCAGCGGCATCGACGACGACGATGATGAGGATGATCGTAGTGGTCATCATGATGTTGATGTTGATGTTGATGCTGAATTCAATTCTGATGGTGATAGTAATGAAGGAGACGGTCATGATGAGGACGATGACGATGACGACGATGCTGACGGCGATGATGTTGGTGGTAATGGTGATCAGGATGGTGAGGGCGAGTGAGAACGAGGACGAAAAGGAGGAGGACGAGGAACAGGAAGAGGAGGAGGAAGAGGAGAAGTAGGAGGAGGATTAGGAAGAGGAGGACGAGGAGGAGGAGGAGGCGGAGGAAGAAGGGGAACTGGACGAGGAGAAATTATATGAGGAGGAAACACAGGAGGAGAAGGAGGAGGAGGAAGAGGAGGAGGAGGAGGAGGAGGAAGGGGAACTGGAAGAGGAGGAGGAAGACGACGACGACAACGACGAAGAAGACGAGGAGGAGGATGACTTCGACGACGACGACGACGCCGACGAGCCGTCGACGCTGCGTCGGCCAGCCGCCTGCTGCAGGCAACGGCTGGGGCGGCTACGGCGCGGCGCCGGCGCAGCCGCTGCCCAGCGCGGCGATGATTTGGGAGTGCTCGAACGAGGCTGCGGCCACAAGGAGGACAGGAGGCGGAGGAGGAGGAGGAGGAGCAGGAGGAGGAGGAGGACGAGGAGGAGGAGGAGGAGGACTAGGAGGAGGAGGAGGAGGAGGAGGAGGAGGACGACGATGACGACGACGACGAACATCTGGAGGAGGAGGAGGAGGAGGGGGCGGAGGAGTAGGAGGAGGAGGAGGAAGACTTGAGATATTTGGCTCTGGGGCGCCTAACCTCGTTGGTGGGCCCAGCAACCTGGTCTCGCCACCCTGTAGGGCACGGTGGCCCGTGCTGCCGCCCCTGGAACGGCCGTGGCCGACGTTCGCCCCTCTTGGGCCGCCCAAGCATGCCAGATGGGGTGCCGCTTTCGCAACGGCTGCGTCACCGATTCCGGGGGAGGGTTTGTCCGCCCGGGCGGCCGTGGTCGCCCCAGCTTGAGGTCCTCTTGTGCCCCCCTTGGGAGTTTCCTGGGCCCCTTTCGGGGGTTCTCTGTGTCGACTCTTTTGGGACCCTTTGGCCACTCATGACCTCCATGCGCTCTTGGACGGCCAGCCCAAGGAACCCAGCTGTGGGACACTCCTGAGCCTCTTTTTGGGTTCCCCTTATGGGGACTTCCTGGGCCTCGTGCTAAGCGTGCGCGGTATGAATCCACGTCCGGAGGTGACGTGCTGAGCGGCAGCGTTTTCCGGCGAACGCCTTAATGCAACGTATCCAATGTATCCAAAGACTGCATTTTTGCAACATATTGTATTGTGTTACATTATCATGTCTCCCCCATACCCCCCCCAGGGGCTACGCCACATCCGTCGACCCAAGATGGCCACCCCCTCCCGGGGCTCAAAAGCATACAAACCCATAGAAAATATATTATTTCGACCTCTTGCCGAGGACAGGCCGGCACAGCCCAAATAGCAAGGGGGTACCCGTGACAGTTTTTGTCAGGGCATCTTGGCCCTAGAGGAAGCGTGCCGCGCTGAGCGTGCGCGGCGTGAACATTTTTGGCTGGGTGCGGCGAATCCAAGCGATGGATATGTCAAAACGGTCAAGACAAGTGCTAACAAGAAGCGCGACTACCTTCGTTGCGCGCCCAGCGGGACGGACAGCTCCATACAGCTCTCGGCGAAGGACAGATGTTGAGCGCACTGTTGCCTCACCCATGCGCCAGCTTCTCACCACCAGGGTTCGTCTACCGTTCGCACGGGTATGCCTTTCGCACCAGCCTTCTTCTTCACTCGCGGGTCCTGCTCTCTCTCCAGCGGTCACGCGGGAGATCTCGTGTCCAGTCGCATCAACGGCGTGTGACTTATATGATTACGCGCATACGTGGTTACGAACATATTGTGTTAGACAGTGCTTGCATGCCCTGCGTGCGCAGGGGCGTTTGAAGCTCTCGGGTGCCTAGCAAAACCCTCATGCGGAGGAGGAGGAGGAGGAGGAGGAGGAGCAGGACGAGGAGGAGGAGGATGATGATGAGGAGGAGGCGGAGGAGTAGGAGGAAGAGGAGGAGGAGGAGGAGGAGGAGGAGGAGGAGAAATGGCACCGTGCGGAGCACTCTCATGCCATCAGGAAACAGGAAACAGGAAACAGGAGGAGGAGGAGGACGAGGACGAGGAGGAGGAGGAGGAAGGAGGAAGAAGGAGGACGAGGACAAGGACGAAGACGAGGACGAGGCAGAGGCCACAGCGCGGCAGCTCCAGACCGCTCTGTGCGCGGACTGCTGTGGCCGCGCGGCGACGCTACCCGTCGCCGAGGCGGCCTAGCTGGGCTGGGGTGCTCGGCGCTGCGTTGGGTCGGGCGCGTGATCGTCGCGGAGGCCTATCGTGGCGTCGCGCTGGGCGTCCTGAGCAAGCGGTGTGCGGGCGTGTGCGCGAGTGGCGTTCAGACACACACACACACACACGCGTTGTCCTGTGCTGACAGGAGGAGGAGCAGGGGAAGGAGGAGCAGGAGGAGGAGGAGGAAAAGGAGGAGGAGGATCAGGAGGAGGAGGAGGAGGAGGTGCGAGCAGATTGAGGCGCAGCCGAGCCGGGTCTGCATCGCAAAGGTGGAGAGGGGAGGCGCCCTTCTTTCCGTTGCAACCAGGAATATGTTGTAGCACCAGCGCTGTGAGGCCAAAATGCGCGCACGCACATTGGTCGCAATTCGAGGGGGCGGCCATCAAAAGAAAGTGTTTTTAGCCAGGGAGCGGCCTTACGTCGGCGGCATTCCGTGATCTAAACACCGCCGCCCGCTTTCGCACAAAACAGATAGCTCCAAGACCTTGCCCGTCCTGACGCTGAGCCGTTTCGCACCATTTTGAGTTTCAGTTGATTCTCTCTCGCTTGCGAAGAACGGGTCGACCTGGGCGGTCCCAGCGCCCCACGGCGCTGGTCGGTAAGGTCATGCCACGACCCTTGGGGCCAACTGCAGCAAGCAGAGCACAGGGCGCAAAGCATCTCGCGGCCCGCTTGTCGTGCCCGACGGCCCGGCCCAGCGGATGTGAGATGGACCGCATCGACGGGCAGGGCGGGGCTTTCGACCTCGGGCCCCGGGACCTTCTCCGCAGCCTCCTGGTCCACTTGCGCCGCCTGAGTCGACATGGGCACCCTCGATGCCTCTTTTCTGTTGTCTTTTTGTTGGCATTGTTGCTGTTGGTGGTGGTGGTATTGTTGGTGTTGCTGTTGTTGCTGTTGTTGTTGTTGTTGGTGATATTGTTGTTGTTGCTGTTGCTGTTGTTGTTGCTGTTGATGTTGTTGATGATGTTTTTGTTGTTGTTGTTGTTGTTGAACCCTCATTTCTGAAGAATAATTACTCTTGATCCACCTCACGGGTGCATACTTTTTTCTACATCAAAGTGTGTCCCTCGACGCTCGCACCCTGTTTTTTGACAGAGTTTTGGTGCTCAAGCTGGGCCCCTGGCCCCCCGATTACCACAGCAACGGCTCCCGCCTGAGACCTCCTCCAAATTTACTGAGGACCCCCGCTCCTGAGACTCCCTCACAATTTACTCAGGATCGGTGTTCCCGCCTGTGACTTCCTCGCAATTTAGTGTGGACCCCCGTTCCCATTTGAGACTTCCGCACAATTTACTCAGGAACGGCGCTCCCGCTTGAGACTTCCCGGCAATTGAATCAAGACTTCCTCGCAATTTAATCAAGACCCCCGCTCCCGCCAGAGAACCCTTCACATTGTATTCAGAATTTGCGCTCTCGCCTGTGACTTCCAGACAATTTATACAGAAATTGCGCTTTCGACGCTCAGGAAACACGCTGCGCCAAGGATGCCGTTACATACAATTTACTTGGGAATCGCGCTCTCGCCATACTCAGGCATCCCGCTTGAATGTCCCACCCGCCCGACCCGCCCGTCAGGGGATCGCCCGCCCGTCGTGGGCTCCCGCCCGAGACTTCCTTCAGGAACGGCGCTTTCGCCTAGGACTGCCTCGAACGTTCACGCTCTTACCTTCCTGCTCCTCCTCCCTCTCCCTCCTCCCTCCTCCCTCCTTACCTCCCTTCTCTCTCCCTCCTCTCTTCCCTCAACCTTATGCCTCTCTGCCCTATCCCCTCTTCCTCCTCTCCCTCCTCTCCCTCCTCCCTTCTTCCTCCCCTCTCCTGCCTCGTCCCTCCCTCTTTCTTTCTTTCTTTCTTTATTTCTTTCTTTCTTCCTCTCTCTCTCTGTCCCCTCTTTCTCTCTCTCTCTCTCTCTTTCTCTACCTCTCTTATATGTCTTTTTGTTTCTCTCTCTCTCTCTCTCTCGTTCTGCCTCTAATCAACCGCCCCTCTCTTCGCTCCTTCTCTCCTGGCGTTTTCCCTCTTCCTTCGTCCCTCCCCTTCCATTCCTCCCACTCTCCCTCGTTCTCTCCCCCTCCTCTTTTTGCAGGGCCCACACCAATTTCAATGGCGGGCGCATATACGCCCACGAAGGATTGTCCGCCCATTCAGGTTTGCCCGCCTGTCTAAGCCCGACGCCCCCCGCAAAGAGAAAAAATCCCCCAAAGGGGGTGTGATCGAAGGCGAAAAGGGCGGGTATCGAGGGTGTGGGGAACTCGTTTTGGATGACCCGCGGGCAAGAGAGAGCGAACTGTCTTAGAATGGTTGTTGTTGTTGCTGCTGCTGTTGCTGCTGTTGTTGTTGGCGTTGAATTGTTATTGTGGTTGTTGTGGTTGTTGTTGTTGTTGTTGTTGTTGTTGTTGTTCTTGTTGTTCTTGTTGTTCTTGTTGTTCTTGCTGTTCTTGTTGAACATTATTACTTCTAAAGAATAATTATTGTTGGGACCCCTGGTGCGCGACCCCCCTCCAAAACCTAGGCCGCAGCTACATTTTCATCATTTTTTCGCGAAAGCTTCAGAAAAGTGGATTATGTCCGGATCCGGTTGTTTTGTTCCCCCCCGCTTTCCCTTGCAAAAAACACTATAAAATGACATTTCTTGTTCTAATATAATCAAATTTCAAGAATCCCTTGCAAAAAATAAGGTAAAGTGGACATTCGCGCGCGCAAGACGAAATCCTTCCAAAAGCTTAGTGTTCGGAGCGATTTTAACATAAAAACATCAAAAAACCAATGGTTTTTCAACAAAAAAATGTCAAAATCTCATCCCGCGCGCTCTTGCGGATTCGTAGGAAACCCAACACTTTTTAAACATTTCTGTCAAACGGGCTTTTGCGAGCAACTTTTTCGAACTTCTGCGACAACGGTTGCGCACCTGCCAGGGCCATCATCCCTGTCAAATAATACCATGCGGGACACATTCGTTTTTTCTTCGCGCGCGCACGCCGAAATCTCCCAAAACCATTGGGTTCTTAAGTTCTGTGGGTGTGTACCCCACGCCAGTGTAGTAGCCACGGTCGTCCGCACGCCACGAAGTGAAGTGTCCCAACGTCATAGGGCGGGAAGCTGGGTTTGGGTGGTCGCGAAGAGTCGTTTGGATATTTGGTAGAGCTTGTAATGCCCCCCCACGAAGTGGGGGTATTGCCTGGTGTCGTATGAAAACCCTGGCACTGGGGAGAACACCACGCGTTCGGGTAAAATGATTGTTGTTGTTGTTGTTGTTGTTGTTGTTTGTTTGTTGTTGTTGAACATTATTAATTCTAAAGAATAATTATTGTTGGGCCCCCTGGTGCACGCCCCCCCTGCGCCGCCTAGGCCGCAGCTACATTTTCATCATTTTCGTGAGGAAGCCTCAGGTAATACGATGTGATCAAGATCCGGTTGTTTTGTTGTAATCCGTTTTCCCTTGCAAAAAACACTATAAAATGACATTTCTTGTTCTAATATAATCAAATTTCAAGAATCCCTTGCAAAAAATAAGGTAAAGTGGACATTCGCGCGCGCAAGACGAAATCCTTCCAAAACCTTAGTGTTCGCAACGATTTTAACATAAAAACATCAAAAAACCAATGGTTTTTCAACAAAAAAATGTCAAAATCTCATCCCGCGCGCTCTTGCGGATTCGTAGGAAACCCAACACTTTTTAAACATTTCTGTCAAACGGGCTTTTGCGAGCAACTTTTTCGAACTTCTGCGACAACGGTTGCGCACCTGCCAGGGCCATCATCCCTGTCAAATAATACCATGCGGGACACATTCGTTTTTTCTTCGCGCGCGCACGCCGTCGTCGTCGGCCGCGGGGCCCTGAATAGTAGCCACGGTCGTCCGCATGCCACGAAGTGAAGTGTCCGAACGTCATAGGGCGGGAAGCTGGGTGTGGGTGGTGGCGAAGAGTCGTTTGGAAATTTGGTAGAGCTTGAACCGGCCCCCCCACAAAGTGGGGGTATTGCCCGCCTCCTATGAAAACCCTGGCACTGGTGAGAACGGAGTGTCCCCAGTCTTAAATGATTGTTGTTGTTGTTGTTGTTGTTCATTGGAGTTCCCTCCCGGCGCTCGCGCCAGGTTTTTTATCAGGGATTGTATTCCTCCTCACACTGTGCCCCTGGCCCCCGATTTACAACAACAGCGGCTCCCGCTTGATATTTCCTCGAAATTTATTCCGGTCCCCCTCTCCCGCTTGAGACCTCGCAATTTACTCAAGAATCGCGCTCCCGCCTTAGACTTCCTCGCATACTCAGGTGCCGCGCTCTTGCCATTCAGGAATCGCGCGTTCGCTGGGGACTTCTTCAAATTTACATTGGAATCGCTCTCTCGCTGGAAATTTCTGGGCTAATCACGCAGGACTCGCGATCGATCCGCCCGTTCGGCCCGCCCGTTAGGGTCATGCCCTTCGTGCCCCATGCTCGCTCGCTCTCTTTGTGCCTCATTGCTCCTCCCCTTGTGGCCCAGTCGCTGCCCTTCGTGGCCCCGATGCTGGCCTCGGTGGCCCCTCGCTGCCTTTTGTGGCCCATACATACGCCCTTCGTGGCCCCCAGTCGCTGCTGCCCTCAGTGCCCCCTATCGCTGCCCTTCGTGGCCCCAGTGTAGCCCCGTGTGCCCCCCCCCGCTGCCCTCAGTGGCCCCTTCGTTGCCTTGTGTGGCCCATATGTGCGCCCTTCGTGGCTCCCAGTCGCTCGTGTCCTCAGTGGCTCCAGTGCTGCCCTTCGTGGCCCGGCCCCAAGCTCCTTTTGCCCCCCCCCCCCGCCGCCCATTGTGGCCCCGCTGCTGCCCTCAGTGGCCCCCAGACGCTGCCTTTCGTGGCCCCCCGTCGCTTGCGCCCTCAGTGGCCCCGTTGCTGCCCTTCGTGGCCCCAGCGTAGCTGCTCGTGGCCCGCTTGGTGCCCTGTGTGGCCCCGTCAATGCCCTTCTGTGGCCCCAACGCTGCCCTTCGTGGCCCCACTGCTGCCCTCAGTGGCCCCTATCGCTGCCCATTGTGGCCCCGTTGCTGCCCTTGGCGGCCCATATATACGCCCTTCGTGGCCCCCGCTCGCTCGTGCCCTCAGTGGCCCCATTGCTACCCTTCGTGCTGCTTCTCTCGTCCGCAGTTTTGCTCCCTCCCTCTTGTCCATTGCCTCCCTCCCTTCCACCACCCCTTCCCTCCTCGCTTTTTCTCTCTCTCTCTCTCTCTCTCTTTTTCCCTCTCTCTCTGTCGCTCTCTCTCTCTCTCTCTTTATATGTGTGTGTATCACTATATATCTCCCTTCTCGCTCCTCTTGCTCTTTTAGCGCCCAATGCACGTGGCAGTTCAGGTATATGTACCCCCCAGAGGGGGTACGATCGAAGACGAAGAGGGCGGTATCGGGGGTTTGGGAGACACGTGGTGAGGTACGCGCGAGCAGATAAGAGCGAACAGTCTTAGAATTATTGTTGAAGAATAATTATTGTTGATCCCCCCAACCGGTGCATATTGGCTGAAGCCGCTTACATGGTTGTCCACGCTTCTGTAGTGATCATGGCGAGCGAACAGGGTGCACCACCTAAGGGACGGCGCCCAGCCATTTCCCTTGTTGCCGGTGTAATGCGCATAGTCATGATCAGCCTTGTGCTCTTTCCTGCATTTGCTCCAGTTTGGATGGGCTATGGATGGAGTGGATATGGGCAGGATAATACCACGTCAGAAAGCATTTCCCACCTAAGCCTCATCAACACATGCAATGGGGTAATAGATGCATCGTATTTTCCACATCCAGATTGGGACGCTTGGGGAGACACCTACCACTTTAGAATAATTGCGAGCACCATCACTTCACTTCTAGTGGCCGTGTGTGCCGCTGTTGGTTTAAAATACGTACCCACCGCGTCTGTGTTTGTCATCCATGCCCGATGTTGGCTTCTGCTGAATTGGTTATTGGCTTTAGGGTGGAATTTCGGAAGGGCTTATCAATGGTGTGATACGAGATCTCCGAATCCTGGCACTTGGCTGTGGAACATTCGGCAGGTCGTTTGGGCGTCTTCTGCCACCTACCTCAGCTTCTTGCTGCGAATGAGGATTGCGGCTCTGCAGCGTGCCCAGGGTGAAGAGAGCCACCTGAAAAGGATTTCTGCCGTCATTGCACTTCAGTGCGTGGTGTTGCTCGGTGTCAGTGCCTGCGTTGTTGTTCGGCTCACGACGGCTGTGTCGCAGGATTGGTTTGGCACGTTGGCCCAGACCCTGCTGTCGATAATCTTGGCACTCACAGTTGTCGGTCTTGCGATAGCAGTCCATGCTTTTAGGAATCCGCTCCGTGTTGCCCGAAACGTCGCGCAGCAGACCGTTGGACGCCGTGGAGAGGAGGCTCAGCGGAGCTATCGCACAGTGCGACGGCAGCTGATGGCAACATTGTTTTGCGGCGTTACATCTACGTTGGCATTGGGGACGGAATTTGCGTCGCACGTGTTGTACGTTTATCACCGAGACGAGCACGACTACATATATGAGATCTTCAAGACATTCTTCTACGGATTCGACCTGGTCGCGAATGCGGTTGTCGTATTGCTGCTGTCGGGGTTGGTACGCGTCCATGAGCCCTCGCGAGTTGTTGCTCAGTGCACTGCGAATTCTGCTAAACCTTGCACCGATGCATCAGGAAGTCAAGAATGGGACGATAAAGTAAAAGAGCTATCGGAGCGGGGCATTACACTAGGGGCACTCCTAGGCTTCTACGCTGGACTTGGACAGCGCTACATGCCTCACTTCAACCCAGATGTGCATTCCACAGCCGACGTCGTCCGGCAGGCCGTCATTCCGCTCACGGCCGGCAACTCGGCCTTTGGGCCGTGCGCGTTGTCTACGCAGCTCATGGGAGGGGCCTCTATCCGGGCGGAGCGCATGGTTACGCATGCGTGGTCAAATAAATTCGCAGATCTTATTGCTGCCATTGTGGCGGATGCTCTTGGTCTCATCACGTATGAGGCGGTGCTGCCCAGGTTGAAACCAGCCGAATTGCCAGTGTTAATGAAGGAGTTGCACCAGAGGGGCTTTCTGGGGATTTCGTATTGGGTCTGTGCTGCTTGCGTCAATCAGCATGCAGGAATATGTGGTGCGAACCCAGGGCAGCAGCAGGATCCAGTCAGCGGCAGAGTACATCCTGTCTGCAGTTGTAATCACCCTAAATTCTGGAACAGCACGCCGCCATTGCGCTTCGACGGGGAGGGGGTTTTGTGTGAGATGAACAAGTTTGATGACATGATGCTCTACCTCAGCTCGAATGACCCGTCCTTCCGGCAGGTCATAGCCATCGACCGCGAGTTCGATTTGTTCAAGCGGGCATGGTGTGTTAGCGAGATTCATTTGGCGCACTCCTCGTACATAAACGCAGCTGTCAAATTCCATACCCACAAGAGCCTCGAGCTGCACCAAAACATGTTGATGAATCTGCGCGTGCAGGACATGGAGTCGTCCAGGCCAGAGGATAAGGCCATGATCCTCGGGAAGATCGACAACTTGGATGATTTCAACGAAACCCTAAGGTGGATCGTTCTGGACGAGGACACCGGCATCTTCGCAAATTGCCAGGACAGCCTGCAGGCCTCAGGCAATCTCGGCAAGATCGTCCGGACAACACTCTATTCGAACAGTTCCGCGCCGTCTACCCCGTCCTCATTCTTTGCATGCGTTGCTCGCACGCCCTCGCCCTCAGTCTGATGCAAATGCGCGATGCAGTTCGCTTGGATGCGTATTGATTGAACCAGGTAGTAGATACGTGAATCCTCGGACTAGTGCTATGCCCAGCGAGGTATGCTGTGGCTGGGCATCCGTGTGAGCTGGCAGCAACTGTGAGCTGGCTGGGCGCCAACGTGCGGCACAATTCCGGTAGGAAAGCGTGCAAGATGTTCAAACGCTGATTCTGTTCGGTCCAGTTTTTTTGGCTGGGCATGGCTTCTGCTCCTCCCCCGAGACAGCCCAGCATGCAACGCCCACGCCCCTCTCCCCCCCCAAATTTCTTCTCTCCCATGCAGTCAACAAACCGCGCGCGGCGGGTTCGTGGGGCCTGGGGGCACAGAAGCTGCCACCAGTTGCCCCCTCTTCCTCGTCCTCCCCTTGGGCCCTCCTCGTCCTCCTCCTCGTCCTCCTCCTCCTTCTCCCTGCCCTGCTCTGACCCCCTGGGCTGCACGGGCGGTCGGGGGGTTCGGAGTTTTGTGTCGGCAGGTTCGTTGGCCTCGTATACATGTTAGGCCGAACACCAGCCGATTAAAGAACGTCACCGTTCGTTCGTATCTGTAGGACACGTACCGAGCGTAAAGCCGTTCGGTTGCATGAGTTCATCCATTCCTCTTTTCCCTCTTCCTCCTCCTCCTCCTCCTCTCCGCCCGCCGTCTTCCTATCCCCTTCTCTCAAGGAGGTCCGATCTAACTCTGGATATTTCTAACATGTGAACGCAAGTGTCAGATTCTACTGGCCACACCACCACCAGAGTGCACGTCGTGGTAGCATGCTCGTGAATGTCAAAAAAATGTTTGTTCTCAATCAAAGTGTGCCCCTCGACGCTCGCACCCTGTTTTTTTGTTTTCAGGGAAAGTTTTGAGGCTCAAGCTGGGCCCCTGGCCCCTGGGTTACAACAACAACGGTCCCGCTCTTGAGATTTCCGCACAATTTAGCCAGGACCCCAGCTCCCTCCCGAGACTTCCTTGCATTTTATTCAGGAATCGCGCTCTCGCTTGGGACCTCTTCACAACTTATTCCAGAATCGCTCTTCCAGCGCTCTGGAGTCGCGCTCTCGCTGGAGCCTTGCTTGCAATTTACTAAAGAATAGCGCCCTTGCGTCGGAATTTCTTGCAATTTACTCAAGCGCCGCGGTCCCGACACCCACGCACCCAGGAGTCGCGCTCACGCTTAGGACTCCCTCATAGATTACCTAAACATCTGGATCTCGCTGCCCTTCGTGGCCCCGTTGCAGCCCTTCGTGGCCCCCTCGCTTTGTTTCGTGGCCCCGTTGCAGCCCTTCGTGGCCCCCTCGCTCCCTCGCTGCCCTTCGTGGCCCCGTTGCAGCCTTTTGTGGCCCCCTCGCTGCCCTTCGTGGCCCCGTTGCAGCCCTTCGTGGTCCCCTCGCTTTGTTTCGTGGCCCCGTTGCAGCCTTTTGTGGCCCCCTCGCTGCCGTTCGTGGCCCCGTCGCAGCCCTTCGTGGCCCCGTTGCAGCCCTTCGTGGCCCCCTCGCTGCCGTTCGTGGCCCCGTTGCATCCCTTCGTGGCCCCCTCGCTCCCTTCGTGGCCTCATATATGTATGCCCTTCGTGGCCCCCGCTCGTTCGCGCCCGTGGTGGCCTCGTATGCATGCCCTTCGTGGCCCCGCTGTTGCCCTTCGTGGCCCCCTTGCTGCCCTTCGTGGCCCCGTTGTTGCCCTTAGTGGCCCCGTCCTTGCCCTCCGCGGCCCAGAATACGTATGCCCTTCGTGGCCCCCGCTCGTTCGCGCTCGTTGTGGCCCCATGTGCATGCCCTTCGTGGCCCCGCTGTCGCCGTTTGTGGCCCCCTCACTGTCCTACGTGGCCCAGTTGCTACCCTCAGTGGCCCCATCGTTGCCTTCTGTGACACCGCATTATCTGCCCTTCGTGGCCCCCGCTCTTCGTGGCCCCATACGCATTCCCTTCGTGTCCCCGCTGCCGCCCTTCGTGGCCTACTTCGTGTCCTTCGTGTCCCTGCTGTCGTTCTCTCTCGCTCTCGCTTTCGCTCGTCGTCGCCGTCGTCGTCCTTGTCGTCGTCGTCGACGTCGTCGTCGTCGACGTCGTCGTCATGGTCGGTCCCCTGCCCGTCCCCCTTGGGGTCGGGTCGACGGTCCGCGGCCACCCCGCCGATCAGCGCTTCCCCTGGCCAAGCCGACGGTCCGCGGCCGCCCCGCCGCTTGCCAGGGCCCGGCCTGCAGGGAAGAAAGTTATACCCCAAAAGGGGCCCGATCGAAGACGAAGAGGGCGGTTATTGAGGGTTTGGGAAGTACGCGTTATTGGACACTCGAGCAGATAAGGGCGAACATTCTTAAAATTATGGTTGTTGTTTTGTTTGGGTTGATCCTTCATTGCTGAAGAATCATTATTGTTGATCCCCCCTCACTGGTGCATATTGTTTTTCTCAATCAAAGTGTGTCGTTCGACGCACGCACCTTTTTTTTTTGACAGGGAAAATCTTGGTATTTAAACTGCGCCCCTGGCCCCCAGATTACAACAACAATAAAGGCTCCCGCATGAGACTTCCTTCAAATTTACTCATGACCCCCGCTCCCGCCTGACAGTTCCTTACAATTTACCTCGGATCGGTGCTCCCGCCTGCGAAGTCGTCGCAATTGTCAGGACCCCCGCTCCCGCTCGGGACTCTCAGGAACGGCGCCCCCGCTTGAGACTTGCAATTGAATCAAGATTTCTTTTCAATGTAATAAAGACCCCCGCTCCCGCCAGAGAGCCCCTTTACATTTGATTCAGGAATTGCGCTCTCGCCTGCGACTGCCACGCAATGTATCCAAAAATCACGTTTTCGACGCTCAGGAAACACGCTGCGCCAAGCACGCTGTCACAATTTGCTTGGGAGTCGCGCTCTCGCCATACTCAGGCATACTGCTTGAATGTCCCACCCGCCCGACCCGCCCGTCATGGGATCGCCCGCCCGTCGTGGGCTCCCGCCCGGGACTTCCTGAAGCGGCGTTTTCGCTTAGGATTTCGTCGAATGTTCAAGCTCTTACTTTCCTGCTCCTCCTCCCTCCTCCCTCCTCCTTCTTCTCCTCTTTTCTCTCTCCCCCCTCTCTTCCCTCATCCGTATGCCTCTCCGCCCTCTCCCCTCTCCCTCCTCTCCCTCCTCCCTTCTCCCTTCCCTCTCCTGCCTCCTCCCTCCCTCTTTCTTTCTCTCTCTCTCTCTCTCTCTCTCTCTTTCTCTCCCCTCTCTCTCTCTCTCTCTACTTCTCTCGTCTATTTTTTGTTTTGTTTCTCTCTCTCTCTCTCTTTCTGTCTCTCTGTGCCTCTAATCAACCACCCCCCTCTTCGTTCCTTTTCTCCTGGCGTTTTCCCTCTTCTTTCGTCCCCCCCCTCCGTTCCTCCCACTCTCCCTCGTTCTCCCCCTCCTCTATTTGCAGAGCCCACACCAATTCCAATGGCGGGCACATCTACGCCCACGAAAGAGTGTCCGCCCGTTCAGGTTTGCCCGCCTGTCTACGCCCGCCGCCCCCCGCAAAGAGAAAACATCCCCCCAAAAGGGGTATGATCGAAGACGAAAGGGCGGGTATCGAGGGTGTGGGGAATTCGTTTTGGATGACCCGCGGGCAAGTAAGAGCGAACAGTCTTATAATGCTTGTTGTTGGTGGTGTCGTTTCGACATAATACTTCTTGTGGATACCCGGAAACGGTTCCGCGCGCTCTCGCCTCGACGCCAGCTAATTCAATTTTCTCTGAAAGCGAGGCTCCTGGTCGAGCGTTGGCTTGAGCCTAAATGTGGGCCCTTGGAGGCCCATCTACGACAACAGCGGCTCCCTTTCGACACCTCCTTTCAGTGTACCCCGAGGCACCCTGGCCAAAGAGGCCCCCGAACTGAGGAACGGCGCTCTCGTGCGAGACTTCTTCGCAATTCAATTGACTTGGCGGAGACCCAACCACGACGACAAGGGCTCCTGTTCGATATTTCTTCCAGATTTACTCCGAGAGCCCCTGGCCAAGAATGCTCCCGAACTCAGGAACGGTGCTCTCGCTCGAGACTTTCCCGTAATTCAGGCAAGTTGGTGGAGGCCGGGATACGGCGACATGGGTTTCCCTTCGATATTTGCCCATCGGTTTTCCGAGAGCCCTTGGCCAGAGAGGCCCCCGAACTCAGGAACGGCGCTGCCGCTCGAGACTTTTTCGCGCTTCGGTCAGTGGCCGACAAGGAAGAGATTCCCCCCGAAAGGGGGCGCAATCGATGACGAAGTGGGCGGGTATCGAGGGTTGGGGTATACAGAATGCAGGACACGCGTGCCAGTAAGAGCGAACAGTCTTAAGCTGATTGTTGTGACTGCTGTTGTTGTTGCTGCTACTGTTGTTGTTGCTGCTGGTGTTGTTGCTGCTGTTGTCGTTGTTGATGTTGGTGTTGTTGTTGGTGGTGTTGCTGTTGTTGATGGATAGGGACGGGCGTCGTGTCCCGGGCTGGCTCCCCCCAACAACAACAACAACAACAACAACAACAACAACAACAACAATCATTTTACCCGAACGCGTGGTGTTCTCCCCAGTGCCAGGGTTTTCATACGACACCAGGCAATACCCCCACTTCGTGGGGGGGCATTACAAGCTCTACCAAATATCCAAACGACTCTTCGCGACCACCCAAACCCAGCTTCCCGCCCTATGACGTTGGGACACTTCACTTCGTGGCGTGCGGACGACCGTGGCTACTACACTGGCGTGGGGTACACACCCACAGAACTTGGTCACTTATTCGGGGCGCGCATGTGCCCAGCATGGTGCAATTGTGCCATACAATACATAATACAGAGAGACGAATGTGTCCCGCATGGTATTATTTGACAGGGATGATGGCCCTGGCAGGTGCGCAACCGTTGTCGCAGAAGTTCGAAAAAGTTGCTCGCAAAAGCCCGTTTGACAGAAATGTTTAAAAAGTGTTGGGTTTCCTACGAATCCGCAAGAGCGCGCGGGATGAGATTTTGACATTTTTTTGTTGAAAAACCATTGGTTTTTTGATGTTTTTATGTTGAAATCGCTCCGAACACTAAGCTTTTGGAAGGATTTCGTCTTGCGCGCGCGAATGTCCACTTTACCTTATTTTTTGCAAGGGATTCTTGAAATTTGATTATATTTGAACAAGAAATTTCATTTTATAGTGTTTTTTGCAAGGGAAAGCGGATTACAACAAAACAACCGGATCTGGATGACATCGAATTACCTGAGGCTTCCTCACGAAAGTGATGAAAACGTGGCTGCGGCCTAGGCGCGGCGGGGGGGGCGCGCACCAGGGGGCCCAACAATAATTATTCTTTAGAATTAATAATGTTCAACAACAACAACAACATCAATGCCGAGGGCTCCCGCCTGCGACTATCTCACAATCCACCGGCCCTATAGGATTCGCATAGGATTTGTATAGGATTCGTACGATTCCAATCGGATGCCTATAGGGTTCGTTCAGGATTCATAGGACTCCTATGGGAGCCCTATAGGGTTCGTATAGGGTTCATGGAATTCCTATAGGATTCCTATAGGTATCCTATAGGATTCCATCGGATCCCTATAGGGTTCGTATAGGATTCCTACAGGATCCATATAGGACCTATAGGATTCCGATCGGATTCGTATAGGATTCATAGGGTTCCTATAGGATTCCCATCGGATTCGCTTAGGATTCGTAGAATTCCAACAGGATTCCCATAAGATTCGTAAAGGATTCATCGGATCCCTACAGTGTTCCTATAGGATCCCTACAGGATTCATATAGGATTCATTGGATTCTTCTAGGAATCGTTGGGGTTCGTATAGGGTTTATGGGATTCCTATGGGATTCCTTTAGGATTCTTAGGATGCCTATAGGATTCCTTTGGGATTCGTGCAGGGATTCCTACTGGATTCATATAAGATTCATAAGATTCCTGTGGGATTCTTACAGGATTCGTATAGGGTTCCTATAGGATTCTTTTGGGACTCGTACAGGATTCATTGGATTCCTATGAGCTTCCTACAGGATTCATAGAATTCCTTTAGGATTCCTATGGGATTCGTATAGGATTCAGAGGATCCCTACAGGGTTCCTATAGGATTCCTGGAGGATTCATGTAGGACCTATAGGATTCCTATAGGATTCGTGTAGGAGTCACTGGATTCCTGTAGGATCCCCATCGGATTCGCATAGAATTCGCATGGAATTCTAAAGTCCCCATGGGATTGCCATAGGGTTCGTATAGGATTCGTGGGATCCTTACAGGGTTCCTATAGGATTCCTACAGGATTCATATAGGATCCATAAGATTCCTGTAGGATTCTTACAGGATGCGTATAGGGTTCCTATAGGATTCCATTCCTATGGGATTATTATAGGATTCTTGCGGTTCCTATAGGATTCTTTTTTTGGGATTCGTATAGGATTCTTGTAGGACTCTTGTAGAATTCGTACAGAATTCATTTGATGTTTATAGGATTCCTATAGGATTCATTGGATTCCTAAGGGATTCCGATGGGGTTCGTATAGGATTCCTATAGGGCTTCCGATAGGATTCCTACAGGACTCATATAGGATTCATGGGATTCCTATCGGATTCGTATAGGATGCATAGGATTCTTATGGGATTCCTATGGGATTCATTTAGGAATCATAGCATTCCCATAGGATTCTTATAGGATTCGTATAGGCTTCATGGGATCCCTATAGGCTTCCTATAGGATTCCTACAGGATTCATATCGGATTCATAGAGTTCCTTAGCATTCCTATAGGATTCGTATAGGATTCAGAGGATCCCTATAGGGTTCCTATGGGATTCCTACAGGATTCATGTAGGACCCATAGGACTCCTATAGAAATCCTAAGGATTCGTATAATAATCATAGGATTCCTATGGTATTATTATAGGCTTCTTGCGGTTCCTATAGGATTTTTTGGATTCGTGGTTCATAGGATTCCTTTAAGGCTTCCTATCGGATTCCTACCGGCTTCCTATAGGATTCCCATTTGATTCCTGTAGGATTCCTGTAGGATACTGGGAATCCTAAAGGCTTCCTAGGATTCCTACAGGATTTCTAGAGGCTTCCTATAGGATGCCTATAGGATTCGTAGGATTCCCATAGGAATCCTAGAGGCTTCCTGTAGGATTCCCATAGGAATCCCGTAGGACTCGTAGGATTCCCATCGGAATCCCATAGGACTCGTAGGACTCCCATAGGACTCCCATAGGACTTCGTAAGATTCCCATAGGATTCCCATCGGATTCGTCGGATTCCCATCGGATTCCCATAGGATTCTTAGGATTCCCATCGGATTCCTACAGGATCCATATAGGACCTATAGAGGATTCCTATAGGATTCGAATCGGATTCATATGATTCATATCGGATTCCTATAGGATTCCCATCGGATTCCCATCGGATTCCTATAGGATTCGTAGGATTCCCATAGGATTCTCATCGGATTCCCATAGGATTCCCATAGGATTCCCATAGGATTCGTAGGATTCCCATGGGATTCCCATCGGATTCCCATAGGATTCCGAGGATTCCTATAGGATTCGTGGGATTCCCATCGGATTCCCATAGGATTCCCATAGGATTCCAGAGCTTCGCTGGTGCAGACAGTGCAACATGGCATGAAGGATGGATCCACCTTTGATAGAGGTGGAGTTTTTGTATTAAAGCCGGACCGTTGTTGTGTTGTGTTGTTCCGAGAGGGGGTGGGGGTCCCCGGACGCCCCGGGGCCTGGAGAGGGCCCCTGCCCCCCAAAGGGGGAGGGGTCCGGCTGTGCCCCAGCAAAGGGGCACAGGGAGGATCCCCATCCTTGTTGATGGTTTTATTGTTGTTATTGTTGCTGCTGGTGCTCGTTTATCTCTTCCTCTCTCTTCTTCTGTCTTTCTCTCTCTCTCTCTCTTACTCTCTTTGTGTCTCTCTGTCTCTCTTTCTCTCGTCGTCGCCAGACGAGGAGGAGGACGAGGAGGAGGAGGAGGATAATGAAGAGGAGGAGGAACATTGCAAACCCAAGACGCCTCAACGATGTTGCAAGCATCCTTCTTCCCAGTTGCTTTTGCATCAAGCCCTATGGTAAGTTATTGTCACTGCAGGAAGTGCACATTGAAAGACAACTGTATGAGCATTTCCAAACATGACAAGAACAATTTCTGAGACTTCAGCGCCGCGAATCAACATGAGGGTTGCGTCCGGACAATCCCAGTTTCTGCCAGAACACCGTTCTTGCTAGTTTATAGCCCCGGATCGACGTGACGGTTTCGTCCTGACAATTTCAAATCGCGTTTGGACGCCATCCTTGGGACTTCAACCTACGATTCCTTAGCACTGCTACGAATTTGCAGGACGAGTGTCGGTGACGCTACGGCGAGAGCCACATTCTGAAAAGGAGCCGGCCTCCTTCCTTGATATTGTTTCAAGCTTGTAGAACGAATGTGCGCGAAGCTACGGCGAGAGCCATCTTTTGAAAACGACGTTTGGCCCGTCTTTGAAATTGTTGTAAATTTCAAACTTCAGGACATAAGTGACGAAAGGGTCTCACGCGAACCGCCCAGCTCAGCCTACCAACGCGACTGGGGTGCGGCAGAGAGGAATTGTTTATCAGGAAAGAGGATGGAGGAGGACGACGAGGAGGATGAAGAGAAGGAGGAGAAGAAGGAAGAGGAGGAGGAAGAGGAAGAGGAAGAGGAGGAGGAAACAGAAGGAGAAAAAGAGGAGGTGCACGATGATGAGGAGGAGCAAGAGGAGCAGAAGGAGGAGGGGGAGGAGGAGGAGGAGGAGGAGGAGGAGAAGGAAGAGGAGTAGGAAGGAGGAGGAGGAGGAAGAGGACCAGGAGGGGGAGCAGGAGGAAGAAGACGACGAGGGGGATGAGGCAAATGAGGGCGTCCCCCGTGCCACTTTTTCAGCCGTCTTGGGGCCCGTCTCGGGGCTCTCTTGGGCTGTCTTGGGGTCACTTGCGGCGGTCGCTGGGTCCGTCTGTGGGCCGGCTTTGGCCGTCGAGAGGCCCTCTATGCCGTCTCGAGTCTCTCGGAGGCCCTCTTGGGCCAGCTTGGGGTTCTCCTGGGGCCGCCCTGCCCCCTGGGCCGACTAGGGGCACTCTTGGGCTGTCTTGGGACCGCCTTGGAGGATTCTTGGACCATGTGGGGGCCCTCTGGGGTCGTCTTGGGGCCGCTGTGGGAGCCTCTGTGGCCGTCCTGGAGCTGAAGAGAAACCGAAACGGAGAAAGCGCTCAGGTCTTTCAAAACTTTCTGGCCTTGCTGGGGGTCCTCCTGTGGCCCTCCTGGGCCGTCTCATGGGCCTCCTGGGCCGACTTGAGATCAATGTGCGCCGGCTTTTGACAATCGTGAGCCGTCTTCCGGAGGGTTCCAAAGGGGGTTTGTGGGGAGGGTGTTTTCCAGAGAGCCCCCCAGGGGCCTCGGCACTTGGTCAAAACATGGGGTGCGAAGCCTCTGGGGGACCCCTCCTGGAAAACCCCCTCCCCAAAAAACCCCTTTGGAACCCTCCGGGTCTTGGAGGCATCTTGGGCCATATTGGCGGCATCGATGGTCTGCCTCGGCCGTCTTGGAAGGCAGGGAGCGCCGGCCCATCGTTTTCTACCAGGGCTCGTGGCCTCGTGGGCGCGGATCCATCCAGTGTTTTTTGCAAGGGGTTGAGGCCTCGTGAGGGCGGGCCCATCGTTTTTTCATGAGGGGTCGTGGCCTTGGGAGCGCTCAGCTTTTTTCTTTAGGGAGGGGGGGGCTGCAAGCACCTGAGCGTGACTGGGAGGGGGGGGGCCCATAGAAGATTGGTATTATCGCCATTCTTCCACGCCTCAGCGTGCCAGGGAGCGCGGTGGCGGATTGCCAGCAGTGCAAGGCTTTCTGTTTTGACACAAGGAGGGACGGGGGATAGAGGAACGGTGAGGAGGGACGGGGTGGAATGGAGTGATGAAGAGGGCTTGGCATCGCTCGGACATGTGCGCTTTTTCTCGGCGAGGACCATCGAGGAGCATCCTGGAACATCGAGGAAAAAACACACGAAATCGAAACATGCACGGGGAATGGACGTCCGAGCGATGGCGAGAGAGGGGGACGGGGAAGGGGAGGGAGGCAAGGCGGAAGGGGATATTTCTCGTCCTTTCCCTGCTGCTCTTCCTGGGGGTGGAAGGTAATGCACCGTCTTCTTGGGCAGCTGCTCTTTGGAGAACGAGCAGGGGGCTCGGAGGACGAGGAGGAAGAGGAGGAGGAGGAAGAGGAGGAGGAGGAGGACCAGTGTAAACTCAAGACTCATCAACGATGTTGGAAGACGCCATCCCTTCATAGGCTCCTGGAAGGGTTCATTTCCACTGAGGAAAGTGCCCCGTTGGTAGACAACCGTGTGAAGATCTTGAAGCGTGCCAGAACACCATTCTCGGGACTCTAACGCCACGAATCAGCCTGACTGTTGCGTCTTGACGGTCCCGAATCGCGCCAGAACACAGTTCCTGAGACTTCAACGCCGCGAGCCGACGTAATAGTTGTGACCTGGAAATCCTGAGTCTTTCCAGAACACCACTCTGGTGTGTTGGCCACGGACATCCGTGAAATTCGTGCAGAGGTTTATGGCGAGTGTGCGCGGAGCGCCGAGGCGAGAGCCACGTTTTGAGAAGGGACCGCCCTCCATTCGGGAAACTCCCCCCCTCCTCCTCCTCCTCCTCCTCCTCCTCCTCCTCTCCTCCTCCCCCCCCCTCCTCCGCCTCCTCCTCCTCCTCCTCCCTCCTCCTCCTCCTCCCTCTCCTCCTCCTCCTCCTCCTCTCTCCCCTCTCCCTCCTCCCCCCCCTCCTCCTCCTCCTCTTCCTCCTCCTCCTCCTCCTTCGTCGCTCTTGCAAATGTTGAAGACGAATATGCGCGGCGCTAAGGCGAGAGCATAAGTTTGAAAACGACCCGATTTCAATCCGCGAAGCCCTGGCGAACGTTCAGTAATCACGAGTGTACGTGCCGCTAGGGCGAGAGCCACATTTTGAAAACAACCCGCCCTCGATCCGTGAAGCTCTTCTACGGCGAGAATCACATGTTGCAAGCGGCCCGCCCTCCATATGTGACAACTGTTGCCAACTTCTAAGCTTCAGGATCATACATCGTAAGGAAGTCTCAGGCGAAACGCACAACCCACCATTCCGACTTGCCTCGGAGTTCGACAGGGGTGAGTTATTCTTCGAAGACGCCTACGGCGAATCACCGCCGCCCCCTGCCTGTTGGAATCGCCCGTGTGGCCGAGCGTTGTGGCAAGAGCTTTGCCAAGCTATTGGACCATGTGATCCCCGAGCAGTTGTGGAAACCCTTCGGGGAACACTTGGGGGAGGATGGCGGGGAAGAGGAGGAGGAGGAGGAGGAGGAGGAGGAGGAGGAGGAGGAGGAGGAGGAGGAGGAGGAGGAGGAGGAGGAGAAGGGGCCATCTTGGGAGCCTCGGGGTGCATTCTTGGGGCCTCCTGGGCGTTTCCTGGGAGCCTCTTGGAGGCATCTTGGGGGCCTCCGTGGGGCCTCTTGGCGGCCAGGTGGGCTTCTCGGGGGCCTCTTAGGCCGTCTTAGGCAATTCCTGGCCAATCTGACGCCGTCGGAATCCGTCTTGGGGTCCTCTCTTGGCCGACATGGGGCCCTCTTGGGGTGCTCCAGAGCCGTCTTGGAGGCCATCTTGGGCATCTTGGAAGCCTCTTGGACAGTCTTGGGGCCACTTAGGGCAGTCTGGTGGGCCTCTTGGGCCGTTCTGGGGCCATCTTGGAGGCCTCTTGGGCGATTTTGGGGCGATCTTTGGAGGCTCTTGGGCCTTCTCGGGCCATCGGAAGGCCGAACATAAGCAGATGCCCAAATCCTTCAATAACCGACGAACAAGCAATGGTTTGTGCCTCTTCGGCCCTTCTGGATGCTCTCTGGGGGGCCTCTGGACTCCAAAGCGAGCTGGGGGACGTAAGGAGCGGAAGCGAGCGTGCGCCCGCGGCCGTCTTGGCTCAAGCGGCCGGCCGCCCAGATTTGATTGTGCTTCACCGCGAGGCACACTATCGCTATTGATACTAAAAGGCATCCCCTTTTACTTGACATGGCATCCCCTTTGTGCATTGGGACTATCGCTACTACGATACAGCCGAGCTGGAGCTTGGCTTCGCCTGAGGCGAAGCTGTTGGCGGTGGGAGGCCCCCTCTCAAACTTGGTAGCGGAGCTGGCCTATGGTGGTCAGCTCTAGCTCTACTCCTCACCATCCACGGCACTATCTGGTGGACTACAGTTACGGTGGAACATCAGGGTGCAGTGGCATTGCGCGGAGGAGTGTACATAGGTACGCAGTACCGCAAGGAAACTTGCAGCAACACCTCTGCCCCAGCGGAGGTCTCTTACTCATATTCTACATCCCTGCACTATTACATTCCTGAAGTCCACCCACCTACTCCAATTGGATTTTTTTCGAAAATAATGCATGGGAAACATGCGATACGATATACTGCCGCCTCCGACCCCTCGCAGACTTACGACGACAAAACACGAGTCTCCACCGACGACACCCGACTGCGACCTATGAGGCCATTTGATTGGGGTTATTATATTTGGGCTCATATGGGTCGCTCTTGGATGCGCGGTGGGACATATGCGGGGCGGAGACGACACTAGGACGACCGGCCCCCAGTGGGATCCTGCCGGCCAAGTACCGTTTCGCGAGTTTGTCCGCGAGGTACACGCTTGGATCAACGTGACCACAGGCAACATGACGCCCTCCCAGCAGGCCGCCGCACTCCAGCGCGGTCTTGGAGGGCTCGCGCGGACCATGGCCATGAGAGTTCCCCCAGCAGTCATCAATTTTGGTGTCAATATAGGTGGTCGCCACACCGACGGCGTCACCTACATCATGTTCCTCTTAAGTACGAAGTTCGAGAACGTAGAAGAGGAACGCCAACTCAACTCTGGCACGGCTCTCATTGACTTTCGTGTCCATGCGGGAGAACGAATCGACCAGTCGTTAGCACGGTTCGAGATAGCCCGCTACGAAGCAGAAGCCGCCGGCTTCAACATCCCCAACTTCCAGATATTAGCAGCAATATTATTCAGAGCTCTGGGAGTGGGGGCGTCGCGGGCACAGCAACTCCTGCAGCCTCTGAACCACCATATGCCGAAGGACCAAGCACAATTTGATGCTCTCTTCGAAAATATGAGGTCATATGCTCACATAGCTGAGAGAAACCCTGGCAATATCGGTGGTATTCTTTGTCACGGACACCGAACCGAGACCTCCCATACAGAGGCCAACGCAGGGCAACCTGCTAACAACGTCTGGAACGATGATATGCCGCCGACTGAGACCACTACACTGTTGGCCCAGAATGGCGGTACGGCCTCGGGGTCTCAAGACCCTTAGGCCAGATCTAGAGGGGGCCACCCGACGCGGTCTCCCCTGTACAAGCTATGACCCTAATGGGTTCTGCGCGGCAGCCCGCCGAGTCCGACCTCGACTCCGGTACCGATACCGATGCATCTTCTGATGATGAAGCTACCGCGCTGGACTACTCTGATATGACATACCTTATTGAAGAGCAGCAAGCTCAGTGGTTATTTTGGGGCTATCAAAAACACAAGCGTCGTTGGCGGAGATTCATGAAAAAAACAGTCAGAAGGGTAAGACGCATGGCGCGGCGGACACTCAAAGGAAAAGGCAAGGGTCGAAGTAAAGGCAAAGGTAAGCGTCGGCGACTACACGGTAGAGGCATACTAGCATTCCTAGCATCGCTCACTGGGCCCCAGTACGAGGACATGTTTTTAGGTGCCGGCAGGAACCGCGGGCATGCGTCAGGCAAATGTAAAGGACGACGAGGGGATCGAAAGGATGCCAACGGTAAAACTACGGAGTGCGACATGTGCCGCAGCACACAACATTTCTGACGCGAATGCCCCCGAGGCGATGGAAGGGGCAGGGGTCCGTCAATGCATTAGTCTCAAACGGACTCCGACATGCAGCACGTCGACTGGGAGTCGCTTTTGGCCGACCCTGCTGACGGCTCAGCCACAGTCATTTATTTCATGGCTGCCAGGTATTTGTGCCAGCATGAACCTCGAGAATCACGCCGACGAGCTGTTCGAAGAGGTGTTCACCGGCCACGACGATGCCGATCTGGCAGAGTGGCTGGGCATGCCCGTCGCGGGGCAACCTGCAGGTATTGAGTTTGTCGAGAACTTCCACGCGCCCGCCGAAGGCGATTTTGGCATGGCGGGGGCACCCGCGGACTCTGATTTTAGCATTCCTGCAGCGGATGAAGAATTTCATGCCTTGCTTTATCCTCGGGTGATTGGAAATCCGACGAACACGGGATCGATCGATGATATCCATTGCGGGGAAACCCGCGCGACGCTGGTGACCTATCGGAACATATTCAATATGAGCTTGGACAGAATGAAGAATTTCGTTATAGTTCTGTTGCGTCAGATCGGCCCGCTAGCAGTCCGAGGCAATCGCCGAGCCGCGTGCCCTTCATAATGAAAAAGAAATATCACGACGACCCAAGTCTTTCGCCAATGGACGACGAGGATGAACAGGAAGATGATGACCGCATGGCACGTCGCGGTCGAGCTCCTAGTTTCTCACCAGATCGGGCGCGAGCCCGCTCCAGCGGTGCTCGTTCGAGCGGTGTTCAGCGCCCTCATCCTCCTGAGGCGGGAACTTCAAGTGGACCGCCAGGGAAGACGTCGAGAGCGCATGCTCCCCCGAGGAGGGGGCGTCTGCGGGAAACCCCGCCTCAAGACGATCAGCATCGAGGAGAAGAATAGCCAGGATGCCAGCGACAGTGTTCAAAAGGCTGGAACACAAACTTGGATTGGGTCGTCAGTATATACCTGCAGAGACGATGGAATACTGGTTGGATAGAGGTTGGACCGAACATCAAGTCCGACACTGGTATTCTCTTCGCCAAGCTAAACGAAACGATGTTGGGGCTATCATTCGTTCGACGAAAAGACTGGCTAACGCGCATAAAAGATGATCGTGCGTGGTCACAAAAGGGCCATCATCGAGGACCGAAAGCAGTATCGAAGCGTTTGCTGCACATGCCCCAGCTATGCCGATCACAGGCTTGGCTGTCCCATGAGACGCCTGTCAAGAAGTCCGAATTGCAAGAGAACGCCGTGGGTTTGGTCACATGGAGATGGTCGGGGCAACTGTACAGACCCCAGCAGAACGCCATGCGATAAGCGGCTGCCGGAAGAGAAGTACCTCCCTGCTACAGCTACAGAAATTGGACAAACAAAGGCTATTTGGAAGAGCTTGACACCTATTCATTATCTGGCGCAGTTCAATCGTGACTGGCATGCAGGGAAGCCTGCCGAGTACAATTCAGAAGAAGAGAGCCAACCAGACGTCTATGAAGTTGAAGATGAAGATGCTGAAATGGCTGAAGAAGTTGATCCTACGGAAGCCGCCCTCGGCGACGGTGAAGCAAGTGATTCGGATATCACGGACGTTGCATGTGATGCTGATACTCCGATCGACCCCAACTACGTTGTCACTAGAGACATGGGGCTCTCTCCCGCCAGGCGGATCGCTTACCGCGCCCAAGGTCTGGGCTGGAGCACTACTTTCATAGCCGAACGACGTAGTGCAGATAAGTACTTACTTGGTGGAAAACACAAAGGAGATCAGCGCGAAGTTCCCATTAAGAGCATGGCCCTCAGGGGGCCAGGTGGTGAAGATCTGAATCCTGACCGGAGCCCCATAAAACGTTATCATCGGTTTTCTTTTGGGGCACTGGCAGGAGCTACGGCAAAGGCAGCGCCCAAACCGAAGCCAGAAACGATCGAACTTCCCTCGTCTTCTGATACTGATTCTGGCTCAATAAGCCCATCTCTTAGACCTGATCATCCTGAGCCCATAAAGAAGAAGCGTAAGGGCCCGGGCGATGATCCTAATCCTGGGGGCATCAAGAGATATGTGGGGCAACCTGCTCAGCAATGCGCTGATCGACAACGATCTAGAGGGCCAGCAGTGTAGCAGCCAGGTCCCAGGGCACCCGTAAGCCTACCCCAAAGAATCCTGTCCCACGTCGCGGCCCTACACCTGGTCGGACGCACAGGTCAGGATGGGCGCCTACTTCGGAGGCAGGAATAAGGGGTGCATTTTTCACGCGGCATACTGAGAAGCTCCTTGCTACTACACCAAAGGTGCCAGGAGCAGCGCCCAGGGGCAAGGATATCGAGTCCTACAACACCAAGGAGAAGAAACACCAAGACTTCGACATAAGTACCCCGCAAGGAACTCCAAGGACGCCCAGGGGTTCTGCTGGTGCGACTGCATCGTCTGCGGGCGCAGCAACGTTGGCAGCGCCAGCGTCAAAGGCTGCCCCACGTTACGCGGGGCATTCTGCTCAGAGCTCTGCGGGGCAACCTGCTAACAGTCCAGCGGGCCACCTGCCCTTGCGCCGGAGGTGCCACCGGAATGAAAGGACTATTGGGACAGGATTCGCACAGGCAGCCGCACGAAGCTCTATCCAGCATATCATCCGCGAAATGATGATGGATATGATCGCTACTTGGTTGTGCAGTACAACATCATGGACACTGCTGCCCATGCTGACGAAGGTGCACGCGCGCGCCAATCATGCGCAACATCCTGCGGAAACGCCCCGCCCTCACGTTGGATTCAGAGAAGGAATATTTGAAGAACACCCTCGCCACGGAAAATCTTCGCAGGCCGAGGTCCCAGCATGGAGAACAAAGTGAGGTGTCTGAGTGGCTGACAACAGCCCCCCGTCACAAACCATTTCATAATGGTCACTTGTCAGACATATTTATTCGTGACGTTACGTCCTATGACGAGTACGGCGGCTGGGCAGACGCATCGCAGCTACTCAGCGCATGGCCCGCAGAAGGGCGATAACATTACCACCCGAAGTATCTCGACACGGTACGTCGCTTGCTTAAACATCGTCACTGGGCGTATCAGGCCCATGCTGTCTTGGAGATCATCGGCATGATAGATGAGTCTGGAGTAAAAATGAACAGGCTGCAGATCAAGAAGATGAGGTATTCTGATACGACTTACGACGCCTACTTCATCCGCCCGTTCAACGGGCATCGCAGCCCTGGCATCAGGTGCCCAGAACCCCATATATGAGGATCACTGGCTTATCAGCACTTGGGGCGCCTCGGTATTGCACTCATGGAACTCAATGGGAGAGTATGCCGATTATTGCCAGTATAGGCCTATCCTGTCGCGCCGACGACACCAGTAATAATGAGGGGCAGGCAGTTTGTACATGGATGCCCGTACTTTCCTGGTGACAATCGAATCCAATCTGGTTTACGCATGGATTCAGAGGTCCTGATCATGGTCAGCCTGAAGAACCTGATTCGGGACAATATTCCAGTGTGGCGTTCGGCGAACGACACTGTCATGACAGCAGGCCGTAATGGCAGGATCCCTCCTACTCACATCGTCCAGTTGATCGGGATCTTGCCAAGTCACACTTGTCAGTGCAATCGCGCGGGGCAAGTATGGATAAATCCTTTATTTGAAGGGCGACAACCAGCCGTGCACGAGTATTAGAATTGATGAGATGTACGAGATTCGTAATGACACATCTTAACGATTCTTTTCAGATGTCCCCTACAACTTGAAGTGCCCCGATCCGCTCCCGATTGTATTTTCACAGGTGTTCATGATGAACGCATGCCATGCAGGGGCACCTGCAGGGGGATCTGATGGATCATGGATACAGGCTCAGAGCGCTCATGTGACGGGTATTACGCCAAGTGGTATTATGCCTACTGATACGTTATACGCTAACGATCCGTGGTGTGCCCAGGTTCAACAGTTGCCAGTACCTGCAGGGCAACCTGCTTCGTTCGCTCCCATGAGCAGAATTACTTCACTATTTGGCACCCCACAGAGTGCTGGGAGCACCAACAGCCTGCAGGCGAGGCTCCAAAGTATTCGTATGGATCCGCAGCTCTACCAGGTTCTACAGGCAACATCGCCATTTGCATCGCCACGTCCAATTGCAGGGCAACCTGCTATCCCAATGCGCCATACAGAGAAGTTTAGCTGGTCAGCAGGAATGGATGTACCGGCGGATGCGTGAGGCCGCCCAGAGCATGCGGAGGGATTGCATAGACCTCCCTAATGCCAACTGGACGCCGCCGTGGGAGTATGTTTCGGATCCAAATCCTTCTCCTTACAACCCACCCCAATCGGCATGGTTATGTGCCAGCATTCTTCAGCCACCCGACTTGCGATCCAACGGCTGCTGATCGTCCAGCGGCAGCGCCAATTGACCATCCACTCTTTCCTGATTATCATGCACAGGTGAGTGGAACTGCTCGGGTGGGAACACTGCCTGAAAACCATATGTTCGGGCGACGGCCGACGATTTCTATCAGTCTCAGTTGACACGTGGCTCAGGATATGCATCAGGCGTGCCAGGACAGATACCTCACTATGGTTATCTGGCACCCGCTATGGATCAATACGTGCAGCAGCAGGCTCCAGGCCTAGTGCTGCCACCGACCATGGGAGAGATGCGCCCTGAGATCCCGGCCATACGCGAGGCGCAGCAAGCCGACTTGGCCACGCAGGCCACGCGGCAGCGCCGACATCAAGATCGCCAGGCCAACAGAATGCTGAGCCGCGCAGGGCAACCTGCTAACCGCAATGCAGCAGGGAAACCTGCGAGCAGTCCAGCCATGGCTGCATCGATGCAGCTGCCGACTTTCTCACCCGTTCGATTCGAAGCTGGTGAATCCACCCTGGAGCGTCGGATGCGCATCGGGCCAGCGGCAACACCGCCCATCATTAGTGACGGCGATTTCAGTAAGTGTGCCATATGTCTGGACCTGTTCATGAATAACGACAAGATCTGGCGCCCCCAGCGCGGCCACATATTCCATGCACAATGTTGGGATCGTGTGGTACACGCCCACGTGGATAGGCAGGTGGCTGTTAACATGGAAGGTTCCGCGTGTGAGGCCCCCCTGTGCCATATGCAGGGGTGTTGGCCTCATTGCTGCCGGGTTCCACGACGCCCTTGCTGGAGATCAGGAAGCACATGATCGTCATGAATATATTCTCCAGAGGGCGAACGAGCTCAGGGACCTCCGTGAAGAGCTCAACCGCGTTACAGCCATGATGATCAACACCGCGGAGATATCGATGACGACTCCCGCGGGGATGCCTGCATCATTGGCCAAAGCGGGGTTCGTGACGGAGGCAGCTACACTCGCAGGGACACCTGCTACTGACGCACCTATTCAACTGGTCGCAGAGGCCGGCAGCAACGCAGGGACACGTGCCCGATCGGCTCCACCTTCGGCACCAGTGAATGATGCATGGTTGAGGCGCATGGAAAGGGCTACTGACAGGAGCGCCCAATGGCTTCAGTCTTCGCACGCATACATGCCATATGGGCGAGACCCTCGGCCACGCAGCCGGCGCAGAATTGAGGGCCCGGTAAGCATGCGCAGTGGTAACAGTGGGATCTCTGAGCGCGACATGTTGCATACGGTACTTTTGGTACATACCGACGGCCAGATGAGCATGCGCGCGGAGGAAGATGCGTTCATGAATTTGCCCGCTGCCTCCACGTCACACCCATATACGCATGACGAATACCCCGCAGCTTGGATCTTTGAAAATAGCCCTCTTACGGAAGAAGAAGAAGCGCGTGAGTATATGAATGTATTTACATCCCCGTCAAGAAACGATTGGGTGTTGGGGAACAAAGGCGCCGTAAAGGCTTACGTGGTACGGCAGTATCTGAAGTTCCTGGACTATTCGGCGAACGCCATGAGTTAGCTTTGGCAGCCAACAGTGGGACTATGTTCAATGGTATGTTGATTATGCAGGTGGATATTTGCAGACATTAGTATCATTGGATTAAAGACGGCGCATAATTTCGAGCAGGTATCACGTTCCCACGGACACGCTTTTGAATGGTTGACTCTCACAAAAAGACTGTATGTGTCGGGAGTGGGGCATGGCGCCGCGATTTGTGATAAATCCCTGCACTGCAACATCGCGTGCAAAGAAAGGGGGGATTCCGCGGGGCAGCCTGCTGTGCCGAGACTTGATACGTACTCAGCAAATGTGGCTGAGGGCTCTGGAGAGACCCTCACTGCTATTCTGGGTCTGAGGAGCATGTCCAACTTGGGGACCATCCTGATCCTCGAGCAGGGGCACGAGAAGATTATCATCCCTGGAGTGGAGATGTACAAGGTTCTAATCGGAAAGGGTTCCAGGGTACTTGATTTGATGAGACGCCTTCCGGGCATCTGGCACTCAAAGCCGACGAGTACGAGACGGCTACGGAGGATCAAGGGTCGATGTCCTTTACTATCACGGCCACTCCTCAGTGTCAAGAAGCTCCGTTACTCGTCAAGGAATCTTCCGACCCAGAGCCAACTGCAGGGGCGCCTGCTGCGCGCGATGTCCATGCGCACATGATGTCGCAAGACACGAAGGGCATCATCTGTTCTATTAATGTGGAGACGTTTGCTTTCACGGTCCAGTCTTTGGTGAACAACACCTTGAGGGCTTGGCATCGCAGAAATGCGTCCTTTGGGACCACCCCTACCTCGGCCGACAAGGACTTCGGCTTTCGCAACCTGCAGGCGAAGATATATCAGGCCATCCACGAGGAGGGGATGAAATGGATTCCTCCTGACACACGTGCAGGGGCACCTGGGGAAGTAAATGGTGCTGTTGAGAAGTTTGAAATTTCGTCAAGCAGCAGTTCTGCTGCGCAGCGCGGCACTGGTATTTGGACGCCCCCATCGCCAAACGAGCGACGGGGGCAGGCGCGTGCCACGGCCTCTCGCGCTTGCAAGGACAGGCCGACCATTCAGGTGCTGTCAGCAAGCGCGGGGGAACCTGCAATCTTTTCCCAGGCACCGGCTGTGCGTGCCAGGGGCCGCGGCGAGCCCGGCTGCGCGGCTGCCGCAGACGGCAGTGGACCCGGCTGTGTGGCCGCTGCAGAAAAAGAAGGATTGTCGCATGATTATCATTCTCGTGCATTCGTAATTGTGGATATACGGACAGCTTGCGCTAAACTCCGAGCCCGTGGATATATGTGCGATCGTATCACACCTACAAAGGTGATGACCTCCACTTGTGCATTGTATTTGGGTGCGCTACTTTCGGGCGATTACCAACTGTTGTGGTCTGCAACGCCTGCCGACCGGCATGTGAGGCTGCCTGGCAAAAGGGCAGGGTCACATTGCCAGCGTATCCTAAGTCTGATGTCGTAGGCTCGGGCTCTACGCGTGACTATTGTACTTGCGGGGCCACCAGGGTATTTCTGGAGACAAGGTCCCATACGAGATGTTATTGAAGATCTTAATTTACAAGTCATGCGCATGCGCTTCTGCCAGTTCGGCCTTAAGTACGACCGCGCCAACAAGTTGCCCAGCGGATCACATCTGCAAGTGGCTACTACGCGCACGCGCATCCCCGCCAATTCTTTGGAGATGCACGTGCAACAGAGCAGGGGACCCTGCAAATCCTACTGAGCAGATTCTGGATTGGTACGGATACGGTGCTCCGAAAGCCGAATGGCGGAATAAGACACAAGCGATCATGACCGCAAGGTTGATCGATCAAATGGACTAACATACAACGCAAAGAAGCCATACAAATGCTGTACATCTGAGTATGCATACTCGTGTTGATAAAGCAGTTCGAACGTACGTTCAATCTCCTAAGAATGGCCCTGAATGGGGCCATGTTGTGAGACGGGTGGCTATGAACCTGGACGACAACGTGATCATCCAGGACATCAAGATCCAGGACCAGGTGACCAGCCGACTGCGTACAACTATAACGCACCATTACTGGATCGTGTTACTGACATCCGTACCCGATTTTACTGGGAGCAGCCGGGACCAACATTTCTGGGAAACGGCAGCTCACGACCACGCTCAAGGCGAGTGGCGATCATCGGTGACGATCGTTTTTCCCCCCCTTCGATTGAGCGCGGCAGCGTGCTACCCTCTATTCCAGAATTTCCGACACTTAGCCTACCAGAAATAGAGCAACAGACAGCGCTACCAACAGATGCCAGAATTAAACAAAAAGAATCAACAGAAGGCAGACAAAAAAGCTGGCATCAAACCACGCAAGATACCCGAAATGGTCGAAGAAGGCAACGACGACTGTGGAGACGATTTCAAAGGACTCGGGTGTAGCGCGAACTGCACTGATGTACCTTTGGTCTCCGACACGGATAGTAGCGGCGAAGAGGAGACCTTCATCGCCCTACCTGCGGGGCAACCTGCCGAATCCCATGCAGATGTATTCTCCATTATCCCCACCCTGTGTTATGGATGACACAACAAGGTAGACGCGCTAGAACTATGCGGGGGAATTGGAGACATCCCCCAGCTAGCACTCAGCCGAGGTATGTCTTCAGGGGGAAGCCTCGACAGACGTGCCTTCGTTGATCTTGGAAACAAGGATGTCCAGGATGCAGCAATGCACTATTTAGACGTTTGCTTCGCTAAGGTTGTCATACTACAACCCAGTTGCCGAATGACTGGCTTGCCTTCCTACTTGAATGCTAAGGTGAACTACGACACCTGGCATGGACATCATTAGGAGGACTTGCCACGCGTCAAGTTCTGTGGGAAGGTAGCGGTACGTCAAAATGATATTCGACGATTCTTTTTACGAGAACAACCAGTTGGGACTCGGGTGGATCAGATACCGCCATGGACTACGCTGGCCAACAGCAAGGGCACTTGCAAAGTACAGATGGAACAAAATGTACTGCAGTTCTACGTGATTCCCATGGGGTACTAATACGAAAACCGACAGATCATGGCTAACCATCGCTTATACTTTATTCCCTTTGAACGAAGGCGATGTAATGGTCATCATCCACATGCGTCGGTGTGCAATAAGGAACTGTCCATGGCTGCGCAGTATGTTCCAAAGATGCAGTCGCTTTTTGTTGAATCTGTTCAGATCTCACACGACCTCTTCCAGACAACTCGTGACCCTTTCCATGGTTACCCATGTTCGTCTACCGTGTTGGCGACCAACGCAAGGGGGTGCGATTTGGACGATCCGAGTCGTCCCCGACAACCTGACGGCTCGATTGCGAGACCACCGTCGGGGGGGCTTGGCTGTCCTGCCTGCTCGGATAACGTGAACATGCTTTCTCCATCGCATGATAGGGATCGAGACATTGCAGATGGTACGACAAGGATGACTATCATTGGGAGTGTCCGAGTTGTAAGAAGAACTACGGGAAGAACAAACCTGGACATGTGCTAACACCTGGCAAATGCAAGTTTGCCAAGCCTTGGAAGCTTCCCGACAATCATGGACAGATCCCGCCGGTTCCCGTCGGACCGGCAGCAGGACTTGCACCGCCAGATCCTGCCGAAGTAGCAGCTCATCCACCCGGGGCACCAGCAGCACCGGCACTTGCGCGACTGAGAGCACCTAGACCTGGCCTGAGAGCTGGATCTACCGCAGGCGCAAGCAATCACGACATCACTGTTGGAAGACATGCTGCTGAGCCTGCTGCAGGGCAACCTGCCTCAAGTGGAGCCGGTAGTTCGGATGGCCACCTCCGACTACCACAGGTTAGAGTCAGACGTGGCCGGCAGCAAGGTGGAGAAGCGCCTCCACCACCACCAGCAGGGGAACCTGCCGCACGACCGCGACTACCAGACTAGTCACGGTTCGATGTACAAAGCAGTCTACAACATTTACGAAGCCTTGACCCCAGCGTGGTAACACGCGAGTTGCGAAATTCACATTTACGCTGGTTCCATGCGAAAGAGCCTAAGATGATACTCATCTTAAGCAAAACAGGTCTGGACAATGATCGACTCAATCTCAGCAAGGGCGTCTGCGACACGTGCCGAGAATGCAGAGCTTGGGACACGCCTGGACACGCAGTTATGCCCTCTACTGCATTACCCGGCACATTGAATGATGAAGTGGAATGTGACTTGATGTTCTACAAGCAAGAACACAATACATTTCACATTACCGATCGTTGCATACGATATGCTACTGGGATGGAAATACCAGATAAAACGATGACTACTATCCTGGGTGCATATCATCAGTGCTGGATGCAGTTTGGACCAGCTAAGGTACTTTACTCGGATGGAGAAGGTGCCCTTAATAATGACATTGCGAAGGCAGTCCTCAAGGCAGGCACTGAACTTAGAGTACGCGCGCGTGGACAGCGTGCGACGACGATCGAGGCCAGAAATGGCATCCGACGTCATCTACTTCACGTAATGCAGGCTGAACTCAATAGGTGAGACATACCTCTTGTGCTCACTAGACTACTGCATGAAGTCTTGTTTGCTGCCAACGCGTTCAGAATCTGCAACGAGGTGTCTCCATACAACGCGCTATTTGGCTGGCAACCAGCCATGCTCCATGACCTCCCTGTTCTGGACCACGGGCAGTCGACAGAAACATCATATCATTCTCGTGAACAGACAGTACGCAGGGTATGCTTTGAGGCGATCACACAGGCCACGGCAGCAGCTAAGACCAATCGTGCTCTACGCACTAAGACGACAATTACAGGTCAGCATTTTTATGACGAAGGAGATCTGGTTGACTACCATCGCCCTACGACTACTAAAGATGACTGGGGAGGCTGGAATGGCCCGTTCCCATTTGTAAGGAATGATCCCGAAAAGGGGCCAGGTCATCATCCGAGTAGACAATCGAGACGTTCGAGTACAGTACGGCGATGTAAGACACTCGCCCTACATTGAAGCACTCATAGCCCGAGAGATTGGCTCCGACAACATTGCATTACGTACAATGTTTACTTTCGTAGCCAGCCTTTCAGCGGGGAGACCTGCGTTGACATTTGGCTATGTGCCGACCAAGAAAGGTACGCTTCAGATGACAGCGGCAAGTCGCCCATCTCCAAAGGTACACTTGGCCCTACAATATATCATCAGAAACTTCGTCCGCATCGAGAATGTAGTTCCGGTCAGATTCGCCAAGAGTATTCATGAGCCACCCCCGGCTACTTGTGCTGACCGTTGCACAAGATTATTACGATACCGACGTGGATTCAGGATTCCATTATTATGAAACAAAAGGTACTGCTCTGCATATACATGATATAAGTGGATCAGCACATGCACGAATCATCCAATGCCTGAAGTCCATCAAACCTCAGGCAGGCTTCGATCAGGACATGTCAGAGTTCGAGGACTTGGTTGATGCGCCGACACTTGAGGGAGCCGCTAGAGAGGCTTCAGAAGCCGAGCCAGAACATGATGACGGACGGCTGTCTACGATCTACGAGGAATCAGAAGCTGATCTTGAGTCACATGTCATGGAGGTATGGTACGCAGAGCTGCGAGAGGAAAAGGAATTGCTGGAGGCAGCTCCACTAGAAGACTTCTTTACCGTACCCACACAGATGGTTCCTGATCAGAGTGTGTTGATCACTGTAGCTGGTGAACAGCGGGGACACCTGCCGAAGTGGGGGCGCACTCATGATCCCGATGCCGAGGAGACGTTCTACGCTCCCCTGTGCGCCATGGTCGAAGACGACAGCTACGGACTCGACTCTGTCGAAAACGGTCCATACGTTGAACTCTTGTCCGAGCAGCAACACATGCTGTTAGACGCCGACCGGGTGACCACCATGCGAGTATATGTCACTGCCGCTGCAAAGCGAGCTGTGGTCGTCAAGGAAGACGACCTCCTCGCTAAAGCTGACATTCAGGCGAATCCCGAGAACATGCCGAAGGCCCTTGTTTACTGAGTTGAAGACACGCATCGACAATACATGCTTCAAGATGCAGGAGATCGCCAAAGCGTCGAACATCATGACTTCGAGATATGTATACACATGGAAAGGCGTTAAAAACGACTGGTGAGATGGAACGCACCATCCGACTTCGTTTGGTACTTCGAGGCATCATGGACCTAGAAGCTGTCGGTGTAGAAACATTTTCGGGAACAGCCTGAAGGTCAAGCCAGTGGTTACTTGCCAGCGCGGCAGCGTGTAAGAAGCAGTGGATCAATGCTTCCCTGGACATCATGGCCTTCCTAAATGGATTGACCTATCGAGAACTCGCTGAGGCAACTGGTGAAAAGGAACGTGTGGCGCGTTTAACGTTGCCGCCTGCATCGGCAATTGTGCTCCGTATTCTTCCAGGATTTGAGAGCTACGACGAGTCGAAGCACTGTATGCAGTGCTTGAAGCCGGGCACAGGCACTAAGGACGCCCCACGGGCTTTCTCACTTAAGCCCAGGAGAACCACCAGAGGATTTGGCCTCCGACCTACGTCCTACGACGAGGAGTTCGAGACGAGCAGTGACCTGCTCACGGCCAAACATGTTGATGACACTAGCATGGCCGGTACTGAGGACACTATTGACAAGTATGTCAAATGCGTTGAGGATACCTTTGGTGCGTGTAAACTCAACAAGCACACACATACGAACCGTGCTGTGAGGTACACCAAGGATGAGGACGGCAATGACACCTCGGATCAATATGAATACATTAAACAGCTCCGTCCTATACAACATCCTGAATTGACCGGCGCCAGCGCTGACGCTCAAGCGACCAAGATGGTGGCATATATGTTCGTCAGTCTCAGATGTGCGCTGGCATGCGCATTGATCACCCAGATCTGGTTGATGGTCTATGCTGTATCGCTACAACGCGTCTAAGAACCGACCAATATTCAAGTGCGACGACTGAGCGCGATCACCAGAAGGCTACAGGCCTGCCCGAAGAAGATCATCTACCAGGAGATGAACCCCACGGGCGAGGTCGACCTACATGGCGACTCAGGCTACAGACGCCTGAGTGGAGACGCCGACGACGATTTCAAAGGCCATGGCATTCGCGGGGCAAACCTGCTACGACGTGGAACCACGTCATCTGGCAAGCCTGTCGTTCACTTGATTGATGCGCACTGCAAGTCTCGCCGCTTGCAAGTCCGCTCAAGCTATGCAGCAGAGACGCTTGCAGCAGCCCATAATTTGGAGGACTGCTATCCCGCGGTTGTGACTCTGCACGAGTTCCATGCGGGGCCACTCGCGACCACTCAGTTGAAAGACATATTTGAGTTGGGTGGCCTGAGCATCAAGGTCACCTTGACCATCGATGCTGAGTCTGTCTTTAAGTCCTTGTCAAGCAAAGACTTGGAGAAGCCGACTGGGTGTACCCCTTTAGGACACACATGTCGGATACGGCAGATGATGGAGCGCGGAATCGTGCGTAGCATTCAGTGGTGTGATACCCGCGATATGACTGCGGATGGACACAAAAAGGAGCACTGACAGAGAAATGCTCCTACAAGTCATGGGATGTATACAGACCTTCAGACATGACCTGAAGAGACATGCGCCATATCGGGCTTGCCAGCAAGTTCTGACGCCGCCTGATGAGTATGTCCTACATTCGCGAGGCAACTCGCTGACGGGTCCAACTTCTTTGGGCCCGTCTCCTTTCATGTCTTTGTATAGGTTAGCTGCTGAGCTGTTCTTGCTAGATGGGTGGCGTGCGCACGCTTCGTCCCCCTCCCCCCCGACCAAAGCGAGCTGGGGGACGTAAGGAGCGGAAGCGAGCGTGCGCCCGCGGCCGTCTTGGCTCAAGCGGCCGGCCGCCCAGATTTGACTGTGCCTCACCGCGAGGCACACAATCGCTATCGACACTAAAAGACATCCCCTTTTACTTGACATGGCATCCCCTCTTGCATTGGGACTATCCTTACTACGATACAACCGAGCTGGAGCTTGGCTTCGCCTGAGGCGAAGCTGTTGGCGGGGCCTCCCAGACCCTTCAAATTTCTTGGGCCGTCTGGGAGGGTCTGTGGGGGCCTCTTCGGCTGCTTTGGGCCATTTTAGAGCCAGCCGTCTTGGGCCGTCTTGGTGGGCTCCTGGCCAATGTGACGCCGTCGGAAGCCTTCTTGGGGGCCTCTCTGGGCCGTCTTGGGGTCCTCTTGGGATGCTCCACGGCCGTTTTGTGGGCCATCTTGGGCGTCTTGGAGGCCTCTTGGACCGTCTTGGGGCACTCTTGGGCCCGCCTTGGAGGCTTTTTGGCCCGTCACGGGGGTCATCTTAGAGGCTCTGGGGCCATCTTGGGGCGATCTCGGGGGCCGCTTGGGCCGTCTTGGGTTGTCGGAAGGCTGAACAGAAGTACGTGCCAGAATGCTTCAAACATCGAAGGACAACCAATGGCTTTGGCATCTTCGGGCCCTCCTGGAGGACGTCTCGGGGGCGTTTTAGGAGCCTCTTGGGCCGTCGTGGGCC
Organism: Prorocentrum cordatum; assembly: GCA_963575745.1. Classification (NCBI taxonomy): domain Eukaryota; class Dinophyceae; order Prorocentrales; family Prorocentraceae; genus Prorocentrum; species Prorocentrum cordatum. The sequence continues at coordinate 450,424 of CAUYUJ010002725.1, forward strand.
ATCTTGGAGGCTTCTTGGGCGGACTCGGAGGCATCTTGGAGCCATCTTGAGCCGTCTTGGCGGCTTTTTCGGCGGAGCTGGAGGCAACCTGGACCATCTTGGGCCATCCTGGGGGGGCCAACGTGACCATCTTAGAAGCCATCTTGCGCCGTCTGGGAGTTTTACTGTTGCACGTTGTGCTCGTATTCGGGCCTTCCGGGTGGCCGGCGGGACGAGCCGACGCCCCAACACCAAACCGTGAGAAGTTCAGCATGCCAGGCACCCGTGTGATAAATCAAAAGGGGGCGGCGGATCGAAGACGCCGCCGACCCCTTGGGGTGGGGAACGGGCGGTTGTTGTGTGTGGCTCCGGAGGGCCTCTTTACGCCTTTTGGGTGTTTCTTGGGTTATTTTTAGGCTTCATGGGGGCCTCTTGGGGGCCTTTTCGGGGCCTCTTGGGTTGACATTTTCACTGTTCGCCGTGCACGCATGGGGAAACGGGCGAGAACCCACGTATACAGACGGCGAGCATCTGTCAAAACACTTAATAATGATTATCGACGACGCCTACGGCGAATCACCGCCGCCCCCTGCCTTCGTGGAAGCGCCTATGTGGCCGAACGTTGAGGCCAGACCTGCCAAGCTATCGGACCATGTGTTCCCCGAATCGGTTTGGAAAGCCTTCGGGGAACACGTGGGCATCTTGAAGGTCATCTTGGCCGCCTGGAGGCCATTTTGACTCTTTCGGGCCTTTTTGGAGGACGTCTTGGAGGGCTCGTGGGCCGTCTTGGAGGCCATCTTGAGCGTCTTGGAGGCCTCTTTGGACCGTCTTGGGGGCCTCTTGGGGCCGTCTTGGGCGCCTCTTGGGCCGTTCTGGGGCCATCTTGGAGGCCTCTTGGGCGATCCTTGGGCGATCTTTGGGAGCTCTTGGGCCGTATCGGGCCGTCGGAAGGCCGAAGCGAAGCAAATGTCAAATCCTTCAAAAACCTTCGAACAATCTTTCTTGTTGGCCTTTTCTGGCCTTCCTGGAGGCCCTCTTGGAGCCCTCTTGGGCCGTCTTGGGCCAGCTGCGAGCCACCTTCGGCCATCTTGGTGGGCTCCTGGCCCGTCTGACGCCGTCGGAAGCCGTTTCGGGGGCCTTTCTGGGCCGACTCGGGGCCCTCTTGGGGGTGCTCCAGGGCCGTCTTAGAGGCCATCTTGGGCGTCTTCGAGGCCTCTTGGGCCGTCTTGGCGCCCTCTTGGGGCCGTCTTGGGGGCCTCTTGGGCCGTCATGGGGCCATCTTGGAGGCCTCTTGGGCGATCTTGGGGCGACCTTGGCGGCCTCTGGGGCCGTCACGGGCCGTCGGAAAGCCGAAAAGGCGCAAATGCCAAAATCCTTCAAAAGCCTAAAGGAAAATTAAGGATTTTGGCCTCGTCGGGCCTTCCTGGAGGAACTCTCGGAGGCCTCTTGGGCCGTCTTGGAGGCCTCTTGCGGGCCTTTTGGGCTCTTAGACCATGTTGGGGCCATCTTGGGCCGTCTTGGATGCATCTTGGGGCCATCTTAGCCGTCTTGGAGGCCATCTTGGCTGTCTTGGAGGCATCTTGCAGGCCATCTTTCTCCATGTTCGCGATTTTTGTAGGATTTCCCGAGCGAAACGGCCGTTTTTGGCGTGTGCAACCGGGTCTTCCGGGTGGCCGGCGGGACGGGCCGGAGCCCCAGAGGGAGTTCTTTTGTAAAAAGAACCAAAACCAAAACCGAGAGGATCCAGCACGCCAGGCACCCCTTTGATAAATCAAAAGGGGGCGGCGGATCGAAGACTTCTACGGCGAATCACCGCCGCCCCCTGCCCCGTTGGAAGCGCCTCTGTGGCCAACAGCTGGGCCAGAGCTTGGCCAAGCTTTCGGGCCAGTTGTTCCCCGAGTCGGTCTGGAAAGACTTCGGGGAACGCGTGGGGGAGCAAGGGCGTAGCTGTCGACGTCGCTGGGGCTCACGCGTGGTCGACGTATGAATATGCGCGGATTCGCGCGCCCGTTCAGCGAAGCACACTGACAAGTGCCATCACCGCAGCGTTCTGTTTACACTTCGCCATGCGTAAGTACAAGTAACACGCAACACTGTGCACATACACCTACACTGTGCACATAACACACAAATATAAGGCATAAGAAAATCATCGACAAACCTGGTTACCAGACAGATCTGTTGATTTACGAAATGGATCCCAATCCGTAGATCTACCAGGTAGATCCGTGGATCTACCCGGTAGACCCCGACCGCGTGGATCTACCAGGCAGATCCTTGCAACCTCTGGGAAGGTAGCCCGTCTCCGGCGGCCCTGCCGCCCGGAGACCGAAATCCCTGGGGCCTCCGTCGGACAGCGTGGCGAAGCCGGTTCCGCCGCCCGCTCGGCCTTCCCTTGAAGTCTTTGGCCAAGCCAAGCGACTCCGATCAGACCCACGAGGGAGGGGCGAAGGCGCCTCCGCCTGACGTCCAGGAGATCTGGAGACCCTCTTTGAGAGATCCTCTCTTACCAGTGCCGGCGGGAACGTCGGGTGTCGGAAGTTCGAAAACCACGCCCGCGCCCCCGATGCCCCCGCCGAAGGGCCCCCCGAGGAGGGAATCGGGGCTTAGGGAGGGAGCATCTGGCACGTCGGCAGATGGCCAAACTGAGCAGCCTGGCCTAACCAGCGCTAGCAGAAGAGCCATTGAGATAGACGCCCCAGAGGGGCGCAAATCACATTTGCTCGACTTACCAGACCCCCCTACTGCGGATCCTGCTTTGGGCGATCCGCGATCGGTGAGATTTGAAGAGGATGAAGTTAAAGAGAAACCATATTACATTTTGCCGATGCCCCCGAGGGATCTCGGGGATGATGAGAGACCTTTTGGTTGCGCACTTTGGACCGGAGTCGAGCCGAGCCCAACTATCACTTGAGAACGAATTGACATGGCTCTGGCATGTGCGCCCTGGCGGGAATCCTCCTGAAGGTACCGGGGCCCTCTGATGAGGAGGCTCAGTACCTAGGGGAAGACGTGACCACCTGGGCGAAGCGGTATCTGACGAAAGCATGGGAAAAGATGAATGAACCAGCTGAGTTTTCATTACCATGCAGAAACTGGGCTCATTATTTGCGTTATCTTATCGAGATTCGCAATGCGAATTTTGTTGCGCCAGGTGAAGTCCCCAATGCCCGGAGCGCCACTGGTTCCGCGGCCCGGCCTGGCACGACCGGCGCCAATGGCGATGCAGCCGCCGCGCAGATAGAAGAAGAAGAGGACTCGCGTCCTGCGGCTTCGCCGTCAGAGAAAGACAACGGACTGAGGATCCCCTGCGCTGGGGAGAAGTCTCACCTGTCATTTACGGGAGAAGCAGACTCCGAGAAGCACGCTCCGAGATAGCCCAGGAGTCACGAATTTGTTCCTGCGTCTGACACACCCGCCATCACCTGACCATAAACAGCTCCGCCCAGGGGGGCAAGACGCCCCAGGGCGAACGAGGAATATAAGCCACGCGACGTTTTCTATTACCGGGGAGAGACTATACTTGGAACGCCAAGAACGCGTGGATATACGTCATGAAACGTCTGATGATATTCGAAAACAAGTTATTGAAGCTCACAGAGCTGGCCCTGCGCCGCCTCGCGTCGCAGCGATGCGCGGGCGCGCATATAACACGATCAAAGAAAATGCTTACATGGTACATGGCCCGGTGTTAACGTTGCTAGGGGAGATGAGTACAGAAGGGTTGAGAAGAGCAGTTCAATTTCTCAGAGCAGAATTTGATTCAGATGACCGGCCAAATGGTTTCCCCCCAGGACATTTGCCCAGATCTCTCTCTTCTATTTTCGCCCACTGACGCTGCCGGCTTAGCCGAGGAAGCGGCGGCAGAGGTAACGAGACAGGGCGACAAATCCATAATGTTGGGAAGTTCTGACTTCTGGCGAAAATGCAGTCATCGCAGTCACCTTGTCGCTCACTCCATTGGAGAACGCGCAGTGTACAAGTGTACATGGCCAGACATTGCGCCGAGTATGCTCGATCATCGGGCGGGTGGGTGTACGTCGGTGACCTCATCCAGAAAATGGTAAACGATGGAATTACACATGCCACGGCTGCCCTTGCGGTACACGGTTGAACCGTGCTTTCGCTGTGCGTAGTTGAAATCTTCGGGGTAGAGGCGGATTGCATTTTGCTTCTTGAGCGCACAACGCTGATGACGCATTTGAATCAGTTTCTGAATCCAGATGCCTCACTCGACGCAGTCGTGGATGAAGAAAATGGGAGATGGTTGTTTCTACTGATCGAGACGATCGCGCTCGCAGGCCGATCCCGGCGTTTTACCGCACATGTCAGGGGCGCTCTGGCTTTGGTCACAGCATGGAGCACATGCGTGCTCCGTGTGAATGTGGAATGGCGCAATGCCATGGACATATGTTGCAGATCGCGAGTATGGAGGCCACTAAGGAGTCAGTGATAGATACAGGAATCCTTCTATATCCAGATAAACTCAGCGGGTTGCGCAGGGCACCTGATTATGGACTTCTTAGGTTGATACCTGCGAGGCGTGACTTCCCCGTTGAAAATGCTGAGCACATCCCTCACTGGTTTCGCCAGAGGAGGGATGGAGAGGCTCCACTTGCCAAACATTACCAGAAACCGGGCTCCGACTCAAGGAACTTGGCCTCGTGCAGTTACTCCATCTCTTTGGGGGATTGCCACGGCGCATAAAGCGAACTGGCAATTTGTTGTCGTCTTTAACGGACTCGCAGTGACCCGCCTACCATATCGCATCTGTCGCGACGGCACTCTTGTGACGACAGAACAGGCACGTTTCAATGACATTTCTCGCATTGTACAGCTGGCATTACTTGAAGACGCTACACGACGCGGTCGGCAAACCGGTTGGACAATTGTATTTTCTCACTGGTGGAATGCATATGATGTGGTTTTCTCACCAAGTACACGAATAACCTGTATATTTTTTGACGAAGGCATAGCAGTTGTAGGTCACAGGTCAGATATCAGAGGAAAAATTTGGTTCGCATTATGCAGAAGCCGTGGTCCGTTGATGGAAGATTCATCTGTCTGAATTTCCACGCTGTGAGGGCTGGTTTTGGATATTGTCTTCAGTGTCTGATTCAAGTTCAATATAAATACATCGTTCGAAAGGACTATCTGGCGGCGCCCGGCAAAGATGCACTGGCTGCTGCGTGGGCGAGCTTGGGGCTGAGCCCGTATTTGCGCGATCCCCCGAGAGGGGAAAGCGGCTCCAAGGTGATTTCCCAAAGGCTGGGCGCAATGAATCTGAGTTCTGCAGACGCGCTGGAAATTTCAAACAAAGCGGAACAACGACAGCGGAAATGGGTTAACCTTGAAGGAGGTCGTTTCAGGCTTGCTGCGGCAGGACAAACTTTCTCAGATGGACAGCCGGGGGCCGCCCCAGCTTGGAGAGCTCACAGCGCCGCGGCTCAACCGCCAGTGCGCCATGAACCATACTTCCAGCACCTTGACCCATTAAAGCTTCAATTCGTGAGTTGGTTGCAACGCAAGGCCGAAAATAAATAGAAAGATGCTCCGACCGCTGCGTAATCGTCGCCGTTGATTTGGCTGCCAGATGTAGATCAATACGCTCGCCCGCTTAGATGCTCTGCCCGATTGGTCACATGCTGATGCTGACCAACTATGTCCAGAAGATGGATGGGACCAGTGGGAACAACGACAGGGGGCAATGGGAGTCACCATTCCATCGTTTCAAGTGTTAACGGACAACCTGACATGAGCTACTAATATTTTTACATCGAATCAAGTAGGAGACATAGATTTCCGGGTGGTTGCTGAACTTCATCAACGGCCCAGCCGTTTTTATGGGGCAATAGCATCTCGCGGAGAAAGCGCCAACATGTCGAGTGGCGTTTCAGACGCCAACATTGTCCAGCGTCACAAGATCATTATTCCGATACGAACGTTGCTTTTTTGGTTTGACTTGGTCTCATATCAGGTTGCATGTCCTATGCGCAACGCAATGTAGGGGGATACGATCGGCGGGGAATTATCAAGCTTGCGATGCACTTCATCCTGGAATATTTCACTTCGCCAGCGGTCTCGGCGCCATTGGACGCTGGCGTGACTCGCGAAGTGCCGCTCGAATTGTCTGAGCTTGAAGAAAGAATATGGGCTGAAACCATTGGCCGAATCCCCACTCATGAGCGATGGGGACGAATTGGCAGAGGGGCTTTGCGCGGCACTTCCGGGATGCGAAGTACAACGAACCTCTAGTAATACTGACATCGCCCGTGAAGCGCTGTGTGATGCATGCGCTTTGGACTGTCGGATTCGGTCCGCGATTGAATCATTCGATCTGCTCCACGAGTGGACCAATGGATTAGGAAATGAAGTTCCGGGCACTGCCAGGCAAAATTGCACAAGTATGCAGAATGCGATCGTTTTCGTGCAAACGTCTACAGACACCCCGTTCAATTCCAGGGTTCGCGTGTCAGACAGTCGTTCTGGATTCTTCAGCGCCGACAATGCTATTGGTCGTATCAATTGTCTTCAGAAACCAACGGGGGAAATCGGCTCAGCTGACTCTCCCACGGAGACTCTACAGCCCGCCGCAAATCCTGCGGTCGTGTCAGTGGAAGCCAAAGCCCCGAGCGGCTCTGCCGGCTCGGGGCCGAGAGTCCAGTGGCATCCGCGAACGTCATCGAAATCGAGGACAAATCGGACAGAGAGGCACGCCTATAGGCCTGCCCCTTATAATCCTGCGCCCACCGGCTCAGCCGCGTCTGGCAGCGATGCCGGCTGGATCGGTGCAGATCGGGTCTGGGCACCCATTGCCGAAGTAGACGGCCGCGGGAGCGATGGCGGCTGGGGCGCGACGCAGGACCACGTGGACAAGAACGAGAAGGGGGAAATTATGATATTATGTCTATGTGACTCGCCATCAGTACGTCGCAGATCATGCCAGAACTTGGCAATGGTTTAGTTTGAATGACTACAGCGACAAATTTCATCGCGATCGTGCCTTGCCGGGGCCACCGCCGCCACCTACGCCGAAGGCGAGAGCGGCAGGCAAGGGCCAGGGCAAGGACAAGTTCGACAGCTGAAATTCAAGCAGAAGAAGAGACATATATGAAGATCGTCAAAGAGACCAGCACCAGTGGAACTGGCGCAACAGTGATGACTGGGATGATTCTCGAAGTTGGAGACATGATTGGCAGAGGTAATAAAGTACAAGAAGGACCTGTACGACTTCGTCGACACCAGTCCGACGTTCATCCTGAGGCGGGTGCACCAGGTGTGCATGGGCTCTGTGGTCTGACTGACGAAATATTGGCTCAGGCGGGGTTCGTCGGGTTGTTTCGGTCTTCCGCCCCCTGGCAACCACGCTCGAGCGGTAAAAGTGCTTTTGGGGTTTGCTCCTGTGGCTGTACATATGTACAGGCCTGGTGGGTGGGGGGTCGGGGCGACTCTACGCATCCCGCCGCGGGGGGGGTCAATGCACTCCTTCCGCAAGGCCACTCTGCTGCCCGTCCTGCTCTCCCGCCTCCAACTGATCGTCTCACTTCATACTGCTTGTGACTTGCATGTTACCTGAAGCTGTTTGGCTCTAGGGAAACAGAAAAGGAGCGAGCCTGCGGCGCGCGTGCGTGCGTCAGCCGGCGGGTCGGCCTCCTCCCTTCAGGGTTGCCCTCTTGCTAGCTTAGCGGCATTATCTTTTCTTCCCAATGGTCATGAGATATCAACAGAACATCTAGCAGGAATTATGCATATTCAAGCAAATACAGAGCGCCTTGGAAATTCGGAAATCTGGGGCCCCAGCCCTTAGTATACTGCAATCCCCCAGTCCTGAGCGCAGACACAGGACACATGAGAGCCTGGGGTAATTCCACTCCGTGCCTCGAGGCACGGTGGCGGATAAGGAAAAGGAATGGGGGAGGACGGGGGGGGGCAGTTGGAGGAGGAGGGGGAGGAGGAGGAGGAGGAGGAGGAGGACGAGGAGGAGGACGAGGAGGAGGACGAGGAGGAGGAGGACGAGGACGAGGACGAGGCGATGAAGAGGAGGAGGAAGAGGAGGAGGAGGAGGAAGAGGAAAGGAGGGGGAGGGACGAGGACGAGGACGAGACGAGGACGAAGACGAGGACGAGGAGGAGGAGCAGGAGGAGGAGGAGGAGGAGGAGGAGGAGGAAGAGGAGGAGGAGGGAGGAGGAGGAGGAGGAGGAGGAGGAGGAGAGGAGGAGGAGGAGGACGAGGAGGACGAGGAGGAGGAGGAGGAGGAGGGAGGAGGAGGAGGAGGAGGAAGGAGGAGGAGGAGGAGGAGGAGGGAGGAGGAGGAGGAGGAGGAGGAGGAGGAGGAGGAAGCAGGAGGAGGAGGAGGAGGAAAAGGAGGAGGGGGAGGACGGGGAGGAGGAGGAGGAGGAGGAGGAGGAGGGAGGAGGAGGAGGAGGAGGAGGAGGAGGACGGGGAGGAGGAGGGGGAGGGGGAGGAGGAGGAGGAGGAGGAGGAGGAGGAGGAGGAGGAGGAGGAGGAGGAGGAGGAGGAGGAGGAGGAGGAGGAGGGGAGGGGGGGGAGGAGGAGGAGGAGGGGAGGAGGAGGAGGAGGGAGGAGGAGGAGGAGGAGGAGGAGGAGGAGGAGGAGGAGGAGGAGAGGAGGAGGAGGAGGAAGGAGGAGGAGGAGAGGAGAGGAGGGAGGGGGAGGAGGGGGAGGAGGGGGGGAGGGGAGGAGGAGGGGGAGGGGGAGGGGGAGGAGGAGGAGGAGGAGGAGGAGGAGGAGGAGGAGGAGGAGGAGGAGGAGGAGGAGGAGGAGGAGGAGGAGGAGGAGGAGGAGGAGGGGAGAGGAGGGGGGGGGAGGAGGATGGAGGAGGAGGTCGATTAGGAGGAGGTCGATTAGGAGGAGGAGGGGGAGGAGGAGGAGGAGGAGGATCGGGATCGGGCCCGTTGGAGTTCAACTCTGAAGTCTGCTTGGCGCCTGCGAGCAACGACCTAGCTTCAAAGGGCAGGGGAAACTCTGGGGGGCGAATCAATCGCCACGCCTTGAAAGTGCGTCCTCTAGCTCACGACGGACTCTGCACTGCCCCAGCGAGCACCCCCTGGACAGCACGCAGCTCACGAGGGGCCAACCTTAGGGACCTAGGGTTGCTACCGACCTCTCCCTTTTTTGTTCCCTTCCCCGTGCCTTTTTGCCTGGAAGACCTCCCCTCCCCGCTGAACCGTAGGGGTGGTGAAAACTCCTGGGCTAAAGGCCGTGGGGGCAGGAGAGGACCGAAACTCCAAAACTTCAGGATAACCAGAACCACGCCGAATTAGCTCCGCCAACCTCGAACTCATACGAAGGTTCTCCACGCTTCTGGCACCTCGGGGGTCCGAGGGCTCACGGCGAAACGAGTTCGAATTGATCGGAATCATGCTGCTGCTGCTGCTGCATACTCCTTGTTCTGAAGCTGGGGTGGCGCTAGCCTTCACCGATAGCGCCATCGTGACCATATTTGGGCAACCCCGACAACGGACCGATAGCCTACCATCACTTGCCGCCGAGCTCTGCCAGCGACATCGCTGCGCCCCGCTCCAACGGGCCCCGCGGGGCTGGGCCGATGCGCCTCTCGGCGCCGATGCTCCCTCCTCCCTCCTCCTCCTCCTCCCTCCTCCTCCTCCTCCTCCTCCTCCTCCTCCTCCTCCTCCTTCTCCCGGGCCCAGCGGATTCGTGCAGTCGATCGCACAGATCAGGCGGCCCCTCGCGTTGCCCTCCTGCCTGGCTCTGTTCCTCTTTACACTGCCGGTGGAGCACCGGCACGCCGACTTCCTGGATTGACATCTCGGCCAGCCTGTCCGTCCAGAGCTCTCGTGCTGCTCTCATTGAAAGTGCGCCAGTGGATCTCCCTGAATACACTTAAGGGGGGGGGGATCCAGAATCCCCCCCCCCTCCCTCCTTCAAGGGGGGGGGGGTCTGGAACCCCCCCCTCCTCCCCCCCTTAAGGGGGGGGGGGTCCCGAACCCCCCCCCCCCCCCTCCCTTGAAGGGGGGGGGGGGGTCCGGACCCCCCCCCCACCCCTCCCCCCCTTGGCGCTGGAAAGGAGGGGGGGGGGTTCGGACTCCTTCCCCTCGTGTAGAGAGTACGGAGTTGGGAGTAGGGAGTGGTGAGTAGTGAGTAGTGAGTTAGTGAGTAGTGAGTAGTGAGTAGTGAGTATTGGGTAGTGAGTAGTAGTGAGTAGTGAGTAGTGAGTATGAGTAGTGGGTAGTGAGTGGCGAGTAGGGAGTAGGGAGTAGGGAGTGGGGAGTAGTGAGTAATTAGTGTGTAAGTGAATAGTGAGTAATTAGTGCGGAGTAGGGAGTGGGGAGTGGGGAGTAGTGAACAGTGAGTGGGGAGTAGTGAATCGTGAGTAATTAGTGTGTACTGAAAAGTGAGTAGTGAGTGGCGAGTAGTGAATTGTGAGTAGTGAGTAGCGAGTAGCGAGTAGTGAGTACTGAGTAGGGAGTAGGGAGTAATGAGTAGTGGGTAGTGAGTAGTGGGTAGTGAGTAATGGGTGGCGAGTAGTGATTAGTGAGTAGTGAGTTGTGGGTGGTGCGTAGTGCGTAGTGAGTAGTGAGTAGTGAGTAGTGAGTAGCGAGTCATGAGTAGTGAGTAGTGAATAGTGAGTAGTGAGTAGTGAGTACTGAGTAGTACGTAGTGCGTAGTGAGTAGTGAGTAGTGAGTAGTGATGAATAGTGAATAAATAGAAAGTAGTGGGTGGTGGCAGTTGGTAGTGAGTAGTGAGTAGCGAGTAGTGAATAGTGAGTAATAAGTAGAGTGTAGTCAGTAGTGAGTAGTGGGTAGTGATTAGTGAGTAACGAGTAGGGAGTAGCGAGTAGTGAGTAGTGAGTAGTGAGTGCTGAGTAGGGAGTAGGGGGTAGGGAGTAGGGAGTAGTGAGCAGTGAGTAGTAAGATGTGGGTAGCGAATATTGGGTAGTGAGTAGCGATTGGTGAGCAGTGGGTAGTGACTAGTGACTAGTGACTAGTGAGTTGTGACTAGTGACTACAGACTATGTAGTGACTAGTGAGTAGGGAGTAGTTAGTAGTGGGTAGTACATAGTGAGTAGCGGGGAGTAAGTAGTGAGTATTGAGTAGCGAGTATGGGAGTAGCGAGTAGCGAGTACTGAATATTGTGCAGTCAGTATTGTGTAGGGCGTAGGGAGCAGCGAGTAGCGAGTAGTGGGTAGTGAGTAATGATTTGTTGGCAATGAGTAGTGAGTAGTGAGTAGTGTATAGTGGGTAATGGGTAGTGAGTAGTGATGATGGAGTAGTGAACAGGGAGTAGTGAGTAGTGCTTAGTGAGTAGTGAGTATTGAGTAGTGGGTAGTGAGGACAGAGTAGTGAGTAGGGAGGAGGGAGTAGTGAGTAGGGAATGGTGAGTAGCGAGTAGTGGGTGGTGGATAGTGAGCAGTGGATAGTGAGTAGTGAGTCGTGAGTAGCGAAGAGCGAGTAGTAGTGAGTAGGGGGCTGGGTGTAGTGGTTACGGGGTAGGGGGCCCCTCGTGACTCCCTTTGGGGCTGGGGTTAGTGGTTAGGGTTCGGATTCGGGGTTTGGGTTCGGGTGAGGACTAGGGGTAGGGGTGGCAGGGGTTGGGTTCCGGCGTCAGGGGGCGGCGTGGCGAGAGGGGGGGAGGGGGGGGGGGGGTCGGACCCCCCCCCCCTGGGGAGAGGGGGGGGGGGTCCCCGACGACGGGTCGTGGAAACGGGGGAGGGGGGGGGGGTCCCCGACGACGGATCGGGGAAGGGGGGGAGGGTTGCCCGACGACGGATCGGGGAAGGGGGGGGAGGGGGCGGGGGGGTCCTAACCCCCCCCCCCTTGGGGAGATCCAGCGGCGCACCCTCGCTCTCATTCACTTCTCCTGCTTGGTGTCGGGCCTGGTGGTCAACGCGGCCGCCCAGTGAGACACCTGCATGAGGCCCTCACGAACGGCGGGCCCCTGCTGGCGTGGTCTCCCACCTCGCTGACCTTCGGTTTCTGCTTCGGCAGCCGCGACTGGCCGCTGTAGTCCGGGCCTGCCCGCTCGCTCTGGGCCGCGAAGTCGGTGTCCGTGCTGGCGTCGGCGTCGTGCGTTCTGTATACCCCAGATATCGTAATAAAAGGGAGGGGGTCACAACCCTCCAAGACAAGCCATTTCAGACCCCCCCCCGTGGGAGAACCCTCCAAAACATCGTCCCCAGACTCCCCCAGGCCCTCCAAGATAGCCTGGAAGAGACCCCCCCCGAAATGAGACCCCCCTCCCTTTATTACGAAATCTGGAGTACCGATATGAACTGCTGGTAGAGGAGGGTGAATCTCCACTGGCAGATGCTTCGTAGCCACGTGGCTGCCAAGGTCATCCACGCTGCTCGAGTGAGAGTCGCAGAGGACACAAACCATGGAAGCGGGAGGCTTGATTTCCGTAAAGGTTGGCGAACTTCGGGTCATGATCCATTGATGAGGGAGGGCTCTTTGGAGGTGCTTGCAGGCATTGGGCTGACTGGCGAAAACCCTTCGGCATACAATCCATGTGTCGGTCGGCGTTACTGTCGAACATAACTTGTGAACTCGGTGTTTGCGTCACATGTGATTCATGAGATCCCTCCTTGTTTGACATGTCCTCCCACATGTGCCACCTTCTTCTTCCATCCACTCACATTGCCAAGGGTGCCCCAAGGGGGCCTCGGGATCCTCTGCGATCTTCTGCTCTGTGAGTTTCGGGGGATGGATGACGACAGACAGCTCGTGGGCTTGGATTTCCGTGAAGTTGACTCGGGACCAGAGCTCGCGATGCTCGTCATTCACGAGGTCGCCTGGGCAGAGGGCAAGGTGCGCGCAAACTCCGCCGTCGCCCAGAAGTTCAGACGCACGGCGAAACACATCTTGCAAACGTCGGAGCCACGGAGACGCTAGTGACTTAATAACCAGAGGCCGTTTGTTACACGATAGAGGCGCGCCCCCTGGTCCAGTCCCAGGGGCCCGAACGTCAAACATAGCTCCTGGATATGATTGGAGGGGGAAAAGGCCAAGTTGGGATGCCAACCAAGACGCTTGGCCAGCATCTCCGTCTCCGAACTAGCTAGGCGCCAGTGCTGCATCGCGCGCTTGTTCGACAATGATCGAATGCGACCTCCCACCTTCGTCGCAGCTTTCTCCCAAGCGCCCTCCTCCCATGCCGAGACAGAAGCGAGTCGAGTTCGCGATGATATCTAGGTGTGAGCAGCATTGGTTCCAATCCAGTCAGCGCCGCGTCCTGCGCGAAGCTGAGAAACAGTGCCCGCTTCCAACGAAGCGGAACCTCCAGAGACCAAATTCTTGACGCTTCGCTTGTCCCCACCAGCCCATCCAGAAACGATGTCCAGGCAAGTTGAAGAGATCAGGAAAGTGGGGGAGCAACGAGAGGGACAGCCGATCCGCGCAAAGGATGAGGCGGAAGAGGAGGCCAGATGGATAGATGAGGGGGTGGCGAGGAACCGAACGAAGGAGGGATGAGGAGAATGATGACGCTGGGTGGATGGTTGAATGCCGCTCGGATGCCTCTTGGAAGCCTTTTGGAAGCCTCTTCGGACGTCTTGGGGGTCTCTTGGCGGTCAATGGGGGCTCTTGGGCGTCTTGGGTGCTTCGGGGGGGCCTCTTGAGGCCGCTTGGGATCCTCTTGGGGGGCTCTTGGGGGCCTGTTGGAGGCCTCTTGGGGCCTCTTGGGGGTCTCTTGGAGCATGGCGGCCTCTTGGAGCCTCTTGGAGGCCTCTTGGAACCATCCTGGGAGCCTCTTGGAGCCTCTTGGGGGCTTCTTGGGGCCTCATGGCGGCCTCTTGGGGCCTCTTGGAGGCCTTTTGGAAGCCTCTTGGGGCCTCCTGGGCGCCTCTTGGGGCCATCTTGGAGGAGATCGATCAAAGAAGAGGGTGGGGTTCATTAGCCCTGCCCCCCCAAGAGGCCAAAATGGGGCCAAAACCCTAGTAGAACCGATGATTTTGGCTTCCTCGCCGAGGCCGTTTTGGACGCTCCAACTACCAGCGAAACCCCCCGTCCAGGTCCAGGGGAGGGGGTTAGGGGGAGGGGTAAACCCCTCCCCGAAGGGGAAGAAGGAGGGGTGGAAGAGGAAATACCCTAAACCACCTACGCCCAGAAGGCTGGTAGGATTTGTCCTAGAGCGTAGAAGATTCGGCGGTAGCCCGAATTCGTCGATGGATGTCTACGGCCGCCGACTGCACCACCGTGTTAATTTTCGGACCGAGGTATCGCGCATCTTCCTGAAGCTACCCAGGAAGGCGTGTTCGGCCCCGACCGGAACCCTCATTCCACGTGTGCCCGCGCACGGATCGTGCCCCTCCCGCGTGGCGGCTATTCCCTAAACCTGCTTCTCATGCGTGCCCGCGCACGGATTGTGCCCTTCCCGCATGGCGGCTAACTCTGAAACCCTCGTTCCATGCGTGCCCGCACACGGACCCCGCATAGCGGCTGAATCCGAAGCCCTCCTTCCGTGCGTGCCCGCGCATGGATGGTGCCCCCCCGTGCCCGCTGTCTACGCTGGAAAGCCCCTGGCCCTTGGAAACAAAGCGGAACCTCTTGCGTCGAGACGTGCTGGGCGTAGCCCATCGCCTCCAACTCCTCGGACAACGCTTCATCGGCCTGCTTCAGGACCTCCAAAAATCGCCCCGCTGGAGTGTGAAGGGGGCAACGTGCGCACAGAAAATATCGTCGGTGCGCAGGCAACATCCGACATCCGCTTACGAATCATTCCATCGGGCCACGGGACCTGCGACTGAGAAACCAAACTCCCTCAACCTGCGCAGCCACTGCAGAATGGGCCTCGAAAGCGTGCCCCGAAACAGCTCCACGACGTAAGGGTCACCCATGGTGCCGCCCTCCCCCGTCTTGATGTACATCCCCCTTCCACCGTATCCAACCAGATCACGCTGTTTCGAAAACGATGCGTGCAAAGATCTGTCCTGGAGTTCGGCGCGAAGTTCAACTGTCTGTTCCAGACTGGGCCAGGGCCCACTCGCGAGCGCACTCGTCGCGTCCTCGTAGGCGCGCGCAAACGAGTGCCCAGCCCGTCGCAGCCTCCAACACAAAAGTTAGGCCACTGAAATAGCATCTTCTCTACGCCTGCCTGGACAGAAGCCGCGCTCGATCGCCGCGTGGGGATCTCGAAGGAGGCCCGAGCAAAACGCTTTCCCCAGGGTCGGCAAGACGCGCGCCGCTCGGCGGCTCATTGGGCCTGGCTTGGCATGTTTCCGAAGTGGGGCCCCAGAACTCATGTGCCATCGCATCGGTGCACGATAGGTTGCACGGATACTGCGACATCCCCCCTCCAGGCTTCTCCCCAAGCAGCTTCGTCTCAGGAACCTCGCGGTGGCAGCCTACAGTCGGGGCCCTGAAGAGAAGGAACCCTTTTCGTTGGGGAGGGGCTCCGCGTTCCTCAAGTGTTCCGCAGCTTGTCTCAGGTTTTCCTTGTGTTCTCGATCGGAAATCGAAGTTCAACTTTGGAAACAGGGGCCTCTTTCCTTATTGTGGGTTCCTTGGGTCAAGGCCCCGACTGTACGTCCGTGCCCCGGCCATACATATGTTCGCGACGGGGTCGAGGCACGCCAACCAGATCTCTGCGGGTGGGGCCCCTGATGGCACACCTCTCCTCTTGGTCCTCGGAGCGGAAATACTTTGCAAGTCTCCATTGATCGTTCTAAGCTAACTCGCAATCCTCTGCAGTAACATTGGGGGAGGGTCACCTGCAGGAACAGTCTCCATCCATTCATCAACATCGACCTTGCATGCTGACCCCCCCCCTGACTGCCCTTCTTACTCCAGTGCTCCAGCAGCTCTTGCTCCGAGAACTGGCCAATCTCCCATCGCGACGTTTGAGTCCGTGTCTGCGCTGGGCTGCCATCCCGGGCAGACTCGTCGCCTCCGCCGCGCGGCGGGTCTGCCGCGCCCCCTCGATCTCATCCAACGAGGCGGTCGGCCGTTCCCGTCGAAACCGTTGTCGCTGTCGTCGCAGTCGCTGGCTGGGTTCCGTCAGCTGCCCCTCGCAGTCGCGAAGTGCTGCAGAAGTCTCGCTCATGCCGAGACGGGGGCGTCGAAGTCGAGGTCGCCCTCGCAGAATTTCGGCGCGTTCTGCTACCTCATGTCTGTGCGCGGGATCTTTTAGCACCTGGTGACTGAAGAGCTGTTGGCCTGCGCCGACTAGCGCGTCGTCTAAGTGCTTGAACAACTCATCTGGCCTTCCGCGGTTCAACGGCGCCCTCCAAGTATCCTCATTATCCGACAGACGTGTCTCCACCGCTTCTAAGAGCTCGCATCTCCGTTCTCTTTTTCCTGGGCATCTCATCAGATCACCCTGATTCCATCGCGTCTGCTGCAGAGGCGCGGACTCGAGATCGTCTAAAACAGTGCATGCCTTGCAACTCCATGCACACAGGAATACGATCCTTCGGCGGGCCCCCTCGGAACGCTTGCAGTTCGGCCGCTAGCCCGCGAAGTGGAGAAAACTTGTGCATCATATCAATCATGCCATTTGGGACAACTACTATATCAATACAAGTGTTATGTCCAGTATTACCATAAAAAGTGCGCTCCAGTGTCTGGCAACCTGAATTGATTGAAAACATGTGCTGCCGCTCGTTCGCCTATCGAAAAATCTCTCCAGCAACCCCGCGTCGATGCTCGCGTGCTCTGCCTGGTCCCAAAGCCGTCGACTCGACTGAACCCCACCGTCCGTCATTGAGATCGACGTGTACCAACGGTGTGCAGCGGCAAGGCAATCTCTGCACAATGCGTTCGTACCATGTCGCCACCATCTCCACCGTCGCCATTTTAGTGAGGAACCAGTTGAGCATGCCGAGGCTGAGGCGGTTTCTACATCACGATCGGAGCGAGACCCACTGGCCCCTTCTTGATGCGAGCGGCCAGAGTTCTGCCTTCAGCACCTGTCGGGCTCGCCCACGCCTGGCACACGTGCTGCTCTTTGAATGTACTACCCAGAATGATCGCGCACCCCGTCGACTTGTTGGCGTATTCTCCGGATTTCTGTGGGACAGGACCTCCTCCGCGCGCCGCGAAGAGGCCTGCGCCCCAGCAGGCAGCACCGGATCCATGCCGTTGCAGTTCGTGGCCATCTCCTGCAGCCTCGAGCCCGTGGCGGGCATCGGGTTCATGCCCAGTGCCCGCAGCGCCCACGTGACGAACGACCAACACACATTCATACCCATGGGGAGGTCGTTGGGAGGAGGACTGGCTATGGGTATGGGTGCGGGTTGTCGGACCCTGGGGAACGCTCCCGTTCGAGCGGGAACCCCCAGCCGACAACACGCACCCATAGCCATCTCCGATCCCCCTATCTGGGTAGTCGAAGGCCAGACTGTCAGATTGGATTGGGCCCCAAGGGCCAATCTGGCTTGGCCAAACTGGATGATTTGGGTTATTCGCCAGACTGGATTCGCGTGGGATCCCTCGCCAGATTGCCCCCGTTTGCCAGATTGGGCCTGCCAGATTGGCGCCAGATTGGCTTCGACTACCCAGTATGGGTGTGTGTTGTTGGTTCGTCACCACGTGGCCCACGGACCGCACCATCGCGTCTCTCGCGTGGCGCCGCGGTAGGTCACGTGGCCGCCGCGCCGCTGCCGCCCCTCGCGCGCCCCGCGCCAGAGCGGCGGCAGGAGGAGGAGGAGGAGGAGGAGGAGGAGGAGGAGGAGGAAGGAGGAGGAGGAGGAGCGGGAGTAGGAGGAGCAGAGGGGGAAGGAGGAGGAGGAGTAGGAGGAGGAGGAGGAGGAGGAGGAGGAGGAGGAGGAGGAGGAGGGAGGAGGAGAGAGGAGGAGGAGGAGTGGATAGGGAGGGGAAAAGTTGAGGAAGAGGAGGACCGGGAAGAGGAAAGAGGAGGAGGAGAGGATGAGGAGGAGGAGGAGGAGGAGGGAGGGAGGGAGGAGGAGGAGAGAGGAGAGGAGGAGAGGAGGAGGAGGAGGAGGATGGAGGAAGGAGGAGGCGGGAGGAGGAGGAGGGAGGATGAGGAGGAGGAGGAGGAGGAGAAGAGAGGTGAACGAAAGGAGGACGGTGGAGGGAGGAGGGGGGAAGAGGGAAGAGGAGGGAGCTGTCATCGCGCCCCCTGCCCCGCTCGCCAGACTGCCGGGGCGTTGATTGGCAAGGACTCGCCGTCCCGCTGTGCGCCTTCATCTCTCTCTGCCCGCTTCCCCTCCTGCCCCCCCCTCCCCCTCCCTCCTCCCCCCCTCCTCCTCCTCCTCCTCTCCTCCTCTCCCCTCCTCCTCCTCCTCCTCCTCCTCCTCCTCCTCCACTTCCTCCCTCCTCCTCCTCCTCCTCCTCTTCCCCGTCCTCCTCTTCCTCACCTTTTCCCCTTCTCTGGCCTCCTCTCGCCTCCATGGTCGTGAAAACATGCTTCCTTTCCCTTCCCCTGGCCCCTCATTCTCGTTTGCGTCCTGCTCGTCCTTGGTCGTTATCCTCGTCCTCGTCGCCGTCGTCCTCCCCCTTCTCCGCAGTTTTGCTCATGCCCCGCATTTGAGGTTGATCGCGCCAGCGCCTCGAGCACAGTGTACTCACTTTCATTATGCAGCGTCGATTTTTACGTCTCGGCATTCCATCGGGTCGTAATGGATTCAGCGGCTATTCGTGTGCAGAGAGATATGAACGGGAGCGTTCCTGTTAATGCAAAGCTGGCAAGTTGGCCTTGACTGCGTACGCAAAACGACGGCAGGCTTGGCTCATTGAAGCGCCATGCCTGGGCTCCTGCTGATCCCGCGTTCCTCTCCAACCCCTTGCGGCAGGGGGGTCTGGTCTGGCGCAACAGGCTCGCACGCAAGCGAATGCCGCCACGCAAGATCGGATTCCCCCCCTCCCCCTCCCATCTCCCGCCTCCCTCCTCCTCCTCCTCCTCCTCCTCCTCCTCCTCCTCCTCCTCCTCCTCCTCCTCCTCCTAGTCGGCGTTTCTGAGCGAGCGATTGAGGGAACGACTCGCCCGAAGTGCGTGGGAGCCCACCGTGCCAGATACCAGGCGCGGGAACTGTCATCGTATGCCCCCTATCGTGGGTCCCGGGTCTCTCTTGCTTCCTCCCCTCTCCCCTTTGTGTCACGCTGTGCGTTCTCGTGCATGTAGCCGCTTTGGCTTGGGGGTGACTCCCTTGGAGTCACTAGGAGTGCGTAATGGATAAACTGCCCCCCTCTCTCTTACAGTCGGGGCCCTGAAGAAGGAACCCTTTTCGTTGGGGAGGGGCTCCGCGTTCCTTAAGTGTTTCGCAGCTTGCCTCAGGCTTTCCTTATGTTTTCGATCGGAAATCGAAGTTTAACTCATGGAAAAAAGAGGCCTCGTTCCTTATTTAGGGTTCCTTAGGCCAAGGCCCCGACTGTACTCTCTTGTTATCAGAGCCCCCTTGCCCGTTCACAGTGGCAAGCGGAGGGTACGGCTGCGGAGAAGACAGAGACGAGGCGTGGAGGTGTGCTCAGGTAGTGCCCAGTGACAGAACCGAGGCGAGAGAGAGTCAACCCTTGTGCTCCTCCTCCTCCTCCTCCTCCTCCTCCTCCTCCTCCTCCTCCTCCTCCTCCTCCTCCTCCTCCTCCTCCTCCCCCCCCCTCCTCCTCCTCCTCCTCCTCCTCCTCCTCCTCCTCCTCCTCCTCCTCCTCCTCCTCCTGGCATGCTGGCAAATGGTGACACCGAGGAGTTTGAAGAGAGGAACCCGAACGCCCGTACCATTGCCATCCAGACGACCGGCCCAGGAGATTCCTGGGAATGGTGGGACTGGGACCAGTGGAGATGGAGTTCGAGCTGGGATTGGAGGACGGATGACGACGCCTGGGGACGGGACTCTAAGAGTATGTGGGCCCCAACGTGGGGTCGCTCCGAGCGAAGTCGTAAGTTTGGGCCTCCTCCGATTTGGTTGGGCCTCGAACATTTGGATCTGTACGCGAACAGCGTGCGGGCATGGTCGAACCGAACTGGGCACCAGCTGAATACGCAGGCGGACAGATTTGTCGAGCCTCTTCTTGTCGATCTTCAGGTAAAGGTCAAGCCAGTCTGGGCCTTCCTCAGTGATGAAAATGTAGCGGGATTCTTTCGCACCTGTGCGTGCTCAACGGGACAAGGCCGGGAAATCAAGATCGCATGTCGCACAATCATGTTCTCTTTGGTTACATGATCCAGCGGGGCGAGAGCATCACATATTTCCTACTGCGATGAGACGCTCAGCTGGCGGACGCCGCCACTCGAGGTTTGACGCTTCCCGACGCCATCCAGGCCGGGTATCTGGAGGAGGGGGCGAACCTGCCCGCTCATAATAATATTAATATGCGTACTCTGGCAGGAGGTCGTCGGGACGCAGCGCCCATTCGATCGGCATTGCTGTTACTTCAAGAAAAGCGAGTTATCCCAGCCAGCCCTGCGCCGGTGCCGACGACCTACCTCCATGAAGGATCGGTTCCAGAGTGTCCGCATCCTCCTCTGGAGGCCTCTTTCGAGGATGACGACGAGATCGGGCTGCCTGAGAAGGATGCCGCGGCCTTCCTGGCGGCGATCGAGGAGCAGGACCTGGACGAGAACGAGGCCAGGGAGGTGTTCGCGTCCGCGGTGGGGGAAAAGTACGGCAAAGAGAGGCGCAGGAACTGGACTAAATCTCGAGGGGAATATCAAAACATCGGGGCCACGAAGAGGATAAGGGAAGAACCCGCAGCGGTCCATCCCTTTTCGCGCGCACGCGCCAAACAGTTGCGCTCGAGCGGCCGCCGTGTTCGCGCGAACCGTGTTCGCGCGAACGGCGCACTCTCCTTCCCGAATCCTCCTCTTCTCCTCCCCCCTCCTCCCTGCCCCCTGCCCGCCCACCCTCGTCTCTCGTCCTGGCTCCTGGTCGCCCTCGTGCTGCTCCTCGCCGTCGCCCTCCCTCCCTCCCCCCCTGCCGCTCCCCTCCTCGCCCCGGCCCTCCTGCGGCGGCCGTGGCCGAGGCCCGGCGGCAGGGGCGGGGGCCCCCTCGCGGCCTCGGGGGCCGGGCGCGCCGCGGCGGCCGAGCGCGCGCGGCGGCCGAGAGCGCCTGCGCAGGGGCCGGGGGCGCCGCGGCCCGGGCCGCTCCGCGGGAGGAGGCCCGGCGAGGCTGGGGGCCCGCCCTCAAGGTGGCCCTTCAAATGTAGTTTGCCATGCCATAAGTGGCATGGCAGCCGCTCGCGTTCGTGTAAAACTTGTTGTTCTGGGGGCCCACCCGCCGCCGTTTGCGGCACGGTCCATGGGCCGCCCGCTGCGGCGCGGCCCCTGCCCGCCGAGGCCCAGGCAGCGCGGGGGCGGAGGCGCGCCGAGTGCCACCGCGGGGGCCTCGGCGCGGGCGCTGGCGCGCGCGGGGGTGCGACGGGCGCGGCGGCCCGTGCAGCGGGATCCTCGGTCTGCCCTGGCCGCTGCACGGTCGGGGCGGTGCTCGCCCACACGACGACGCGGTGTCGGCGTCGCGTTCGTCCTTGCGCTCCCCCCGATCAGCGGCGCTCGCCTCTGCGCTGCAGAGCGGAAGGGCTGTTCGAGCACGAGGCAGTTTCTTGGCACGCGGCAGAGTATAACAGCCACGCGCAGTGGGGGGTTGGGGGAGGGGGAAAGGTTTCTTAGAAGCACGAGAGTGTTTCTTTATTGCTTGGGGCATGACGGGCGTCATGGCCCCCGCCCCCCCCTATGAAGTAACGCTCCCCCCCTCCACGGTGCGCTCTGGGCGCTGCCGCCGTGCGCATCGGGATCCGCATAGGCGCATTGATGTTCGCATAGTAATCCACACAGGAGTGTGGTCCGCAGTCGTCGTCGTCGTCGTCGTCGTCGTCGTCGCTCGTCGCTCGTTGTTCGTCGCCCGTCGCTCGTCGCTCATCGTCGTCATGCGCGAGGACGCGGCTGGAACCTGTTTCTCCATTCTGGGCCGATGACGGCGATCATCTGGGGTGGGTGGGGGTGGAGGGGGCCGATGACGTCACGTTTCTGCAGCAGCAGCAGCATGTAGGTAAAGATCTGCGCCACAGCGCCTGTGTACACTACAGTCCTTGCGTGCACCACAGCGCCTGTGTACACCGTACCGCCTATGTACATGTACACCGCAGCAGCCGCGTGCAACACAGCGCCAATGTAAGTCACAGCGCTTGCGGGCACCATAGCGCCTGTGTGCAACACAACGCTTCCGTACACCACATCACCTGTGGCGTTACGTCATATCCCCCCGCCCCCCCCATGACGACCGTCATCGTCGAAAATCATGAAACGCAATCCACCCTGCTTCCTAGAAGGCGCGGGCCTTCTCTACAGATGTAGGGCTGGCGCATTCTAAGAAGCAGCCTCCTGCCAAGAAGCCTCCCCCCCTCCCCCTACCCTCTGCTGTGCGCCGCCAGAGTCGTAATCGCGCTGGCTCGGGGTAATCTCGTCGTCCCTTGCGCTGGCGCTGCTCGGGGACGCGAGCACTTCAGGCCCCGCACCTGGCGGCCCTTTTTGCCCGGTGAGCGCCTCCACGAGGATCTTGCCGGCCGCTCTGGCACGTTCAGGGAGCCCTTGCGTCGTGCCTGCAGGGTGAACCGGTCGCAGGTCTGTGTGCATCGAGTGCAAAGCACCGTGGCCGCCGCCTGCGAGAGCGAGCGGCCTTGTTCGACCCAGCTCCTCAGTCGGACGGTCTGCGCTGTCAGGTCGGCAATCCAGAAGACGTCTGTGGCGCCGGGGCTGCACTGAAGATTGACCTCAGAGAGGGCAGCGGTTATCTGGGCACCAATTCGCAGCTTGCCCGCTGTGTAGCGTGTAGCATGAATTCCACGGTCCTGCAGAATAGCAACGATACACGGTGTCCCACTAACGCTATATTGCGAAGGCCTGACGGCCGGTGCCGCCGACCCTGAAGAGGACCACGACTTCGGCGACGAAGTGGGGCGGAGACGGCGGAGGCCGTAGAAGATGAGGAGGAGGAGGAGGAGGAGAAGCAGGAGGAGGAGGAGGAGGGGGAGGGGGAGGAGGAGGCGGAGGAGGAGGAGGAGGAGGAGGAGGAGGTATGAGGAGGAGGAGGAGTAGGGAGGAGGGAGGGAGAGGAGGGGAGGAGAGCGTGTTAGATGGAGGTTGAAGCAGATGGGGAGGAGGGGGGGAGGGGGGAGGAGGAGGTAGAGGAGGAATGATTAGGAGGGGATAGGTGGAGGGGGAGGGGAGGATGAGTAGGAAGGAAGGTGGCGGGAGAAGGAGGAGTTGGAGGAGGAGGAGGAGGAGCAGGAGGGTGGCCGAAGAGAGGGCTCTGGCGGCGCCAGAAAGCCTCGATCCTCGAGCCTGGGTTTCGGAGTCCGCAGAGTGAGCAGGAGGAAGAGGAGGAAAATGAGGGGGAGGAAGAGGAGGAGGAGGAGGAGGAGGAGAAGGGGGAGGGGGAGTTGTTCTACATGTTCAGTCTTTCATGGATTGCAGCCGCAGGACACGAACATAAAACCGATAATCCGATAAACCGATCAACCGATCAACCACTAAACCGACTCGTCGCATGCGTGCCCGAATCTCAGCACAGCTTGGCTTTATCAGTTTATCTGTTTATCGGTATATCGGATGTTTCAGTTTATCGGTTGATCGGTTTTTCGGTTTATCGGCCCAGCGTTGTCGTGGTTGTCCAATGGGTAATCCTTCGAAATTCTCTCTCCTCTTCCTCCTAGTCCTCCCCTTCCTCTTCCTCCTAGTCCTCCTCCGCCTCCGCCTCCTCCTCCTCCTCCTCCTCCCTCTTCCTCCTCCCCCCTCCTCCGTTCCGATCCTCCCTCCCTCCCTCCCTCTCCTCCCTCTCCTCCCTCCCTCCCTCACTGGCCCCGACGCCCATGGTTCTCCTAGTCCTCCCTCCCCCTCTTCCTCCTAGTCTCCTCCGCCTCCCC
>CAUYUJ010002725.1:474292-486792 GCA_963575745.1 Prorocentrum cordatum
CTCCTCATCCTGCTGCTCCTCCCCCTGCTCCTCCTCCTTTTCATCATCATCATCGTCGTCGTCCTCATCTTTAAGATCATCATCATCAGCATCACCATCATCAACATCATC
This sequence comes from Prorocentrum cordatum, assembly GCA_963575745.1. Taxonomy (NCBI): domain Eukaryota; class Dinophyceae; order Prorocentrales; family Prorocentraceae; genus Prorocentrum; species Prorocentrum cordatum. The sequence goes on from CAUYUJ010002725.1 coordinate 474,404, forward strand.
ATCATCAAAAGCATCATCATCATCAGCATCATCATCATCATCAACATCATCATCATCATCATCACCATCCGTTTCTGCTGTGGCGTAAGCTGCGTGGTAGCCCTAGCTGCGGCGAAAGCTGCAGATCCCGAATCCGTTTGCGCGGCGGGAGCTGTGGTAGTTGGGCGGCGAGAGCTGACCGCGACACTCGCGCAGTGGAGCAGCGGGAGTGGATTCATTGGTGGCTGCCTCGCGACGGCGAGGGCCTTCCCTGTCCCAGCTCCGCGCCCCCCCCCCCCCGGCGAGAGGGCGGGTATTATGGGAAGCGAAATCTGGCGGGGCATTTTTGGCGAGGGCCCAGACGCCGAGCGTCCTCGGGAAGACGGGGATGAGGGGCCCCTCGTCCTCCGCCTCAGCACCAGGGGCCCGAGCAGCGTAGTGTCATTTTTTGGCTCCTGGTTCCATGCAGGGCGACGGCGCGGCAGCCTCAGCTGACATTCAGGCGAGAGTGGCTGGCGTCACCAGTCGGGCGGGGCCATATGCACTAGTAGATTGGATCGTGTCGGACTTGACTACAAATCTCTTGGAACAGCATAATGGGCCAGCGTTGGGACAGCTTGGCGCCACGATATTGCCTCTCAACAGTTTCGAGTTGCACGACGTCGATGTGGTCCAAGAGAAGCCGGCTCTTCTGATCCATGGGTGCGTGTGGCCGCCGGTCGAGTGTTTTGCACACCTCGAGCAGCTGATGACTAAGTACTCGGGCAGACAACCAACTCACACGGAGAGGTGCCGCTTCTACGAAACGTTAGTCTTCGAAGCGATTGCAGGTCAAGTTCCTGGAGGTACGGTTGTCAGCATATGTCGGCAGTCTGAGCATATCGTACCAGGAGCCACGCCGGCGGTGCTGGCGACGCTCGGCCACCTTCCAGGCTATCAGCCAATGAGATCACATTTGGGACCCAACGGGGGGCTTCAGCCGTTACAGGACGGTGACGCTCTTGTGGCACGAGTGTCGACTACAGGACCAATCGACCCGCAGGCTTACATGGGCAGGCGCGGGAACCTCGACCTAGTCGACATGTGCACCATGGCATCGACCAACAACATGCGCGTCATTTTCCTTGGCGAACTCAACGGGGGGCTCAGCATGGGTTGCGCGATGGGCATGCTGTACAACCAGTTCCAGCCTACGCCGATGAAGGACTGGACTAAGCCAGCTCGGGTGCTCAGAGTACTCGGGGGGTACGTGGGCACGTATGAGGACTTCGTCGAACACGAAATCTGGTTGGGCATTTCGTCGCCCGCATGTGGTGCGAAAGCCAGGGCATGGCGGCGGGCATTTGGTGTGATAGCCAGGCTGCGTGGGTCACCCACCCCGGGTCCACGTCTCATCTCTCCGATATTCTGGGATCCGATATTCTTTGAGTTGAAGTAATCTGGCCACCATCGCCTGAGCCATCCTCGCACTTGCTTCCCGCCGAAATTTGCCCCGCCAGATTTTGCCTCCCGCGCGGCTGCCGCCGTCGCCATCAGTATCATCAGCATGACCTTCCTCATCCTCATCCTGAGACATCCTCGTCACGCTGACCTCTGATATTCTTCCCTGCCCAAAATTGTGCTGGCCAGTTCCGCCCGCGCAAAAACTCGCAGCGTTGACCTGAGATGCGCCCTGCCTTCACGTAGTCTGGCCCCCGATCTTCCCCGAGATGCGGTGTTCAGGCCACTTGCGCCTGAGGCGCCCTCGCACCTCTGACTTCGGAGGTGCCCTGCCCCATGGCGGTCCGGCCACTGTCGCCTGCGACATCCTCGAAACAGTGGCTTCCGAGACGCGTAGAGCTGACCTGTCCAGGCCACTTTCGCATGAGACATCCTCATAACTCTCGGTCTCCCGCCGCAAGATCACCTGGCAGAAGCCTCCCGGGTGATCCTTAACTGCGCCCCTCCGGCGGCCCTGTTGAAGCTGTCCTGGAGCCGTCCTGGCCCTCTCCGATGGCCCTAGGGAAAGCTTAAGAGAGCCCCAAGACGACCGTAGAGGGATCTCTGGGTTCTGATTGAGCCTTCTGGGATCCTTCCCAGGGCTTCGCGACAGCTCCAAGGGCACTCACTCAGAGGCCCTCGTGGAGTGTTGTTGTTGCGGTCTTGGCTCAAGCAGTTTCGCTGGGCGGCCGCGCGGACGCGCCGCCGCGCGAGCGCGCCCCCTATCGGGCACCCGCCGCCGCACCTAGCACGCGCTGCGTCGCAGCGCGGGCCGAGGCCCCCAGGCGGCCCCCCGCCGCCGCACCTGTTGCGGGCGCCACCCGCAGCACCATCGAGGTCTCGATCCCCAGGGGAAGGCCAGCCCGAGAGGGGCCTGAGCCGAGTGGAGAGCAGGGCCCGACCACGCCCCAGCCAAGGAAGGGGAGCGGCCTCGGCAGCGCGGGGCCCTCCGCCCCAGCCGAGCAGCAGGCCCCGCCCCAGCCGAGCAGCAGGCCTCGGCAGCGCGGGGCCCTCTGCCCGGGCCGAGCAGCACCAGGGCGAGGGAGGAGGCGGCGAGTCGACACCACCGAGCCCCCGCGCGAGCGACCTGGACCTCGAGGACGAGGCGGGACCGCAGGCGGCGGCGCAGCCTTATCCGAGCGCTGCGTCGCCGCGCGGGCCGACACCCCCAGGCGGCCCCCCGCCGGCTTTCTCCAGGGCCCCATCGTTTGGCGGTGTCCAGCGACGGGCGAGGAGTTGCGCTACTTCGCCGCCAGGGTGGCGCCCTCCAGTTGCGGGGTTGACGCGGATGAGCCGCCTGAGAACGGGCCGCTCGAGGAGGAGCCGCCGTTGCTCTACCTCGCCGGCCTCGGGGGCGAGGGCGGCGACGCGAGAGCGCCGTTCGCCGGGAAGCTCAAGGCCACGATGAGCTGGGGACTGCCGCCGTTTCGGTTCCTCGCGCCACTGCGGCCGCGAGACCGGCTGTGGATCCTGGATCGAAACGACGCTGCGCGCGGCTTCCTCGGGGATCTAGTGCCCGGGAGCGTGGACCTGCTCGCGGACTTCGTTGAGAGCTCCGCCGACGGCGGGCCCGTCGTCGCGCTCGGCTTTTCCGCCGGCGCTTACTGCATCACGGAGCTCCTGGCGCGCGGGCGGCCGCGCATGGAGGCGGTGGCCTTGGGGGGTCTCCACGGCCATGGGCAGCCCTATTTGGCTGGAGTTCCGGCGTGCACGGACCCAGTCGGGAAGTTCCAGGATTACCTGGACCGCCTGGATGAGCACCCAGGAGTGCCAGGTGGCATCTGGGCCGCGCACGCCGAGGACGACGACCAGTGCCCGAGGCGGTGCGCCGAGGAGGCGCTGGAGGCATTGGAGGCCCGGAATGCGCAGCAGGGCTTCCCGCGGGCGCAGTGCACGTTGCTGCCGCCGGGCATCCCGCGGGCGCAGTGCGAGAACAGCGCGCTCTGGCGAAGGGAGCTGCTCCGCGCGCTGCTGCGCGCGGCCCGCGAGCGCGGCAGCGAAGGCGCCGAGCAAGTGCTGGACGAGGTTGCTGGCGGCGCGGCCGGCGCGCCTGGCGCCGCGCGCATCTGGCTGCCGTGCGACGCCGACGCGGCCGGCGACGCGGCCTCCCAGGAGCTCCTCGCGAAGCTCCGCGAGGAGGCGGCGACGCGCCGACGCAACCGGGGCAAGAAGCTTCGGAAGGACGCGTCGGCGCGCCGACGTGGCCAGCCGACGCGCGCGGAGAGGCGGGCGCATCTGCAGGGGTAGTGTCGCGCCCTATCAAATATGACGCGCGTCACTCCCTGCCATCGTCGCCGTCGCCGTCGAGGACGCACGTGGATGACTTGGAGGGGGGTGACGAGGGAGAGGAGAGAGTGGTCGCTGGTGGGGGGTGGCCAGAGGGGTGGCCAGAGGAGAGAGTGGTCGGTGGTGCCAGCCGTCCTGCGATATATTCGCCCCCAGCCAACCTCTGGCATGTTTGTCCCCGGCCGTCCTGTGGTATATTTGCCCCCTGCCGACCTGCGATTTGCAGATGCTCCGCGCGCAGGCGGTCTTGCGGGAAGCGAAATCTGGCAGGGCACTTCGGGCTAGGATGTTGTCGGTTTCTACCGTGCTTGGGGCGGGGTGGGGGGGGGTTCCTTTCTCCCCCTCCCCCTCCTTCTTTGCGCTTTAGGGGTTTCGCATTTCCCTTCTCCTCCTCCCCTTTCCTCCTTCTCCCTCCCCTCTCGCGGAGCCTTGTCGGGGCTCTGCTCCTCGTGGAGTCTTGTCGAGGCTCTGCTCCTGGAGCCGATCGCCGTCCGTCCTTTCGTGCAACGTGATCCAGACCGACGCAAAATGGCGCGCCAGATTTTGCCCCCCACCGAAATTTGCCCCGCCAGATTCTGCCTCCCGCGCGGCTGCCGCCATCGCCATCATTATCATCGGCATGACCTTCCTCTTCCTCATCTTGAGACATCCTCGCAACGCTGACCTCTGATATGCCCTGCCCCAAATTGTGCTGGCCATTTCCGCCCGCGCAAAAACTCGCCTCGTTCGCCTGGGGGGGATGTGCCCAGCCTTAAAATAGTCTGACCCCCGATCTGCCCCGAGATGCGATGTTCAGACAACTTTCGCCTGGGGCGCCCTCGCACTTCTGACTTCGGAGGTGCCCTACCCCATGGCGGTCCGACCACTTTCGCCTGCGACATCCTCGCAACAGCGGCTTCCGAGACGCCTATGGCTGACCTCTTCAGGCCGCTTTCGTCTGAGACAACGACCTCGCACATGCCCTGCCCCAAGTTGGTTCGGCCACTGTCGCCTGAGACCCTCGCAGGCCCTGCACTACCCGCGCAAAGCATCGCGCGCGGCGGGAGATGCTCGGACCCCTGCGGGACTCCGCCCGCGCCAGAGACTCAGGCTGATCAGGCGGAGCCGCCCCAGAGCGGGGTGCGCTGTCCGCGCCAGAGCCAAGCGCAGAACTCATCAGCATCATCATCATCATCATCAACATCAGCATCATCATCACCATCCGTTTCTGCTGTGGCGTAAGCTGCGTGGTAGCCCTAGCTGCGGCGAAAGCTGCAGATGACGAATCCGTTTGCGCGGCGGGAGCTGTGGTAGTTGGGCGGCGAGAGCTGACCGCGACACTCGCGCAGTGGAGCAGCGGGAGTGGATTCATTGGTGGCTGCCTCGCGACGGCGAGGGCCTTCCCTGTCCCAGCTCCGCGCCCCCCCCCCCCCGGCGAGAGGGCGGGTATTATGGGAAGCGAAATCTGGCGGGGCATTTTTGGCGAGGGCCCAGACGCCGAGCGTCCTCGGGAAGACGGGGGTGAGGGGCCCCATCGTCCTCCGCCTCAGCACCAGGGGCCCGAGCAGCGTAGTGCCATTTTTTGGCTCCTGGTTCCATGCAGGGCGACGGCGCGGCAGCCTCAGCTGACATTCAGGCGAGAGTGGCTGGCGTCACCAGTCGGGCGGGGCCATATGCACTAGTAGATTGGATCGTGTCGGACTTGACTACAAATCTCCTGGAACAGCATGATGGGCCAGCGTTGGGACAGCTTGGCGCCGCGATATTGCCTCTCAATTGTTTCGAGTTGCACGACGTCGATGTGGTCCAAGAGAAGCCGGCTCTTCTGATCCATGGGTGCGTGTGGCCGCCGGTCGAGTGTTTTGCATACCTCGAGCAGCTGATGACTAAGTACTCGGGCAGACAACCAATTCACACGGAGAGGTGCCGCTTCTACGAAACGTTAGTCTTCGAAGCGATTGCAGGTCAAGTTCCTGGAGGTACGGTTGTCAGCATATGTCGGCAGTCTGAGCATATCGTACCAGGAGCCACGCCGGCGGTGCTGGCGACGCTCGGCCACATTCCAGGCTATCAGCCAATGAGCTCACATTTGGGACCCAACGGGGAGCTTCAGCCGTTACAGGACGGTGACGCTCTTGTGGCGCGAGTGTCGACTACGGGACCAATCGACCCGCAGGCTTACATTGGCAGGCGCGGGAACCTCGACCTAGTCGACATGTGCACCATGGCATCGACCAACAACATGCGCGTCATATTCCTTGGCGAACTCAACGGGGGGCTCAGCATGGGTTGCGCGATGGGCATGCTGTACAACCAGTTCCAGCCTACGCCAATGAAGGACTGGACTAAGCCAGCTCGGGTGCTCAGAGTACTCGGGGGGTACGTGGGCACGTATGAGGACTTCGTCGAACACGAAATCTGGTTGGGCATTTCGTCGCCCGCATGTGGTGCGAAAGCCAGGGCATGGCGGCGGGCATTTGGTGTGATAGCCAGGCTGCGTGGGTCCCCCACCCCGGGTCCACGTCTCATCTCTCCGATATTCTGGGATCCGATATTCTTTGAGTTGAAGTAATCTGGCCACCATCGCCTGAGCCATCCTCGCACTTGCTTCCCGCCGAAATTTGCCCCGCCAGATTTTGCCTCCCGCGCGGCTGCCGCCATCGCCATCATTATCATCAGCTTGACCTTCCTCATCCTCATCCTGAGACATCCTCGCGACGCTGACCTCTGATATCCTTCCCTGCCCCAAATAGTGCTGGCCAGTTCCGCCTGCACAGAAACTCGCAGCGTTGACCTGGGATGCGCCCTGCCTTCACGTAGTCTGACCCCCGATCTTCCCCGAGATGCGGTGTTCAGGCCACTTGCGCCTGAGACGCCCTCGCACCTCTGACTTCGGAGGTGCCCTGCCCCATGGCGGTCCGGCCACTGTCGCCTGCGACATCCTCGAAACAGTGGCTTCCGAGACGCGTAGAGCTGACCTGTTCAGGCCACTTTCGCATGAGACATCCTCATAACTCTCGGTCTCCCGCCGCAAGATCACCTGGCAGAAGCCTCCCGGGTGATCCTAACTGTGCCCCTCCGGCGGCCCTGTTGAAGCTGTCCTGGAGCCGTCCTGGTCCTCTCCGATGGCCCTAGGGAAAGCCTAAGAGAGCCCCGAGACGACCGTAGAGGGATCTCTGGGTTCTGATTGAGCCCTCTGGGATTCTTCCCAGGGCTTCGCGACAGCTCCAAGGGCACTCACTCAGAGGCCCTCGTGGAGTGTTGTTGTTGCGGTCTTGGCTCAAGCAGTTTCGCTGGGCGGCCGCGCGGATGCGCCGCCGCGCGAGCGCGCCCCCTATCGGGCACCCGCCGCCGCACCTAGTACGCGCTGCGTCGCAGCGCGGGCCGAGGCCCCCAGGCGGCCCCCCGCCGCCGCACCTGTTGCGGGCGCCACCCGCAGCACCATCGAGGTCTCGATCCCCAGGGGAAGGCCAGCCCGAGAGGGGCCTGAGCCGAGTGGAGAGCAGGGCCCGACCACGCCCAGCCAAGGAAGGGGAGCGGCCTCGGCAGCGCGGGGCCCTCCGCCCCAGCCGAGCAGCAAGCCCCGCCCCAGCCGAGCAGCAGGCCTCTGCAGCGCGGGGCCCTCTGCCCGGGCCGAGCAGCACCAGGACGAGGGAGGAGGCGGCGAGTCGACGCCACCGAGCCCCCGCGCGAGCGATTTGGACCTCGAGGACGAGGCGGGGCCGCAGGCGGCGGCGCAGCCTGATCCGAGCGCTGCGTCGCCGCGCGGGCCGACGCCCCCAGGCGGCCCCCCGCCGGCCCACCTGCCGCGCGCTGCGTCGCCGTGGAGTGGCCCCGCCGGCTTTCTCCAGGGCCCCATCGTTTGGCGGTGCCCAGCGACGGGCGAGGAGTTGCGCTACTTCGCCGCCAGGGTGGCGCCCTCCAGTTGCGGGGTTGACGCGGATGAGCCGCCTGAGAACGGGCCGCTCGAGGAGGAGCCGCTGTTGCTCTACCTCGCCGGCCTCGGGGGCGAGGGTGGCGACGCGAGAGCGCCGTTCGCCGGGAAGGTCAAGGCCATGATGAGCTGGGGACTGCCGCCGTCTCGGTTCCTCGCGCCACTGCGGCCGCGAGACCGGCTGTGGATCCTGGATCGAAACGACGCTGCGCGCGGCTTCCTCGGGGATCTCGTGCCCAGGAGCGTGGACCTGCTCGCAGACTTCGTTGAGAGCTTCGCCGACGGCGGGCCCGTCGTCGCGCTCGGCTTCTCCGCCGGCGCCTGCTGCATCACGGAGCTCCTGGCGCGCGGGCGGCCGCGCATGGAGGCGGTGGCCTCGGGGGGTCTCCCACGGCCATGGGCAGCCCTATTTGGCTGGAGTTCCGGCGTGCACGGACCCAGTCGGGAAGTTCCAGGATTACCTGGACCGCCTGGAGGAGCACCCAGGAGTGCCAGGTGGCATCTGGGCCGCGCACGCCGAGGACGACGACCAGTGCCCGAGGCGGCGCGCCGAGGAGGCGCTGGAGGCATTGGGGGCCCGGAATGCGCAGCAGGGCTTCCCGCGGGCGCAGTGCACGTTGCTGCCGCCGGGCATCCCGCGGGCGCAGTACGAGAACAGCGCGCTCTGGCGAAGGGAGCTGCTCCGCGCGCCGCTGCGCGCGGCCCGCGAGCGCGGCAGCGAAGGCGCCGAGCATGTGCTGGACGAGGTTGCTGGCGGCGCGGCCGGCGCGCCTGGCGCCGCGCGCGTCTGGCTGCCGTGCGACGCCGACGCGGCCGGCGACGCGGCCTCCCAGGAGCTCCTCGCGAAGCTCCGCGAGGAGGCGGCGACGCGCCGACGCAACCGGAGCAAGAAGCTTCGGAAGGACGCGTCGGCGCGCCGACGTGGCCAGCCGACGCGCGCGAAGAGGCGGGCGCATCTGCAGGGGTAGTGTCGCGCCCTATCAAATATGACGCGCGTCACTCGCTGCCATCGTCGCCGTCGCCGTCGAGGACGCACGTGGATGACTTGGAGGGGGGTGGCGAGGGAGAGGAGAGAGTGGTCGGTGGTGGGGGGTGGCCAGAGGGGTGGCCAGAGGAGAGAGTGGTCGGTGGTGCCAGCCGTCCTGTGATATATTCGCCCCCAGCGAACCTCTGGCATGTTTGTCCCCGGCCGTCCTGTGGTATATTTGCCCCCTGCCGACCTGCAATTTGCAGATGTTCCGCGCACAGGCGGTCTTGCGGGAAGCGAAATCTGGCAGGGCACTTCGGGCTAGGATGTTGTCGGTTTCTACCGTGCTTAGGCGGGGTGGGGGGGGGTCCTTCTCCCCCTCCCCCTCCTTCTTTGCGCTTTAGGGGTTTCGCATTTCCCCTCTCCCCGTCCCCATGTCCTCTTTCTCCCTCCCCTCTCGCGGAGTCTTGTCGGGGCTCTGCTCCTCGTGGAGTCTTGTCGAGGCTCTGGTCCTGGAGCCGATCGCCGTCCGTCCTTTCGTGCAATGTGATCCAGACCGACGCAAAATGGCGCGCCAGATTTTGCCCCCCACCGAAATTTGCCCCGCCAGATTCTGCCTCCCGCGCGGCTGCCGCCATCGCCATCATTATCATCGGCATGACCTTCCTCTTCCTCATCTTGAGACATCCTCGCAACGCTGACCTCTGATATGCCCTGCCCCAAATTGTGCTGGCCATTTCCGCCCACGCAAAAACTCGCCTCGTTCACCTGGGGGGGATGTGCCCAGCCTTGAAATAGTCTGACCCCCGATCTGCCCCGGGATGCGATGTTCAGACAACTTTCGCCTGGGGCGCCCTCGCACTTCTGACTTCGGAGGTGCCCTACCCCATGGCGGTCCGACCGCTTTCGCCTGCGACATCCTCGCAACAGCGGCTTCCGAGACGCCTATAGCTGACCTCTTCAGGCCACTTTCGTCTGAGACAACGACCTCGCATATGCCCTGCCCCAAGTTGGTTCGGCCACTGTCGCCTGAGACCCTCGCAGGCCCTGCACTACCCGCGCAAAGCATCGCGCGCGGCGGGAGATGCTCGGACCCCTGCGGGACTCCGTCCGCACCAGAGACTCAGGCTGATCAAGCCGAGCCGCCCCAGAGCGGGGTGCGCCGTCCGCGCCAGAGCCAAGCACAGAACTCACGCCGTCGCCGTCGCCGTCGTCGTCGTGGCGGGGGACTGACAACCAGCCGATAACCCGATAAACCGATAAACCGATATGCGGCACAAGGATCGCCTCCACAGGTTCCCCCCCAGCGGGCTCAGACCAGCCAGTCAACCGATGAACCGATAAACCGATAAACCGACGAAGAGAGGGGGGCGCGCCAGCAATCGCCTCTATGTTCGCATACGAAGATTATCGGTTTTTCGGTTGAGCGACCGATCCACCGATAAGCCGATCAAATTATATCGTTTTTTCGGTTGATCGGTTTGCAAACCGTTCAACCGATTAGTTTTTATCGGTTGATCGGTTTATCGGTCGGATGGATTTCCGGAAGCCGTTGCCGCTGCACTCTCATTTTCGGCCTCCGGGGGCCATTTGGGGGATTGCGGAGTCTCCAAACTGAACCCGTGGTGAAGAACTGAACCGACCTTCTCAAGACGCCGGAGGTCTGGGCTTCCCGAGCGCCAGACGCGGGAGGAGTGAAAGCGTATCTGGGTGGCGACCCCCCCGGGCCCCCCCGGGACCCCCCGGTACACCCCCAGGACCCCCGCCGGGACCCCCCCCCCCCCCCCCGCGGTGAAGGGATCAAAGGGAAGGGGCTTCCCTTCGATGCCACAGATGTGAAGAATGGGCGCCCCGTCGATGCCACTCCAATGTTGCGCAAGGGTGCTGTGGACGGCGCATCCAAGGCAAAGGATCAGACCAGACGGAGAAGACGACTCAAACGGCGAAGCCCCTCACACACGCCGACAGCGTCGGCTTATTTGACTAGCGACGTAACCACGATTGACCTCCGATGGTGCGACAATGCGGGTGACATTGTACGATGAGGGACTCTCCATCAATTCAGGCACTGTCGACTGGAACGACAGCATCATCGGCTTAATATCAGATGTAGACCATGAGTGAGACACAGATGATCCTGATTCTAGTCGTCGATCCCAAGATGGATGGCTGATAGTTTTGAAGACACCATTTTGCCATCTGGTATCAGTGGTGATGAGCAGCTTCAGTGCCTCATTGAGTGGCGCAGCACGGTCGTGAAACGCGTGCGCAGATCGAAACTCCAAGCGGAGACCGACTTACTCAAATCAGGGATGGAAGCAGAAGGCAGAACTTGAGCCGCCATGGCTGACGTTCACTGCCTGGTAGCCGACCACCAGTTTCGCCCGTGGGTTGCGCCGTCAGTTCTGCTATCGGTTGCGCCCACAGTGCGTCATCAGTGCGCCATCAGTTCGCCGTCAGTGCGCCCAGTGGGCGCCATTAGTCCGCCATCAGTGCGTTTTTGGTGCGGTTTTTCCAGTGCGTTCTTTCGGTGCGCCCACGGGTTGCGTCATGGGCTTCGGCCACGTGGCGCAGACTTGCCAGTGCGGCCAGACAAGTTGCGCCCGTGGATTGCGCCATGGGTTGCCGCTTCGTTGCTCAGACCAGCCGTTGAGGCCATATGTTGCCTTCACTGGTCGCGCCATGAGTTGCGGCCGAGTGAAGCAGGGTGACGGCAGTTGGTTGCATCATGAGTTGCATGTGTGCGTATTGTTGTGCATTGTTTCAATTGCTGTTTGCTTTGCCGTGTGTTGCTCGCATTTATTGGGACGACGACGACGACGACGACGACGACGACGACAACGACGACGAGGACGACGACGACGACGACGACGACGACGACGACGACGACGACGACGACGACGACGACGACGGCGGCGGCGGCGGCGGCGGCGGCGGCGGCGGACGCGGCGGCGGCGACGCCGCTGACGTGGTGCAGATCCTCAAGGATGCTTCGTGAGGCCTCGTCGGAACCCACTTGTAGGCCTCTGGGGAACAGTTTTCGGCCTCTTGGGAGCATCTTGGGGGCCTTTTGGGAGCCGCTTGGGGGTCTCTTCGGGCTCCCTGGGGGCCTCTTGGGGGCCTCGTGGGGGCCTCTTGGAGGATTCAGAGGGGGCCTCTTGTGGGCCTCTTGGGGCCTCGTGGGAACTTCTTGAGGCCGAGGGCTCGAAATGTTCGTTCGGGCTCCCGTGTGAACACCCTCTTGGAGCCGTTTGGGGGGCTTCTGGGGCTGTCTTGGAGGCCTGTAGGGCCGTCTTCGGGTCCTTTTGGGTCGTTTTGGGGCCATCTTGGAAACTTCTTGGGGGGCCTCTTGTGCCGATCTTGGTGGTATCTTGGGCTGTCTTGGAGCGTCGGGAAGCCGAAAAGGGGAGAATTGCCAGTATCTTTCAACAACCCAAGGGCAAATATGGCATTTTACCTGTTGGGGCCCTTGTGGTGTGCTCTTGGAGGCCTCTTCGAGCGTCTTGGCAGCCGTTTGTGCTATGTTGAGGCCATCTTTGGTGTCTTGGACCGATCGCTCGGCGATTCGGGGCCCTCCTGTACCGTCGTCTTGAGAAGCTCTTGGGCTGTCTTGGGACCTTTTTCGGGCCCCAGGACCCCCCGGGGGAGGATGGTATTCTGACCCGGGGGACCCCCTCCCCTCCACCTCTCCCCCTTCCACTCCCCCAGGACCCCCCCCCGGTGGGTGAGGGATCAGAAGAAAGGGATTTCCCTTCGAGTCAACTA
>CAUYUJ010002725.1:491792-554292 GCA_963575745.1 Prorocentrum cordatum
CATCGAACGCACAGGGGGACTCAGGCGAATTTGCTTCTTTCGCGGCATTGCGCGCGTGCAGGGTCGTCTTCGCAGGCCCCTCGCGCGCGCCTGGCAATCTGCGAATTACCGTGACTTCTGGTGAGCCACGGCTGGGCGAGGCTTTGATAAACTTGTTTGGATCCAGTCTGCCAAGACTGAGTGGGCCCAGGGCCGCGGCTTCGCCAGTGGATTATTTCTCCGTGATTGTTGAGAAGGCGTTCGAACAGGTATCGCATGCCCGCCTCTCAGCGGCTGCGATCGCCATTATTTTTCCCCCGCGCCCGTTGAAATTGCTCATTCTGTTGCATCGTGCCCCTCGGATTCTCGACCTGGGCGGCCGCGCCTCTGAGTTTATTCGCACCCTGCAAGCCGTCGTTCCAGGCAGCCACTTCGCCACCCCCATTCGGCAGCCTGTTGTGTTGCAGCCGCTTGATGTCGTCAGTCGCGCCTTCCCGACCGTTGAGAAGGGGGCGGTGGTGGACGGCTTTCGGCTGCACCTGTGTGGTCGGGGGGGGGGGGGGGGGGGGGGGGGGCGCGTTATCGAGAATTTACCTGGCGCCGCGGAGCTAGTGCACTCTGAGTTAGCCAAAGTAGATCTGCGAACCAAGCGCTCGAAAGGTAAGCTCGTCGCGTCATCGGCCGAAGTGCGTCTCAAGTTGCAGGCTCGGCTTGCGCGTCTTTTCGCCCAGGGTGTCGCCCCCGAGCGAAATCTGGGCGTCGGTTCCTCTGGGGGTAGACTTGCCGCGCGCCAGGCACGGCAAGCTGCTCGCGTTTGGCCGTCTGCTGAAGCGTAAGCAACTGCATCACGCGGCCCAGTCTGCCACCCTGTCTTCCGCGTCTTACGGACACCAGGTCTTGGGCGCTCCTAGCACCGAGCTGCGCGAGGCGCGGCGCCAGCGGGCTCAGGCTGAGGCTGCGCGAGTAGATGGTCGCTTGAATTCCTTCAGGCTGCAGCTCTCGGATGTCGATAAGGTCGACCCTGCCTCCAAGCAGTGCATGGGCCCTCTCATGGCTCTGGCCTCCGCGGCTTGGAATTCCTGGATGGCCCTCTCCATTTTCCGCAGTGATGTTGAGGAAGCATGGGGCAGGCTTTCGCAGCGCGCCTCCCCGTGGCAGAGCATCCGTGGACCCTCCAGTTCGTCTGTAGCTTCAGCTTTGCGGCTTGGAATCAGCATGCAGGGCCTCCGGTGTTCCCGCCCGTCGAATGGGGGCGTCTCTCCTCTCGACCTCTCCCTTCGCGCCCCGGGGTTGATCCTGGACCGTCTGGTGGGGGCTTGGATTTGGAGAAGGGTGGCTGACCAGTGTCCCGAGTTTGAATTGGAGTGTCCCGATTGGATTTGGATTTGGAATGGAATTTGAATGGATTTGGATTTGGATTTGGATTTGGATTTGGCGCCCCGATTGGATTTGGAATTGTATTTGGATTTGGAAAAGGATTTGGATTTGGAGCGCCCCGAGTTTGAAAGTGGAGCTCTGCTGCGCCCCATCCTGAAGGTTGCCCGCAGCAGAAAAGGCTAGCCCTCAGGGAGCCGCATACCTTCGCCGCGTCGCGTCGGGAGGCCCATGGCCCCAGACGCCAAGCTATCGACGCAATCTCATTGTTTCGCATGCGCCGAGGCTCCTGGCACGCTGCTGCATAGAAAGGAGGCCGCGAGGGAGCGAGGAAACATTGCAAGGAGAGACGATTGGAGACAGAATTCGCGGGACCAGCGCCGCTGGGCCCCCCGACGCCGCAACCCAGCTAATCAGAGGACGGCGAGGTCTCACGGTGATCGACGCACCTCCGCTGGGCCTCCCAAGTGGCCGCGGCAGTATCGACAGCTCTCGTGCCCTTTTCAGGAAGCAGCGCGCGCGGCCTCATCGCCGTCTTTCGCAGGTCGGTTTGCCCAGGCTTGTGTTGGTGAGCTGCCTCGTCTTTGAGCGGAGCGGCTGCTTGTGCCGCTGCCCATCCTGGACCCCGCTCCCCGGCCTCCAGGGCTCTGGCTCCTCGGGGGTGGCTTTCTGCAGGGTCGCGTTTTTCTGGGCAGCAGTTCGCGCGAAGGTGTCCTGTCGCAGGCCCAGCAGGGCCTCGGCTGGTCCTGTGTTCAGGTCTCTGAAGAATCGCATCGTGCCGAGGTCATTTTTGCTGGCTCTTTGGATCGCCCTGCAGCAGACATCGATGCCCTAGAGTTGTGGGCGTTTTTGCAGGGTCTGCGATTCTTCAGGTTTTGTCGTTGACGGTGTGTTTGTGCGCGGGCATGAAAAACATGCCCTGCGAAATGTGCCTGGGCCGAGCTCTGGGGCATGGTGCGGCAGAAGATCGCTGACTGGGGAGGGGTGGGGGGCTTCTCTCTGGCCAAGGTGAAAGGGGCATGCCACGCGCGCGGCCATTGAGTGTGGCCGAGTCTCGGCTTTTCACAAGGCCGGCAATGATCTCGCAGACGAGTATGCGAGGCAGGCTTCAGATTTGCCGCGCCCTCCGAGCTCGGTTCGAGCCCACTTGGATGCTAGAGCCAAAGTTCTCACGGAGCTCGCAACACGGGTGGCCAAAGTCGGGCCTTCCATGGTGGCGATCGACTCTCTCCGCGTGTCCCAGCGGCGTGAAGCGAGCCCCGTGCTCCGTCGCTGGTCGTCTTGCCGCCCGCCCCTCTCGCCACTCCTCCTCGGTGCGTGCCGGGCGCGCCAGAGCTGCGGTCGGGGGCGGCATGCGGCGCATTGTGTCGCATGCGCAGTCTGCGGAGCGAGCGGGCCAGGCACGGCGCTGGCGCTCTCTCGCTCGTGTCCTGGTCCTCGTCTTCCCTCTTCCTGGGGCGGGGGGGTGCTGAGGGGTCTCTCTCTGGGCAGGTATCAAGTCAACAAGGCCCGGCGTCCTTTGCGCCAGGCCTGGGGGACGGCTCGCCCAGTCCCAGCTGGCGGAGCTGGCCCCGTCTCGCCTGCGCCCGCAGGCCCGCCAGTGCCCGCGGGCTCTCGCGACGGCAGGCGGGGCTGCGTTGATGATTTTGCAGCGTGCCCGCGGCGGGAACGGCTCGCCGCCGCCCTCGCCGCGACCGCCCGTGCTGCCGCCGCCGCCGCCGCCACCGCTGACGAGCGGAGTGGAGAGGGCGTCGAGGTCTAATCCGTCGGGCTTTTAGGGTGGCTAGGACTAATCTGGCCGCAATGTCGAGTCAAGAAGGAGGAGGAGGAGGAGGGGGAAGAGGGGGAGGGCGACGAGGAGGAGGAGGAGGAGGGGGCGGGGGCGGGCGGGGGAGGAGGAGGAGGAGGAGGAGGAAGAGGACGAGAACGAGGAGGAGGAGGAGCAGGAGGAGGAGGAACACGAGGAGGAAGGTGATTCCGAAGAGGGGGAGGAGGAGGATGAGGAGGGGTGGATGGGGAAGGAGGAGCAAGAGGAGATTTGTTGATCGAGCTACTTGCGGGGGCCCAATCTGGCTAGGGCGCACGCAGCTCACACATGCACTGTAACAACATCATCGACTTGGGAATGACATCCCGCTCCTCGGCGGCAGGCCTCGTCGGAGGCGACGGAGCACAGGCGCGAGCCCTGATGGGTCTGCCACTTGGCGGGCAGGCCACCGCGAGGAGCCAAAAGTTCTGGGTCGGGAATCTCCCGCAAACCCGACAATGCAGGTCAGGTCGTGCGAGGAGCGAGCGCGGGTTTCCTCCCTGGACCCGCCGGCCCCCCACAGAGTGCCCCCGCGCTTGCAGAAGCCGGCGGGGCGGCGATAAGGGGTGCGACAACAGCAGCCAGAGAAGGAAGACCACGGTTACAGATCGCGCTCCGAGCGTGCTCAGGACGATCTCGCCATCTCAACGAGGTCTTGGGATTGGTGGACACAGACGGAATCGATCAGGTCATTGTAGGAGCACTCCCACATCCGTAGCGATTTTGGCTCAAGGCCAGCCATGGGCGCGCGCGGGCGGGCTCGAGCTGATGGCGCGGGCGGGGTCGCCGCGCGGCGGTTCCTGGTTTTCGGTGCAGCGGCGCTCGCGCGCCGAGCGGACCGCTGCGCGTCGGCGGGCGCAGGGGGCATGCGACCGCGGGCTGGAGGCGGCGCGTGCGGAGGCAGAGGCCCTGAGCGCGGAGCTCGACGAGTGCCGCTCGCGGCTCGACGCGCTCGGTCGGGCCCTGGGCGACGGGGCGGTGGCCCGGCGGCTTGCCGCAGTCGCTCCGGCCCTTGCTGCCCTGCTGGAGGGGTTCATGCCGACGGCGAGCGACAAGTTACGGCGCGATGTCGCGCTTCATTCGGCCGCCGAGGTGATGGGCGTCGCGAGCGCCGGCGCGCGCCAGCTGCGCGCTGCGCGCCGAGGGCCCCGGCTGGGCGGGCCCGGGCGGGCTTCGCCGCAGGAGGGCAAGGCGATCGAGGTCGAGATCTGCGTCGCCGCGCCTGTGACGCGCCTTCCGCCGGCGCCGGCTGCGGAGGCCCCCCGGCCTGAGCGCGGGCCAGTGCAGATGCTGGCTGGGGCGGCCCCTTTCTGGCCGGGGCGGCCTCCGGGCTGCTGGGCTATGCTGGAGCCCGCCCGCGTCGACGTTCTCTTCGCTGCCCTCGGTGTTGCGCCGGCTGTCGAGGTCGCGGACGGCGCCGCGCGGCAGGTGACGGACGGCAGCGACCCACCAGCAGGCACAGGGCGCAAGCTGGAGGGCATGGCCGAGTGCATGCGCAAGTACGGCTCGGCCCTGGGCGAGGCGGAGCGCGGGGGCCTGTGCGAACGCGCAGGCGGCACCATGAGTCTGGTGACGGGAGGCCGCGGTTTGCTAGCAGGCTCCGTGGGCAATGCTGAGGCGGACCTCGAGGGGGAGGAGCTCGTCTCGGATGGCAGCGAGTACGACTTGGCCCTGGGAGAGGCGGAGCACGGGGGCACGGCAATGCACGGCAGCGACGACGGCTTCGGTGACGGCTACCCTGAAGCGGAGCAGGACTTCGGCTTTCATGCCCGCATGTGGGCCAGCGACGAAGCTTGGCGGGCTGTGGAAGCCCGACTGAGGGCCAGGGATGAAGCCTGGGAGGCCAGCCTCGAGGAGTCGATCGAGGTGGGGCCCCAGGATTTCTTTGAGTCGGGAGATCATTCATCGCCTCATCTTGGAATGGAGATTGGGATCGTGAGTGGTTGTTCAGTGAGTGATGCCTCCTGCATTTGAATGTGCACGTTTTGTATTTGCAATGCAGTCGAGCTTGGGTAGTGATCATGTGTAGCTTCTCTTCTCGCAGTACTTGCGCGATTGGCTTGGGCTTTGGGGGCCAGGGCCAGTGGCTTTGCGTCCGCCTTCCCTGGCCCGTGTTGAGAGGCGGCCCTAGGTGGCCCCTCTTGGAGGCCGTGTCTCGGGAGGCGCTGGAGGCCCCTGGAGGCCCCTCGGTCCTTTTTCTCCTTTTCCTTGCCTTTAAGGCCCCGACATTACATTACATTACAGGGGCACTCCCACACGCAGTGCAGGCTAGTTTCACGCGCGGCGCCGCATCGCGGACACAGCCCATTGGCGAGGCACCCCGCGTCTTGAGGCCGAGCCTCAGGCCAGGCACCTCCTGAAATGATGCAGACCAGCAAGGCAGCCTAATTAGCCATCCAAGCCTTCCCCGCAAGAGTGCTGAGCTGCCAGCCC
This sequence comes from Prorocentrum cordatum, assembly GCA_963575745.1. Classification (NCBI taxonomy): domain Eukaryota; class Dinophyceae; order Prorocentrales; family Prorocentraceae; genus Prorocentrum; species Prorocentrum cordatum. The sequence continues at coordinate 497,386 of CAUYUJ010002725.1, forward strand.
CGATCCTCTACGTTGAGGTTACCGGCCGGGGAGCTCCAGGACGCAAGCGACGTCGGGGCCCACCTGGTGTCCAGGAGGGGGCACATGGTGGCCGCAATGGGCCAAGTGGCAGTGCGCCACCGCCTAGCGGGGGCCACTGCCGGGCGTCTGGTACGATGCGGGGCCCACGCGCGGCGAGCGCCAGCTCGTTGACCAGGGGATGAGCACGCCCAGACACCAGACAGGGACACCAGTTGTTCCCGTCGCAGCCGATATGCCGGGTCATCACCCAAATCAGACTTGATACCGGAACCGTGGTAGTACAGGAGCCTGAACTCCAAAATCCTGAACCCTTAACGGTCTGCGATCGGAAACGCTGGAGGCCCCGATGGGTTAGCCCGAGGATCGAGTGTCCCCGCGATGTAACACTTCAAACACCTGGCTCAAAGATCTTGCGCGGTCGACTGCAGAGACGGGCGAGATAAGCCAGCCGCCGCGAGCGCTTGGAAGCGGTCTGCTGCTGGCGGAGCTTGACCTTCCACGTGCGCCGCCTCCTGCCAGCCGTGGTCATAACCCCCAGATCCATCGGCCCGAACTGAACATCCACCCTGTCTCCTCTGGACACGCAGAGAACGCCTTGGCCGAAGGCGAACAGGAAGCCACGGCCGCCGACTTGGAAGAAAGCACGCGTCCCGAGGACTGAACATCCTTGCAGAGGCTGGCAGCAGCATGACAAAGATATTCAAAGATGTGTCGACGAGTGCCGTCCATGTACTGAGCAATGGCATCAACGTAGGAGCGCACGGGAACAACAGACAGGCGGGAATGCGCATGCTCCAACACTCCATGCAAGTACGCCTTGACCCAGGGAACCGACTGCGAACAGCCCGCCAGGATCGATCTCCCCGTGTGCATGATATCCGAGACCACCCCTTCCACGTCAAACACTCCAGGACAGGTGTGCACGATGATTCCGAAGTACAGCAGGTGTGCAGGATAGTCAACCTTCGGCGCCAACTGCATCAAAAGACGCGGGATGACCGAGTCGAAAAATGGTTCCACATCCCAGTGGAGGGAGGCCGGCTCAAAGTCGAGGACCCTCGTCACCTCGGGACACAGCTCTCGCAATAGTGCAGCTTGCACGGCAGGAGCCCGTTTCTTTATTGCTTGGGGCATGACGGGCGTCATGGTCCCCGTTCCCCCCCCTATGACGTAACGCTCTCCCCCCAGTGCGCTCCGGGCACTGCCGCCGTGCGCATTGGGATCCGCGTAGGTGTCCGCGTAGGAATCCGCAGGTGTCTGGTCCGCAGGCGTCGTCGTCGTCGTCGTCGTCGTCGTCGTCGTCCGTCGTCGTCGTCGCTCGTGGTTCGTCGCTCGTCGCTCATCGTCGTCGTGCGCGCGGACGCGGCTGGAGCCTGTTTTTAAGTCCGGGCCGATGACGGCAATCATCTGGGGGGGGAAGGGGTCGATGACGTCACGTTTCGCGCCGGCGGCGTCAGGGAATGCCTAGGAATGACGGAGGACGGGTGGCACGAACATGTAGGTGGCGATATGCACCACAACGCCGGTGTACATCACAGTGCCCGCGTGCACCACAGCGCCTGTGTACACCACGCCGCCGATGTACACCACAGCAGCCGCGTGCAACACAGCGTCAGTTTGTGCCACCGCGCCTGCGGGCACAGCAGCTCCTGTGTACCACAGCGCCTCCGTACACCACATCAGCCGTGCGCAACACAGCACCAGTGTACACCACAATGCCTGCGTGCATTGCAGTGCCTGTGTACGCCACGGCGCTTGTGTGCACCACATCAGCCGTGTGCAACACAGCACCATTGTTGTGTATAGGTTTTCAGATGGAATCCTTGTGACAAAATGGAGCGCGTGTGGATTCCAGAGAAAACAATGGAAAACAAATCCTCATGGACAAAAGAGCGCCGCTGGAATCTACGAGTCCCCCCGAGTCCGCCCGCATCACCCTGACTCCCATTTGCGTCCAGGAGGCTCCAGCTAAACTGGCCGTCCGAGAACCAAGTGGACAGATTCAATCGACCATTCTGCGGTGCACGCTGAGATGCGCACGTGCGTTTTAACGCCACGCCGCACGACAGGGGGTAAGAAGGCGGAAAAGGAAGAGGAGGAGGAGGAGGAGGAGGAGGTGGAGGTGGAGGAGGCGGGAGGAGGGAAAAACGTCGCATTCGATTATCAACATTTTCCTGGCGTGGCGTTTAGTTGTCCGCAGCAGATCCTGACGTCCATGCTCCTTCTACCTGTCCTCTGCACGCAGGCGCTGTGGTGTACACCGGCGCTGCGTTGCACGCGGATGCTGTGGTGTAGACGAGCGCTCTGGCGTGCACAGGCGCTGCGGTGTGTGTGTGTGTGTGTGTGTGTGTGTGTGTGTGTACACCGGCGCTGTACTGCTCCCAAGTATTGTGGTATACGCGGGCGGTGCGTTGCACACGGCTGCTGCGGTGTACGCAGGCGCTGTGGTGCACACGCGCGGTGTGGTGCACGCGAGCATTATGGTGTACACAAGCGCAATGGGTAGATCGCCACTTACATGCTGCTCGCGTCGTCGTCGTCGCTCGTCGCTCGTCGCGTCGTGCGCGCGGGCGCGGCTGTGGTGCCGGAGCCACACAGCGGGGGGGGGGGCGTCACGTCATACCCCCCCCCCGCCCTCCCCCCCCATGACGCCCGTCATCGCCGAACATAAAGAAACGCGTTCCAGAGGATTTACGCGCCACGCTATCCCGGTATCCCAGAAGTCCGTCCGTGTGCTCCGTACTCCACTCACGTATGTGATCACCACGCATGCGCGCATACATACGATGCGTCGTCGAGCATTTGGATATCGCTCGCTCTTCAGCCTCAGACTTGGGGAGCAGGGCCATCGCATTCGAAGGGCACTGCTGAGGGAAAGCCATAGCCTGCTCACATGCCGTGAAGAGCCCGGCAAGACAGTGCACCGCTTGGCAGGGCAGCCGAAGATAATCACGAGGAGGGAGGCCGCTGGTCGACCAACGGCAGTGCCGCTACGAAAACACGTAGCCGCCTGCAGGACGTCCTTGGGCTCAAAGGCAGCCAGGGGGGCAAGCTGCGTCGCCGCTCTGAGTTCGTCGAGGGAATCGTTCAGGGCCTCCAGGCGCTCCCTGGTAGGGTTCTGGAGGACGATCAATGGAGAGGACGCATGCTGTCAGATCATTTCCAGATGTCTAACAGATGTTTCAAACATGTTTTTAAATATGTAAGACAGCATGCTTGAAACATTGTTAGAACATGATTTACACATTGTAAAGACATGCTTATTTCGATGACATGATTGTTAGAGTGTCCATATGTCATGGCATCCACAGCATCCACAATGATAGGGGACCACCACTTAAACCAGAAGTGGTGCCGACGTTGCATCATGTCTTTGGGAGTTTGGCGGATGCCGTCAGGCGTGCGGAAGTACTCGATCGACACAGCGGTGTCGCTCTTCAACCAGTTGTGTACCTTCCTCGCTCCTCCAGGTAAAGCCTCCTTCAACCACTTACGAATGCCAGCATCGTTGGAGGCCCGAGCCCTCTTGACCGCAAGCTTACTCGCCTCAGGTGCCTGATCCACCAGACGTCGCACGGATGCAGGGTCAGAAGTAAGAACAGCCAGCAAATCAGCCCACGCACGAGCACCCGCGGTGGCGCGCAACGGCTCGAGAGGAACAAGACACTTGGTAAGCTTGGGTCTGGATGAAACCCGCCTGCGACGCAGCCTGCGCGAAGGAAGCCTTACCACTCACTGGCTTGCAGTGCCCGAACAGGCGGGAGTAGGTCATGGACCAGAAACACGAGCAGGACACATTGAGGGCTTGTAAGGTGGGGCCCCGCCGACGCAAGGGCCCAGTTGGGGGGCCACAAGCGAACCCTACCCCTACCCCCCACGATTTCTGAGGGGGAGGGTGGGGTTCACTCCGCTCGGGAGCTCCCGAACGAAGTGAACCCCACCCTCCTCCTCAGAAATCGTGGGGGGTAGGGGTCGGGTTCGCATGTGGCCCCCTACCAGTGGACCTCCGAAGGGGGCCCCCGCATCCCGAGACTCGCACGTGTTCCCGAAAGACGGCGCAGGCCCGAGGCACCGGCACCACGTCGGCAGCCCCGGACCACGAGGCGTAGTCTTCCGAGAGCTGAGCCGACACGCAGTCCAGTTCTGTTTCATCTTCGGGGGACCTCGCCTGTCCCAAAAATTGGTCTTTTGGGGGGCCCGACGCTTGCTCGATGCGGACTCGACGCGGATTTGGCGAGGATTCGACGCGGATTCGACACGGATTCGACACGGACCCGACGCGTCCGACATGGATTCGATACGGATTCGACGCGGACAGGGCCGCGACGGGACAGACAAGGTCCCCCGAGGATGCAACATAAGTCCAGGGCAAGCTGGAGCGTGGCTTTCTTGATGTCAGGTGGAGGCTGCCAATCGTAACCATGCCCGCAGGTGAGATGGAGGCAGTGAGGCCAGATGTGATCGGGCCCGCGCGCACGAGGAAGGGCACCAGCACGGAGCCCACGGGCCACCTCCTCCGTATGAGCTTTGCCGGAAAGCTCAACGCGCAGACAGGCGTGCGTCTCAAAAGGCGAGGCACCACCGTAGAGACAGACACGCAGGGACCTATCGCATGCGAACACGCCACACATGGTCACCAGCATCGCAAGTATACTCGACAACATGGGGAACCTTCACACGGGACCTGGTCAGCTCCAGGAAGCCAGCCTCGGAAAACAAGTCGGGGGACATATTGTAATCACCACATAGGACACAGGGATCATCCAGGGTATGGGTAAACTGAGCAATTTGCCTCAGCCTAATCAGATTCTCTCCATCCGCCCCAATGTAACACACCAGGTAAATGACCCCATTGGCCACCCAACGTCCATGAAGCTTGAATTCCAGGGAACATAACACGTTCCTGAGCCCATGTTCACCATCTCGGAGATACCATACAAAAAATATTTGCAACACGCACTCTTCTGACGTACAGCAGCCACGCCCCCATTATTACCACCTCCGGGAGAGGGATCAGCTGGCTGGAAGAATGGGCTCCAGCCCATGACACCTTGGTCCTTCTTGGCCTTGATGATACCTTCTGGACGAAGGTGATGCTCAGCGATGAACATGGCGTCCATCTCCGAGACACTGGAGGAGAGAAAAAACCCGTAGTGAGATCGGGCCAGCTCGTCACATTGCAGAACCGAATATCGAACCCGTCATCTTTGTCCGGGGCAAGCTGGAGCGTGGCTTCCTTGGCGTCGGGCGGAGGCTGCCGATCGTAACCATGCCCGCAGGCGAGATGGAGGCAGTGAGGCCAGATGTGATCGGGCCCGCGCGCACGCCAGAGTGAGGTCAGATGGGACCAGGCCCGCGGGCGAGATGGACGCCTCCTCCTCGGCCGAAGGCATGGCGGAGCGGAGCCGAAGTGGGGGTGCGGTGGCTGGCCGGCCCTGCTGAGGACCACGCCGGGAGCTGGGAGGCCGCCGCTCCGGCCCTGGTCACCGAGGCTTTGGAGAGCAGTGCTCCGTGCCGCTCCGCAGCCGCGGGGTCCGGGCCCGTCTCGGCAGCCCGCACGCGCAGATCACGGAGCTCGGCAGGCTCATCCCCAGGAGTATTTCAGAGCGTGGATCGCCTCCCCCGCTTTCGCTTCCAGGCAGAACCGAGTCATACCACGCTGCTCCTCGTCAAGCGGCCTGACCAGCGCAGGCCGTAGTTTGGCATCGTTTGGTATCTCTTGGAAGCGAGGATGGTAAAAAGCGAGGTAGGTTTGTTTTCCCCCTAATATTGACAGCCACGTCGCCAGCCCCGCTGGCCGCCTCCGACACGTCATCCATGTTGATCTCGGCCGAACGTTGCTGGCTGGCCACCTTCCGCATCTCGACCCACTGCCCAGGGGTGAGGTGCAAGCATCCATGAAACCGCTGAAGTTCTTCTTCGGATAGTACGTGAAGATGTTCTTGCACCCAGAGGAAGGCCACGCCACCAGACGCCGAAAGCCCAGGTACGGGAACAGGGAGAGGAACATGCACTGCAACTGCAGCTGGGCCGCCTGGAGCGCCTGCACAGGCGCCGCCGCTTGAGGCTGCCACCGCCGCCGCTGGGGCCGCCGTCGCATGCGGAGCCTGGCTCCGCGCGGCGGCCGCGGCCGCTGCAGCCGCCGCCTCCTCAGCCTCAGCACGCTCCTTGGCACGGAGCTCAGTTCGGGTTCTGGTCCTCGTCGAAGTCGTCTTTCGCCAGGTTGGCCGCTCGCAAGGCCGCCTCCGTCTCAGTGTGCCGCTGCTGAGCTTCGGCGTGCTTTTGCTCGGCCTTGGCGAGCGCCTCACGATGCCGGACCACCGAGTCATGGCGACGCTGCAAATCAGATTGTGCCACTCGTTCTTTACGGCTCGCTTGTTCAACATCCTGCGAGAGCTGAGTGCGCTTAGCCTGGATCTGCTTCTCCAGGTCGTTGTCCGACGCGGGCTCACGAACCTTATGAACGAGTGGAGGCGGTGCGGCTCCTCGAAGCTGTCCGAGGGCGCCCGCCATGTCAGGGTATTTCGCCTCCAGGGACTGCAGGTCGGCGGTGAACCCGTCGGGAGGTGCGGCAGCGGCGGCAAGAGCAGCATGAGCACCACCATCGAGATAGTTGCCACCGCACACGCTGCACGCCCACTTGCCGAAGGGATCGTACTCCCAGCTCAGTGGCCGCAGGTGGCGCACACCGAGTAGGCTCCGCGGCGCTGCCCCTCAGTGCGTTGACGTCGCCACTGCAACTTCTTGCCGCCCTGCTGCTTGCCCTTCTGCACCCGCGGGGCGCGGGAGCGCCATGCCATGATGACTGCAAGGCTTGAACGTTAGCCCCCAATGGAGCGGGTCAAACATTCATTGAGCCACGGTCCAGCGCACAGCCTTGACGTGGCTGCCACAATTGGCTTGGCAAATGCCCACGGATGTAGCCAGTAGCTAATCGTGGTTCGGTATGTCACTTTACCTTCACACGTTTAACCTTGAACCGAAAAGGCTACGGGGGGAGCACAAGGAGGAGAAGGCGGAGGAGGAGGAGGAGGAAGAAGAAGAGGAGGGTGTTTCCGAGGAGGGGGAGGAGGAAGATGAGGAGGAGCTGGAGGAGGAGGAGGAGGAGGAGGAGGAGGAGCTGGAAGATAGGAGGTGGAGGAGGAGGAACATGAGGAGGAGGAGGAAAGGAGGAGGATGAGGAGGATGGAGGGGAGGAGAAGGAGGGGGAGGGGAGGAGGAGGGGGGGAGGGAGGAGAGGGAGGGAGGGAGGGAGGAGAGGGAGGGAGGAGGAGGAGGAGGGAGGAGGAGGAGGAGGAGGAGGAGGAGGAGGAGTGAGGAGGAGGGAGGAGGAGGAGGGGGAGGGGGAGGGGGAGAAGGAGGCCTGTGTGCGTACTTGTGTGCGCGCGCGAGTGGGTGTGTGTGTGTGTGTGTGTGTGTGTGTGCGTCTGTGCGCGTGTGCGCGTGGGGGCGTGTGTGTGCGTGTGTGGTCGTTTGCGCGTGTGCGTATGTTTGCGTGTGTGTATATATATATATATATATATATGCGCGGGCGCATGTCTGTGTGCATATGGGCCATGTGTTGCGTCGAGGGGACGGGGGTGAGGGGGGCAGCGATCCAATGGCTGGGTGGTTGAATGATGTGATCATTGTGCGCCTGCTCGTGTGCGTGCGTGCCTCTGCATGTCTGCGTGCGTGCGTGCCCGTGCGCGTGTGTGTGTGTGTCTCTCTCTCTCTCTCTGTCTGCGTGTGTGTGTGTGTGTGTGTGTGTGTGTGTGTGTGTGTGTGTGTGTGTGTGTGTGTGTGTGTGTGTGTGTGTGTGTGTGTGTGTGTGTGTGTGTGTGTGTGTGTGTGTGTGTGTGTGTGTGTGTGTTTGTCTCTCTCTCTCTCTCTATGCGTGTGTGTGTGTGTCTGTGTGTGCGTGTCTGTGTGTGTGTGTGTGCGTGTGCGTGTGTGCGCTGGGGCCGTCCCCCTCACACGGGACGTTCCGGATCTGGTCCGGGGGAACCAAGGGGAGGAAGAGTCTGACATTCCCGTGACCCCAAAGTGGTCGACGAATTCCTCATCCAGGCAGCCGCTCCTAAACTTGCGTGTGGGTGGCAACTTGTGTCTCCGTCCTCGTGTGTGCATGGGATATGGCGTCGAGGTGGGGGTGGATGGGGTGGTTCACGATGTCATAAGGAGGGGTGAGGGGTGGTTGCATATTTAAACTGCGCGCGCGAGTGGGTGCTCACGTGCGCATGCCTGCGCGCGCGCACCTTGGAGTCCCAGGAAGACGCCTGCAGAACCCAAACAGGCGCCCAAGAACGCTCCAAGATAGCTTCGGAGTGTTCATTGCCCGTTCCTCCTCCTCCTCCTCCTCCTCCTCCTCCTCCTCCTCCTCCTCCTCCTCCTCCTCCTCCTCCTCCTCCTCCTCCTCCTCCTCCTCCTCCTCCTCCTCCTCCATGGACCTCGGCGCGGCTCGGCGGCCTCGGCGGCCCCACCGCACAGCTGCACGGCGCCGCGCGGCCCTCCACCTGCTCTCCGCGTTCGGCGAGATCGTCGCTCGGCGCCGCGCCGAGCGAGGCCCTGGCCGCCCGCCTCCCTCGCGATGCTCCTGCTGGTGCTGCGGCCGGTGACGTCGGCAGCCCCCCCCTCGGCACGCTGGTGGAGCTGGTGGTGATGCGGGGCTTGGCAGCGATGGCGGCGACGACGTCAGCGCAGGAGGAGCTCCGGATGCTGGTGGGCAGGTCCCTTCGGATGGGGTGTTCGAGGAGTCGCCCCGCGGCCTTGACGGGCCCAGCCGCCTCGAAGTCATGGAGGCGTACGTGGCGGCGGTCAGGGCCGCTGCGGAGGCGGCCACGCAGGAGGCTGAGGCGGCTGCCGCCGCCGCTGCTGCTGTTGCGCCGGCGCCAGTGCCCGGCCCCTCGGCCGGCGACCAGGAGGCCTCGGGCCCAGACCCCCGACGTCGTGATTTTTTCACGACGTCGACCCCCAGAGGTCTGGACCCCTTCCCCGGGACCGATTTTTCGTTCTGAGTCGTTTTTTGACGGTCCCGAAGGCCGGTAAGGGCCCCCAGAGGCTGAAAATAGCGAGAAACCTCCCCGTCGTGATTTTTTCACAACGCGAGGAGGTCTGGGGGGGAGGTCCTGGCGGAGAGGAGCGGCGGCTGCATGGCCGACGGGCGGCTGGCCGATGGCGGGCCGGCGGCCGAGGTCGAGCGCCCCGACCGCGCCGCCCACGGGGCCCCCCTTTGGGGGATGACTGCCATGCCGCCTGCTGCCGGGGCAGGCCGGGCGGCCAGTGCTGGGCGTGCGCGGCTCCTCCTCTCGGGTCGGGCGAAAGGGGGGGATTGGGAAAGGGGGGGTTACGAAATTTGCTGCATGCAGCTGGTTTCGGCCCCACCGAGGGGCCCATTCCTCGATACATGGGCGCCTCCGGCGCCAGGAGGCGCCGGGAAAGTCAGCTACGCGAGCTGATTCTCAAGCCCCCCTTTTGCTATCCCCCCCTTTCGCCCGACCCGATCCTCGGCGAGGTCGACGCGCTTCGTGGAGGTGCTGGGAGCGCGACGGCGGCGGGCCCCGCGCGCGGCACTCGCGCGGCGTCGGCCCTCGCTCGGGCGGCGCGCCCTGCAAGCAGCGGGGGCGGCCGCGGAGTGTGCACTCGCGCGGAGTCTCTCGGGCCGCTCGGCATGGTGGTGTTCGCTTGTTTCTTCTCGTCGCTCGGCTCCCCCGGGGACAATCGGGCGAAGAGAACTATGCACATGCACCGATCCTGGCAAGGTCCATCCTTGACCCAGGATCGGTGCATATGCCTTCCTGGCCAGGGTAGGAGGGCGCATGCACCGATCCTGGGCGCAGGAGGGGCCTGGCCAGAATCGGTGTATGGCTCGAAGGATTGCAACACAAAAAAAAAACCCAAAAACAAAAACACCCAAAAAACACACACAAAAAACCAATGCAATCCTTTGTTTTTTTTGCAAACCGGGGACCAGACCGAGGCCCTGCCGCCGCCGCCGGCGTTGGCCGCGCGCCGGCGGCGCGAGGCCAGCTGGCGCGAGGCCCTCGCGGTGCCGCCCCGTGGGGGGGCCGCGCGTCTCGGGCGGGCGTGGTCGTTCGTGCCGCCTGCGCCGCACTCTCCCGCACTCTCCTCCCCCTCTTCCAGCTCCCTCGACTCCTGCTCCTCCTCCTCCTCCTGCTCCTCATCCTCCTCCTCCTCCTCCTCCTCCTCCTCCTCCCCCTCCTCCTCCCGAGCAAGAGGCAAGGAAACCAGGAAGGCGGAGAAGGCGGGATGGCGAAGGGAAAGGAGAAGCAGGATGAGTGAGAAATCAGGACCAAGGAGAGGAGGAGACAGGGGGGGAGCAAGGAGAAATCTCTCTCTCTCTCTCTCTTTCTCTCCTCATTTGCTTCATCTCTCTCCCAGCCTTTCGACGCGTCGCACGTCGATATCGTGCGGCTCCGCGACCGCCCACTGAATCCGAAACTATCCTCCAGCAGGGACAGCACCTCCACGCACCAAGGGCGGCCCTTGCCTGGGGAACTCTCCACTGGTATCGTGGGGTTCGTGGGTTAGCGCAAGGTCTACTGACAACGACTGCGCAATCGGCTAGAACCTGAGCGTGCGCGCGTAGCGCGCGCGTGGTTCTAGTGTGTATATGTGTGTATGTGTATATATGTATATACGCATATGTTTATGTATGTGTACGTTTATGTATGTGTCTATGTTTATGCGTGTGTATATATATATATATATATATATATATATGTGTATATGCATATGCATGTGAATGTGCATGTGTATATACACATGTATATGCTTACGAATATACACATGTAAATGTATACGTTTATGTAGACGTATATGCATATGTATATGTACATGTGTATGTATATGTATATGTGTATGTGATTGTATATGTATATGTATATGTATATGTATATGTAACTACATAACTATGTATATATGTTACATATGTATAAGAATGTGTATATGTATATGCATGTGTATACGTATATGCATATGTATGATATACATATATATATATATATATTCCCTTTTCTATATTTTTATAATCCTGGGGGGTGGGACCCCCCCCCGAAATAGGATCCTCCCCAACCGGGACTTCCGGAAACGGGACCCCTCACGAGGATCGCAGCCTCCGAGCGCGAAAATTAGCGCTCTCCGTCCAAAGAGGAAGGTGAGAGGACACGCGAGGCTCCTTGGACCTCCCGAGAGGCTTTCTCGAGGCTCCCACGAAGGCCCAAGAGGGTCCCAAGAGCCTTCCAGAGTCCTCCGAAGAAGCCCCCGAGAGATGAACATCAGTGATTTCCTGTGGTTTTTCTAAGTTTTTTCTTCTTTGCATGTTCACTGTTCCGACGTGCCAAGACGGCCGAAGACGCCCACAAGACCGATGCCAGACGGCTCAAGAGGCCTCCAAGCGAGTCCGAAACCGGCCCGGGTGCCCAAGACGGCCCCAGAGAGCCCCAAGACGGCCTTCAGAAACGGCACCCCTCACGAGGATCGTAGCCTTCCAGCGCGAAACTGAGCGATCTTCGTCCGAAGAGGCACCTATGAGGGTACGCGAGGGTCCTCGGGTTGCCTGAAAAGCTTCTTAAAGGTTCCCCCGACAGCTTGAGAAGGCCCCACGAACCTCGCAGAGTTCTCTGAAGAAGGCCCCAAGAGATCAAAATCATTAATTTCCTATGGCTTTCCTAAGATTTTGGCTTCGTTGCATGTTCACTGTTCCGACGTGCCAAGACGGCCGAAGACGCCCACAAGACCAATCCCAGAGGGCCCAAGCAGCCTCCAAGCGAGTCCACAGCCGGCCCAACAGAGCCTCCAGACGGCCCAAGCCGTGCCCAAGACGGCCCCAGAGAGCCCCAAGACAAGCTTCAGACAGAGCTTAAAAGGGAGAAACATACAATTGCAACGCGCTCGGCTCCCACACGGCCACGCGAGGCCCCAAGCCCCTTCCAGGAGGCCACAAGAAGGGCCACCAGGCGCGCAAAAGGCTTATGATTTCAAGGACTCTGCACCCAGACGCCCACACGAAGCTCCAAGACTCCTCAACGGCTCCCCAGACGTGCCACGAGGCGCCCAAGAGCCGCCAAGAAGCATTCACGAGGTTCCCCCACGACGCCCCACAAGGCCTCTAAGAACCTCCACGAGTTCTCCGAAGAAGGCCTTTATAATCCTGGGGGGTGGGAAACCCCCCCCATCCCGAAATAGGATCCTCCCCAACCGGGACTTCCGGAAACGGGACCCCTCACGAGGATCGCAGCCTCCGAGCGCGAAAATTAGCGCTCTCCGTCCAAAGAAGAAGGTGAGAGGACACGCGAGGCTCTTTGGACCTCCCGAGAGGCTTTCTCGAGGCTCCTACGAAGGCCCAAGAGGGCCCCAAGAGCCTTCCAGAGTCCTCCGAAGAAGCCCCCGAGAGATGAACATCAGTGATTTCCTATGGTTTTTCTAAGATGTTTGCTTCTTTGCATGTTCACTGTTCCCTCTGATGTCCTTTTCTTGCATTCCATTTGACCCTTTCGTTGCTTCGAACACCAAGTTCTCCCACTCCCCCTCCGCAACCTCTGCACATTCGCAATGCGAGCCCGCGAGGACCCCTCGAAGGGACCGCAGGATACCGCGAGAAGCCAGCCGATCCAAAGCTTCAAGGAACAAGATGCATGGCGCGAAGCGCCTATGCAGCCTTGTATATATATATATATATATATATATATGTGTGTGTGTGTGTGTGTGTGTGTGCCGGGGGACGGGGCCAGAGGGGGTCCCGCCCAAGGACCTCGCCAGGGCATGGCGGGCCTGGGGCCAGGGCATGGCGGGCCCGGGGCCTTACTTTCCATTGTTTTTATAGGGTTCCCGCCGCCCGGACCCACCAGAGCCCCGGGGGACGTGGCCAGGGGGGTCTCGCCCACGCACCTCGCCAGGGCATGGCGGGCCAGGGGCCAGGACGTGGGGGGCCCAGGGCCTCACTTTCTTTGTGTTTTTAAAGGGTTTCCTTCACCCGGACCCACCAGAACCGTGAGGGACGTGGCTGGGGGGGCCCCCACCCGGACCTCGGCGGCGCACGGAGGGCCCAGGGCCTTACTTTCCCTTTGTTTTTATAGGGCTTTGCCGGCCCGGAGCCACCAGAGCCCCAAGCGGTTTCGGGGGCCCCCAAACGGTGTGGTGACCACACCGTGCGGTGAGTCGGTGGGGATTCGGGGTCACCGCACGGTTTTGGGACTCGGGTCGTTCTCCGAGGACGTCTCGGGCGACTGGGGCCTCCGAGGTCCCAAGACCGTGCGGTGACGGACCGTGCGGTGAGGTCTTGGGGGATTTCGAGGTCACCGCACGGTCTGTCACCGCACCGTTTCGGGACGCCAAAGCGGTTGCAGGGAGGTCCAGGGGCTGCTCCCGCCTGGTGCCCCAGGTCTCCCACACGCCTTCCACAGGCCTCCAGGAGAGCTCCCCGAAGCTCACACATTTGGTTTTCCCATAGTTTTTTATGTTTCTCTCCACGCAGCCTGTTCTGCATCCCCACGCTGCGCGGCAGCCCCAGATCTGGACGCCCAAACCGTCCCTGTTCGGCCCCAGACGCTCCCAACCTTGTCCCCAGATTGTTCCGCATGGGAGGATCGGCGCGCCCCAATACGGTCACAGAGCGGCCGGGGCCGCTCCAAGATCCCTCCACGACGCCGACGATCACCCCAAGGCAGCCCCCCGAGCGACTTCGTCGACACGTCATGCTTCCAAGAGGCCTCCCCGGAGGGCTCTCTGAGGCCTTACTTTTTGTATGTCCAATGGTTTTTTCCTACGCCTTCACTCATCCAGCTTGTTCTGCATCCCCACGCCGCACGGCAGTCCAGGACGGCGCCTAGACCGACGTGTTTCGGGTCCCTGTGGCTCCCAACCGTGATCCAAGACGGCTCCGCATGGGAGGGCCCGCGCCCCCAAGTAGGCTCCACGAGCCGCCAGAGTCGCCCCCGGGCCTGCGCGACGCAGACGATCGCAGACAACCCCCCGAACGACTTCCAAGAGGCCTCCCCGGAGGGCTCTCTGAGGCCTGACTCTTTGTTTGTCATGTTTTCTACGGTTTCACTCATCCAGCTTGTTCTGCATCCCCACCCTGCACGGCAGCCCAAGAGGGCGCCCAGACCGATGTGGTTCGGACCCCTGTGGTCCCCAACCGTGATCCAAGACGGATCCGCATAGGAGGGCCAGCGCCCCCAAGTAGTTAATTCGGCTCCACGAGCCGCCAGAGAGTCGCTTCCAGGCTTGCGCGGCGCCGACGATGGCCCCATGACAGCTTTCCAGGCCACCTCGCCAACAAAAGAGGTTTCCTAGAGGCTTCCCACAAGGACCCCAACAGGCTCAAACCTTAGCTTTTCCCATGGTTGTTTTTTCTGTCCTGTGAGGTTTCTGGCCGCCCAGCCTGTTCTGTTCCTCGACGGTGCAAACTCGCCCTAGAGGTCCCCAGGACTGCCCCGCTGCGACCCCAGAGGCTCCCAGCCGTGCCCCACAACGGCACCAGAGGGCACCCAGACGGTTGAAGCGGCGCCAACGAGGAGCCCCGAACACCCGAACACGGCCGATTAGGGCCACAAGAGAGGCCTGGGGGCTTTTGCGGTCGCCTTGGCCGGTTTGGACATTGCTGATTGTGTCTCGACGTCCCACGACCGAACCCAAGACCTGTCACAGAGCTCAAAGGACGGGGAAGAGAAGGAGGACGAGGACAATGGGGGAGGGGAGCGACGAGGACGAGCAGGGGGAGGAGGAGGAGGAGGAGGAGGAGGAGGAGGAGGAGGAGGAGGAGGAGCAGGAGCAGGAGCAGGAGGAGGAGGAGGAGGAGGAGGAGGAAGGAGCAGGAGAAAAAGGGAGGAGGAGGAGGAGGAAAAGAGAGAGAAAAAGAGGAGGAAAAGAGGGGGAAAAGGTTGAGGATGCGGAGGAGGAGGAGTTGGAGGAGAAGGAGGAGAGGAGGAGGAGGAGGAGAGGAGGAGGAGGAGGGATGAGGAGGAGGAGGGGGAGGAGGAGGGGAGCATGAGCAGGAGGAGGAGGAGAGGAGGAGGAGGAGGAGGAGGAGGAGGGAGGAGGGGGAACATTGAGCAGGAGGAAGAGAGGAGGAGGAGGAGGAGAGGAGGAGAGGAGGAGGAGAGGAGGAAAAAGAGCAGGAACAAAAGGAGGAAAAAAAATAGGAAAAAGAGAGGAGGGAAAGGTTGAGGCGGAGGAGGAGGAGGAGGAGGAGGAGGAGGAGGAGGAGGAAGAGGAAGAGGACGAGGAAGGGGACGAGGACAAGGAGGAAAGGGCGGAGGAGAAGGCGGAGGAGCAGGAGGAGGACTAGGCACGAGGGGGAGGGGGTGGGGGTGGGGGTGCCGCCCCCTCTGCGTGGTCGTCGTCGTCGTCCTCCTCCTCCTCCTCCTCATCCTGCTCCTCCCCGTTTTCCTGATCCTCCTGCACCTGCTGCTGCTGTTGCTGCTGCTGCTGGTGCTCCTGCTGCTCCTCCTGCTCCTCCTGCTCCTCCTGTTCCTCCTCCTGCTACTCATCCTCCTGCTTCTCTTCTCCCCCCTCTGCCCTCCCCCCATCACCCCCACTCCGCCTCCTTCTCCCCCTCTTGCTGTTGCTCCTCGTCCTGCTCCTACTCCTGCACCTCCTACTTTGATGCTGCTCCTCCTCCTCTGCCCCTCCTCCTTCTCCTCCCCCTCCTACTCCTCCCCCTCTTGCTTTTCCTCCTCCTGGACGCGGGGTCCTGGGGCCGCACTCGCGGGGCCGAGGAGGGGTCCAGGGATCGTGGAGGATTCCAGGGGTCCTCATGTGGAGGGCATCACTAGGAATCCTTCATATGGGAGGATCTAACCAGAACCGTTCTTGTGGAGGGTTTCAGTAGGAGTTCGTCTGCGGAGGGAGCCACTCGGACTCGCCAGCGCGATGCCAACGCACTGCTAACGCACTGCCATCGCAATGCCGAACTAATGCCAAAGCGATCCCAATTCAATGCCAACGCAATGCCAATGAGGGGTATCATGTGTGGTAGATTCCAAAAGGATTCCTACCTGTGGAGGGTTTCGATTGGAATCCTTCCGTGGGGGGGGGTTCAGTGTGAATATTTTATGTGGGGGGCTTTCAAAAGGAGCCCTTCATGTGGAAGGTAAGGACTCCTTATGTGGTGAGAGCCATTCGAACTCGCCAGCGCAATGCCGAAGCAGTGCCAACGCAATGCCAAACCAATGCCAATGCAATGCCAATTGGGGGATTTTTTTGTGGTAGATTTCAATAGCAATCCTTCTAAGAATCCTTCCTCGGGGGATTTCAATTGGAAGCCTTATATGGAGGGCTTCGCATGGAACCCTTCTGTTGAATTCAATTTGAACCCTTCTTGTGGAGGATTCAGTGGGCATCCTTTTTTGTGGGGATGTTCAATAGGAATCCTGATATAAAGTGTTTAAGTAGGACTTGCCAGCGCAACGTCAACGCAATGCCAACGCACTGCTAACGCACTGCCATCGCCATGCCAACGCAATGCCAGTGCGATGCCAAACCGTTGCCAAACCAATGCCAATGCAATGCCGATGGCGGGATTTCTGTCTTCCAACAGATTTCACTAGGAATCCTTATGTGGATGATTTGGTTACGAATCCTTCTTCGGAGGATTTCGATAGGAATACTCCCGTGTAGGGTTTCGATTGGAATCTTTCTGGGGGGGGTCACTTTGAATCCTGCATGTGGGGGCTTTCAAAAGGATCCCTTCTTGTGCAAGGTGTTCATAGGAATCCTTCTATGGGGGGGCATTAGAACTCGCCAGCGCAATGCCAACGCAATACGAACGTAATGCTAAACCAATGCCAACGCGATCCCAATTCAATGCCAATGCAATGCCAATGGGGGACATCGTTTGTGGTCGGGTTCAAGAAGAATCCTTCTATGGAAGGCTTCGAATGGAATCCTTCCGTGAGGGAGTTCGATGTGGACCCTTCTTGTGGGATGCTTCAATCGGAATCCTTCTTGTGAGGGGTTCAACAGGAATCATTATGCGAAGGGAGGTGTTGGAACTCGCCACCGCAATGCCAACGCAGTGCCAACGCAATGCGAATGCAATGCCAAAGCGATCCCAATTCAATGCCAATGCAATGCCAATGGGGGGAACTCTTTTGTGGTAAATTTCAATAGGAATTCTTATGTGAAAGGTGTCGCATGTAATCCTTCTGTGGGGGATGTCAATATGAACTGTTTTTTTTGTGGATGGCTTCAATAGGAGTCCTTCTTGTAGAAGGTTTCGATCGGAGTCCTTGTGTGCAGAGTTCCATTAGGACTCGCCAGCGCAATGCTTGCGAAATGCAAGCACACCAGCAACGCATTGCCAAGCGCAATTCCAACGCAATGCCAATGCGACGCCAAACCATTGCCAAACCAATGCCAATGCAATGCCAACGGAGAGTTCTTCCTTTCGAAGCATCTCAAAACCAATCCTTCTGCCGGTGATTTCAATAGGAAGCCATCATCTGTGGAGGATTTCAATAGGAATCATTCAGTGGAGGATTTCGATAGGAATCCTTTCTGTAGAGGATTTCACTATGAATCCTTCTTCTGGGGGGAGTTCAATGTGAACCCTTCTGGTGGGATGTTTTAACTGGAATCCTTCTTGTGGGGGATTCAACAGGAATCATTATGCGAAGGGAGGCGCTGGAACTCGCCAGCGCAATGCCAGCGCAATTCCAACGCAGTGCCAACGCAATGCCACACCAATGCCAAACGATCTCAACCCAATGCCAATGCATTGCCAATGGGGGAAATCCTTTGTGGTAGATTTCAATCGGAATCCTTATATGGAGGGCTTCGCATGGAATCCTTCTGTGGAGGGTGTCAGTATGAATCGTTTTTGTGGAGAGTTTCAATAGGAGTCCCTCTTCTAGAAGGTTTTGATCGGAGTCCTTCTGTGAAGGGTTCCTCCAGGACTCGCCAGCGCAATGCTTGCGAAATGCAAGCGCACTAGCAACGCACTGCCAACCGCCATGCCAACGCCATGCCAATGCGATGCCAAACCAGTGCCAAACCAATGCCAATGCAATGCCAACGGGGAGTTCTTCCTTTCGAAGCATCTCAATATCAATCCTTCTGCGGGTGATTTAGTAGGAATCCATCTGTGGAGGATTTCAATAGGAGTCATTCCGTGGAGGATTTCGATCGGAATCCTTCTGTTGAGGATATCACTAAGAATCCTTCTGGTGGGGGCGTTCAATGGGAATCCTTTCAGGGGGGGGCAGATTAGGCCACGTCGCATTCATTTGTTTGCCGCCGACCCCCCCCTAAACAAAAAAATAATGTTAACAATTGCCAACCAGAATTTTTTTGGGGGGAGGGGGGAGAGAGAAAAACAAACATGAGGAGGAGGAGGAGGAGGAGGGGGAGGCGGAAGGAGAGGAGGACGCCACAGAGTACGCACACCACTGAAAGACGCACGCGCGAACTCAGTGTGAAAGCCTCGCGCGCTCTGGAACCCCGAGGTGCTCCACAATCCTCCGTTCTCTCCCAACAAATCAGTGAGACCTCCCGTACTTCGAAGCTGGTGGCCTCTCGGTGACAGCCTGGGGAGCCCCTCCACGTTGGCTCGAGGTGGTCATTGAGCTTAGTTCGGGCATGTCCCCCTACAGGCCGATGTTCGACGAAAAAATTGAAACACATATCAAATCATTAAAACGTTTTCGAAACATCTTCGCCATACTATTTTGATTGCTTTTGAATAGTCCTCCTGTAGAGGGACGTACCCGACTTAACACTGGGCCTCCAAAAGGCCCGCCCGACCCGACCCGACCCGCCCGCCAGGGTCCGCCCGCACGACCCGACCCGACCCGACCGCCCGACCCGACCCACCTGTAAGGTCCGCCCGCTCGACCCGACCCGTCCCACCTGGTAAGGTCCGCTCGCCCGACCCAAGTCGCCCCGTTAAGGCTCGCGCGTGTTCGCGGGAACGCGCCCTAATGTTTAATGTCCCGCCCGACCCGGTCCGACCGTCAGGGCCCGCCCGCCCGACCCGACCCGACCCGACACGCGGCTTAGGGTCCGCCCACCCGACCCGACCCGCCCGTTACGGTTCGCGCGTGCTTGGTCGAGCGTGCCCGATATTTCAATGCCCCGCCCGACCCGACCCGCCCGCGCCTTTTGGGTCCGCCCGCCCGACCCGACCCGCCCGGCACGGTTCGCGCGTGTTTGGTCGAGCGTGCCCCATGTTTCAAAGGCCCGCCTGCCCAACCCGACCCACCCGTTAGGGCCCGCCCGCCCGACCCGACCCGACCCGCCCGCCAGGGTCCGCCCGACCCGACCCGACCGCCCGACCCGACCCACCCGTTAAGGTCCGCCCGCCCGACCCGACCCGTCGCGCCTGCTAAGGTACGCCCGCCCGACCCACACCGCCCCGTTAGGGCTCGCGCGTGTTCGCGGGAACGCGCCCCAATGTTGAATGTCCCGCCCGACCCGATCCGACCGTCAGGGCCCGCCCGCCCGACCCGACCCGACCCGCCCGCTAGGGTCCGCCCGCCCGACCCGACCCGCCCGGTACGGTTCGCGCGTGTTCGGTCGAACGCGCCCCACCCGCGGCGACGACAGTGGCGGCGGCGGCGCTGGCGCCAACGGCGACGACGGCGATGACAGCGCAAGCGAAAGCAGCGCTGGCGAAAGCAGCCGCCGGCGAAACCAGCGCCAGCGAAACCAGCGGGGCGAAACCAGCTCATTCCCCGGGACACCAGGGGGTGCAGCATTCTGATCCGGAACCACCACCCCACCCCATGGGACCCGTGGGGGTAAGTCGAGCCTGTCCTTCTACAGAGGAATATTCAATAACAGTCAAAAAAGGCAGTGGACATGTTTTTAAACAACTACTTGTTTAAACATGTTGGGAGTATGTTTTGAGTATGTTTGATTTGTCGCCCAAGATCCGCCTGTAGGGGGACGTGCCCGACTTAACTCTTGGGCAATCTTGCGGCCGCACGGACCCATCGAAAGCGGGAAAACGGCACAACCCAAACCAGTGAGATCTTCCGTCCGCAGCCATTTTGGCTCAAGGCATTTTCGGATCAAGTTTGCCGCCCAAGGCAAACGCCGAAAACTGCACACACACACACACCTTGATACCTTCAGACCTCATTTCGTACAAGTTCGGATCGGGCTGATGAGCATGCTAGTGAAACTCGCCACCGCGTTTTTTGCAGGCCCGACTCAGGCTACAACCGTCGAGCGGCCACTCGCGGATACCTATGTTAAGTCTTGCAGTTCAACGAATTATGGTACCCTGCAGGGTTTGGTCAGCAAGCGCTACCACGACTACTCGTGCGGCACTCGATACTCGTTCCTGCAATTCAGCGTTCCTTGCGATGCTCAGGATGCAACGCTCCTGCTGTGGCCGTCGACCGACCAGCCTGCTGGTACCTTTCCAAAGGTGGCCGTTTTCACGGTGCAGAACGAGTGGTCGGAAAGCACCACTATTTGGTCCAACCACCCCGGCTGGCAGGAGCAGGTTTGCGATTATCAGGCATACCCAATCGGGCAGGCGTTCGCATGCACCGTTCCACAGGCGAAACTCGCCGGTAAGAACACTATCTCGTTTGCGTTGGTTGCAGAATGGATGTGGGCGGGGGCCTCTAGTTTTTGGTCTCGCGAAGCCCTCGACGAGAGCACCAGACCGTCACTGGTGTTCCAGTGTTCCTGCACCTGGACATCTGACGGAGCAAATAAGTACAATTTAGAATTCGCCAGATATTATAGTGAAGAACTGGCATGGATTGGGGGCAGTTGGTCCCACCCAGACTTGGCCGAAAGTGGCGGCGACGTGACGTGTGCTCAGGTGGAGATGGCAGTAACCATGAATGACGACTGGGAAGACAGATGGCAAGTTTGGTCGGGCCAGGTAGACTGCCCAACGTTACCAAGCTGCACTTGGACGATCACGAGCTCCGTCACGACCGTCACGTGGGTCACCACTGCCACCACCAAGACAACCACGGACTCCACCACGTCAGGCAGTACCGCCGCCGAGACGGCCACAAACTCTACCACCTCACGAAGCACCACCACCGAGACTGCCACGAGCTCCGCTACAGTAGGCAGCACCACAGCCAAAAGTTCCAGCACGACAGGCAGCACCACCAGTGCCGACATGACCATGAGTCCAATCACCTCACGCAGCACCACCACCACCTACAACTCACCGATGGCGGAGCAGGAGCAAGGCTCCGAGGCATCGACGGTATCCGTCGCCATCATCATCATCATCATCATCATCATCATCATCATCATCATCATCATCATCATCATCATCATCATCATCATCATCATCATCATCATCATCATCATCGTTATCAGCACCCTCCTGGGTTGTGGCACGATGTGTGCACTGGTATGCTTGACAAGGCGACGGCTTGGAAAGTATAAACCAGATGCCTCGCCCGCCGATGAGTCCAATGATTCTGCCGAGGAGACAGAGAACTCTGCCGAGGAGACAGAGGATGGCCCCGCTGGTCTTCTTGAGAGCATGGACTTCTGGTTCATCCCAGTGGACGAAGTCATGCGTAGGCCGGCGGACTCGCCCCTCCCACGTCATCAGGAGTGTCGTGATTCAGGAATGCTGGTCAAAAAGCACATGACTCTCGATGGCGTTTTATCCGGGCAGTTTGCCGGTGAGATGGCAGCCGTTTCCCATCGTTGGCCCGTGCCCGAGCATTTCGATCCAGAGTGCGTTAAAATGCGTAAATTGCAGGAGGTCCTGGAAAACAACCCTTCGATCAAGTTCTTATGGATCGATTGGGTATGTGCACCTCAATGGCACGGTGGTGGACGCACCGATGAGGAGGAGCAGGAGTTCAGGATGATTTTGGAGAACATATTGCCTTTTATCTTCCTTGGGTGCAAGGTAATAGTTTTGTACGAGCGGATCTACAACCAGCGATTTTGGCCAAATGTGGAGTGCTGGATTTCCACCAAGACGCCGACTGAAGATGGCCTAGTGCCAGCTAGCGAGGATTGTCTCCGAGTGCAGGTCTACGGTATACACTCGGCAAGCGGGAGGGACAATGCGAGTAGGGCTCAAGTCCTTAAGTTCTGGCATTCAGTTGGCACGCAGGAAGCAATTGCTACACTTTCCAATGACGACATCCTTGTCACGAATGCAAAGGACAAAGAGATCAATCTGAAGGTGGTTGCCCTCTTGGATGATAATATCAAGGACTACTTTGCGCTGCACGTCTAGTCGTGCGATTTTCCGCCCCATGTGTGTGCTGACTAACCATCGATTATTGACGATGCCTCTCCTCTCTATTCCTTCGTCAGCATAGCCATCGTCTCGCTTACGCCCACGCATTTGTAGCACGCATGACGCACGACACAGCCATTGCACAGCACAGGCCGCGATCATTCCCCAATCAGTGCTTGCACTAAAGAGGTCCTAGCGGATATGAAAAGATTTGGCGAAAGTCCCGGGCCGATTTCGGTGGCTGTTTGGGTTCCCGGGTTCACCGTTCTGGGTTCAGGGTTCCCGTTTGCTGGTTTTGGGCCGATGTCGTGATCCCGCGATTGAGCTCACCATCGATCTCATGATCGATCTCACGATCCATCTCACTGAAACGATCTGACCATCGATACCACCATCGACTACACTGCTTGGGGTTCTTCTTTGGTTCGGTAGCAAATCATGGGAGCCTGGCGTACCCTGTTAATTCCGTCTTTAGCGTCGATTAGCGTCGATTAGCGTTTGCAGTCGACGAGATAGCGCCGATTTAGCGCCGATTAGCATCGATTTGCGTCGATGAGCGTCGATTTAGCGTCGACTAGCGTCAGCTCCCACGAGTTGCCACCGAAATACCACCATCGACTACATTGATCGGAGTTCTTCTCTGGCGTACTGTTATGATGTTCCAACCTACTTCAGCCTTGCTCGAAACTATTCCATTTTCGATACTCGTTCGACAATGTTTCGATGCTTTTCAGGGTGTTCGATACTCGTTCGACAATGTCACGATGCTGCAGCCTTGCTCACCAGAAAGAATTTCGAGCACCAAGAACGTACCAACACTGGAGGGTTTTCGCGTGGCGAGCCCTCGGTCGGAGGCGATACTCGTTCGACAATGTTTCGATGCTTTTCCGGGTGTTCGAAGTTATTTCTGGGATCTGGTCTTTAAGCATGACGAGAGCAACATACACGCCGGTCGTTGAAACTAGGTATTTGTGGATTCCCAAATCCCAATCTACTTCAAGCGCCGTCCTACTTCAAGAATCGGCTTGCTGTTACTGTGTTTTGTTATTATCTGGGAGGGCCTGGACCCAATCTACTATATCCGCCTTCCTACCTCATGTTTCTACCTGCTTCTTCCGACTGACGTGTAACCCTCGTGCCGCAGTTCGCCTCTGCAGCTCCCCTCCCGTTGCTCGACCAGCGCCTCTGCGTGCTTGCGTCCGTGGACCTGCAAAAATTGTGTAATGTCTATGTTTGCACACCCTCTCAGTGAGCGCTCGATCCGTTGGCCCTGAGCGCTCGATCCGCTCCTGCTCCTCCTCCTCCTGCTGCTGCTCCTCCTCCTCCTCCTCGTCCTCGTCCTCGTCCTCCTCCTCCTCCTCCTCCTCCTTCTCCTCCTCCTCCTCCTCCTCCTCCTGCTCCTCCTCCTCCCCTCCCCCTCCCCCTCCACAACTACTCAATATGAATACTACTGTCCCTCTTCTTCCCCTGATGACGGTTTGAAAGTGTCGGACCCCCCCCCCGCGTACTGTTTTTTTACACAGGTTCCCCCGGAGTGGGGTTTTCGCCTGCGTTTTTTTTCAAACTGCTGCTCTCGCTGAGGCGCCGGCCTCATTTTCGGGCCCCGCTCGTTCCAAATCGTGCTCCCGCTGCAGCGCTGGCCTCATTTCCGTGCTTCCGCTCGTTCCGAATCGTGCTCCCGCTGCAGCGCTGGCCTCATGTCCGCGCTTCCGCTCGTTTCGACTCGTGCTCCCGCTGCAGCGCTGGCGTCATTTCCGTGCCATGCCACGGCATGCAATGCAAATGCTAGGTTGATACTACGCTTTGCGGTGCTCTTCTACGCCATGCCATGCGTGCTCTACAATGCATCGCGTACCCTTTCGGGATTATTGCCCTGCTCGACATCCGACTGCGAGTAGAGAGGGGATCTGCGCCATGGTAAGGGATGGGAGGGAGGGGTAGAATGTCAGATATGACGCGAGCGCACCTAGCTTGCCATCCTCCCCATCCCCCTCCCCTCCCCCTCCTCCACCTCCCCCTCCCCTGCCCCTTCCTCCCCCTCCCCCTCCTCCACCTCCCCTCTCTCCTACACTCCCCTCCCCGCCTCCCCCTCCGCCCCCACCTCCTCCTCCTCCTCCTACCCCTCCTCCTCTCCTCCTCCTGCTCCTCCTCCTCCTCCTCTCCTCCTCTCTCCTCCTCCTCCTCCTCACCTCCTCCCCCTCCTCTCCCCTCGCCCTCCCCCTCCTCCCTCCTCCTCCTCCTCCCCTCCTCCTCCACCTCCCCCTCCCTTCCTCCTCTCCCGCCTCCCCCTCCTCCACCTCCCCTTCCCCCCCACCATCACCCCCTCCTCCCACTCCCCCTCCACCTCCTCCTCCTCCTGCTCTCCCTCCTCCTCCTCGTCCTCCTCCTCCTCCTCCTCCTCCCCTCCTCACTCCTCCTCTCCTCCGCCTCCGCCTCCTCCTTCCCCCCTCCCCCCCTCCCCCCCTCCTCCCCCTCCCCCTCCTCCTCCTCCTCCTCCCCCTCCCCTCCTCCACCTCCCCCTCTCGCTCCTCCCCACCTCCCCTCCTCCTCCTCCTTCTCCTCCTCCTCCTCTTCCTCCTCTCTCCTCCCCCTTTTTTCTCCCTCCCCCTCCTCCTCCCTCCTCCCCTCCTCCTCCTCCTTTCCTCCTCCTCCTCCTGCCTCCTCCTCCTCCTTTTCCTCCTCGCTCCTCCTCCTCCTCCTCCTCCTCCTCCTCCTCCTCCTCCTCCTCCTCCTCCTCCTCCTCCTCCTCGGGTCGCCTACGGACCCTGGGGAACCGTGCACCTCCACGGAGGGAAGCTGATCCCAAGGTCGGTGATGGTGGTAATATCTCGGCTTCCTAGGTGGCCGAAATATCACCACCAAAATCTAGGATCATCTTCCCCCGGTGAACGCAACCCCCTGTGTTGGTGTCGGTGTCCATCTCCAAGCCTCTAAGACTGTTCAAGGTTGAACGATCCCCGCGGTGTCAGGAGCCGACGTCGGGGTCGACACGACACGAGCTTGCCGTAGATCCTGCCACTCCATGGGCATCGTGGAGGGCCCCGCTCAGACTCTCGGTTGCACGCGTCCGCACGAGCCCCGTGGGCCCGCGTGGCCGACAGCAGCGGTCGGCCAATCGCCAGTCTTTGACGATCTCCTCTTCGGCAAGCTCCATGTTTGTTGCTTGGCACCGCTCGGACGCGTGCATTCGCCCCCGTCTAGAACGATCGAGGAGGATCTTGGATCATCTTACGGAACATTTCCACGCACGAAATCGAACAATACACGTTGGAATGGACGTCCGATCGTTTGATCACCAGAAAGAGGAATTCGGGCCCTGGGTGGCGATACTCGCTCGACAATGTTTCGATACTCTTCGGGGTGCTCGAAATTGTTTCTGGGATGTGGTCCTGAAGTAGGGTGGGAGCAGCATAATCCTCGTGCCGCAGTTCTCCTCTGGAGCGCCCCTCCCGTTGCTCCACCGGCGCCTCTGCGTGCTTGCGTCCGCGGACCTGAACAATTGTTCGAGATGTATACCGCGTCGTCGTTGTTGTCGTCGTCGTCGCCGTCGTCGTCGTCGTGGCGGTCGTCGTCGTCGTCGTCGTCGTCGTCGTCGTCGTCGTCGTCGTCGTCGTTGTCGTCGTCGCTGTCGTCGTCGTCGTGGTCTGCTGGTAATTTTACCCATGCGGCCGCATCTCCTCGACCATGTCGCTCGTCACCTCCGCTTCGGATCTCCCGGCTGACTTTCCGGCTCGCTCGTGTCGAATCGTCTGCCCTGAGTTCCCTTTCGCAGGGTTTGCTGGGGGATGATTGTCAGCCATCCTTCTTGGCGCCATTGGTGCCGCCGAGCTCCACGCTGCTAATGATGTGACCGCTAAGGGTCGTTAGTTACGGTTCCCCCCCCGTTTCTGTCGGCGGTGACTAGGACTGGTCCTAAAACATCCAAGGCCTCCTCCTCCTCCTCCTCCTCCTCCTCCTCCTCCTCCTCCTCCTCCCTCCCTCCCTCCCTCCCTCCCTCCCTCCTCCTCCTCCTCCTCCGTCGTCGTTGTGCGGCGGGTGCCGCGGAACAAAAATGCTTCGTTACCCCCTCTTAGTGGGACCCCAGTCTTTCAAGATGGCCGCAGAAGAAATGATTAGGTGCCGCCTTATTGGGGGGGACCCAGTCCTTCAGTAAGGCCGCCGAACAAGTAATTAGGTACCCCCCATTGGAGGGGGGTTTTAAAGATCTTTCAAGTTTTTAGTGGAGGCCCATGCCAAGAAACACCCTGCTTGCCTCCAGGGTGCCCTGGTTTTCTTGGGTTTCGATGGTTTTTGCGATGGAGAGCGTGACGTTCTCACACCAAAAGTCAATTGACGTCCTGGTGTCTCAGGGTTGGGTTTCTTGTGGAAGGTTTCTTGTGGACGGGCCTCCACTATACATGTTCCAAATATGGCATTGCTAAGAGGGTCGAAGGCGTTGTCGTCTCTTCCGCGGCGGAAGGTCGGCGGAAGGCGGTGGGAGTAAAACAGCGGCGGCTCCGTCGACGGAAGCTCGGCGGAAGGCGGCGGAAGCAAAAGGCGGGGATCGGGGCGTTTTAGTGGGCTCGTCTTGAGTTCGATCCCGTCTCGGGCACTTCAGGGGCTTCGATCGGACAAAGTTCGATTGCGCCGACGCTCGAGTTGTTCAGGCTTCGATAGACAGTGTTACTAGCCCAACACTAGGCCTCCAGAGCTGTGGACGAGAGGGGGCAGTGGCTTGTGCGCGTGGAAGCAGAAGGCGACCTCCCAAGATATGGAATCGTTGTTGGGGTTCAGGGTTTCCGGAATCGTTCATATTTTGTGGAAGAAAGATCCCAGCGAGGGTAACAAAACATGACACACAGACACAAGTAATCGTCGACTCCCAGGAAAATATGGGAACATCTGGGAAGGGGGGGGGGGCAGACGAACATCCCGCAAACATATACGACAATTTGGGGAATCCTGGGATCTGTGTCTATTCATCTGCGTGTCCCCCTGGGCCCCCTTCAAGATCCCAGGGAGGCTCGCCCGAGGGGCTGCCGCCCGTGGTGGCTGCGCGTCTGGGTCCGCTGCTGCAGCTGGCCTGGGCCCCCGGGCGGCTGGCGGAGCTCCAGGTCGAGGGGCGCCGCCCGGACCCCGCCGCGTTGGCGGTCGTTTTTTTTGTTGGTTTTTGCCTCTTGGCAAGGGCTCCCCCGAGGGCGCGAAGTTATTCGCGCTTCGCGCTTCGCGGTCCTCGTTTCTCCTCCCCCTCCTCCTCGTCCTCCTTTTCTCCCTTTGGGGGGGCGGCGCGAGAGCGCGAAGTTATTCGCGCTTCGCGGAGCGCGAAGCGCGAAGTTGGGAGCCCTAGTGGAGGCCTTCGTGGGAGTGCTCTTGGAGGCGTCTTTGGGGCCATCGTGGGCCATCTGGAGGTCACGTCGGTCACTCTTGGAGCGCTCCTGCGCTGTCTTGGGGGTCTCTGAGACGTCTCCGATGACCCCCCTGATCGCCCTAGGTGTGCTGGGACCGCTTCGAGGCCCGTCCGGAGGGTCCCAAGGCCCCAGATCCCGGGAGTCCTGTTTTGTGTGTGTATGTGTGTGTGTGTGTGGGTCCCCCCGCCCGGGCTTATAAAAATATAGGAAGAGGAATGTACACATAAGTGTTGGGGTGTATATGTATATATGTATATAGGTATAGGTGTGTATGTATATGTATACGCATATGTATACGTATATCTGTATGTATGTATGCATGCATGCATGTATGTATATATATATATATATATATATATATATATATATATATATTATCCGTAAGGGCTTCGCCCCCTGCCGCCGGCCCCCTCTCTCGGAGAATGGGCCATGGAAGAGCTAAGTCATGAGGCCTTGGCGCTGTCGTGAAGCAGTATCGAAACTTCATGCGAAGCCGATTCGCAATCAGCAAAACCAACTGATCACAAGAGGGGTTACCACACCTGGCGATTGGTAAGACGTGTATGGTTTACGGGCTTGGTTACCACACCTTGCGATTAAAGGGCCGAGGGAGTTCTCGCAGTTTGGGTTACCACGCCTTGCGATGGATGTGCGTGAAGGGTGGCACCGAATTTCAGAAATGTGGCAAATCCCCTGTGTTTTTGGACCCTGACCCCGCGGATCTGCGTGAGGGGTGGCACCGAATTTCAGAAATGTGGCAAATCCCCTGTGTTTTTGGACCCTGACCCCGCGGATCTGCGTGAGGGGTGGCACCGAATTTCAGAAATGTGGCAAATCCCATGTGTTTTTGGACCCTGACCCCGCGGATCTGCGTGAGGGGTGGCACCGAATTTCAGAAATGTGGCAAATCCCCTGTGTTTTTGGACCCTGACCCCGCGGATCTGCGTGAGGGGTGGCACCGAATTTCAGAAATGTGGCAAATCCCATGTGTTTTTGGACCCTGACCCCGCGGATCTGCGTGAGGGGTGGCACCGAATTTCAGAAATGTGGCAAATCCCTTGTGTTTTTGGACCCTGACCCCGCGGATCTGCGTGAGGGGTGGCACCGAATTTCAGAAATGTGGCACATCCCATGTGTTTTTGGACCCTGACCCCGCGGATCTGCGTGAGGGGTGTAGATTTCGAGCCCCCCCAGCAATTCAGACAACGCGCCCAGGAGACGCTAAATCCCGTTTGGGCCCCCCCCCCCCTCGCGCGGTCAATCAACTAGTTATAGTAACCGGCAAGAAGCAGAACTGCAACACTGGAAACTACAAACTACGACTGGTACAGGAAACTGCGAATCACGGGCCTACCGCCTGGTGGCCCCACAAGGGGGCCGGCGGATATATATATATATATATATATATATATATATATATATATATCGTCCAGGCGCGCCTGGATAGCTTGGCGCGCCTCCTGCAGTTCGGGATCGTCTGGCATGGCCGCCAGCGTCGACTCGAGCTGCTTGACCGTGGCGACGATATCCTTCTTGGCCGGCGGGTCGCCGTCGGAAGCGGCCCCTTCGGCTGCGCCGGCCACGGCCGCCGGCGGTGCAAGTGGCGGGGAGGAAGCTGCCTCCGGCGCCTGCACGGTCACAGGCGCAAGGCCAGCACTCTGCGAGAGCTTGGCCGCGACCGCCTGCAGCTGGGCCTGCACGGGATTCTGAAGCACTCTCGTCGGCAAGGGAGCCGATGCTGGCGGCTCCGAGGGCTGCATGGCGGACCTGACAGCCTCGGCCCAGGTGCGCCGCATGCCGCACGTATTGCACACGTGCCAGGCTGCGGCAGCGGACGGGCTGACGCTGGCGCAGAGAGCTGTCGAGGCGGCGGCCGAGGAGGTGACGTCCATCAAGAAGGCCGTCCAGGAGCTGGAGCAGCAGGTGTCGTCTGCGCACGCTGCCCCCCAGCCCGCCCCGATGGACGACGGCGACCCGCTCGACCTCCTCAAGCAGCAGCTCAACGCAGCAGTGCATGCTCTGAGCCAGCACGCTTCCGTCTCGCCTGCGGCGGTCCAGGAGGCGCAGAAACAGTCGGAGGACATCTTTGCCAAATTTCAGGTGACCCTCGAGCATGCCCGGGCGCAGCCAACGCCACGACGTGCTGCGGGCAAGCAGCGGCCTCCGCTCCTCCGCGAGCGGCTCAACGGCAAGCAGCCTGCCAAGAGGTACATCACGGAACCCTTCACCAAGCGGCTCCGGCGCCGTGGCCTCGCCAGGGCCAGGTCTTTTTCCCCCAGCCCGGGCGCGGGGTCAGCGCAGGCGTAGCCTATGCTGACGATCCCGCGGAGCAGCCAGGCGGTCAGGGCCTCCGCAGGTGCGGATGTGATGATCCCTCCCTT
The DNA here is from genome assembly GCA_963575745.1 of Prorocentrum cordatum. Classification (NCBI taxonomy): domain Eukaryota; class Dinophyceae; order Prorocentrales; family Prorocentraceae; genus Prorocentrum; species Prorocentrum cordatum. The sequence continues at coordinate 527,358 of CAUYUJ010002725.1, forward strand.
GAGGACGTCACGGCATCGGCTGTCGCATTCTCATGCGCGAGCGCGAATGTTTTAACATTGTACCCACATCAACTCACGCGCTCCTATGCCAACGTGAGTGGTGTGTGCATGCGCAGCAAGGTGACTCTTCTTGAACAGCAGTTTCACGATCGATTCATTGACGTAGTTGGTGTTCAGGAGGGGCGTTCCCCGAGCTCGGAGCAGACCGATGGCCAGTACTATACCATGCTGGCTGCCGCGTCTGAGCCCGACGGTTCCCTTGGAGTGCAATGTTGGGTTCACCATCGTGCCCACGTGCGCTTCTGGCATGCTGTCTCTTCCCGCGTCCTTTACGCGGTAGTCCGCATTGGCCGCCTGGAGCTCGGTTTCCTAGTGGCTCATGCTCCGCACTCGCTGGCTAGTGAGTCTGTCCGTATCCAGTGGTGGGCGGAGCTCACCCGCGTGCAGTTACAGCTACTTCAGTCTCACCCCCTGCCGTGGATAGTGTTGATTGATGCGAATGGCCGGGTCGGCTCAGTGCCCTCGCGCGTGGTAGGCCCCAGTCAGCCCGAACATGAGAATTCGAACGGCACGTTGCTGCGCACATTTGCCGAAGATTTCAGTTTGCGTATCAGCAACACTTGGGGGGAGGGTGGGCACACGTGGACGTCCACGCATGCCACCACTTCTCGCATTGATTATGTACTTGTGCCAGAAGTTATTTTTGTCAACATTGCCAGCATTGTTGTAGATCGTAGCATCGACTTGGCTCTCTCCGCTAAAGACGATCATAATGCCGTCGTGTTGCGCGCGGAGGCTGTCCCATCTGACGTTCAGCACGCTATCAGCCCCGCTTTCAAATTTAACAAGCACAACCTTCAATCAGTGCACTGTTGTGAACTTTTCCAGCAGCTCATGTGGCTCTTTCCGCATATTCCTCCTTCTTCTTCTGTACATATTGATGACCACGTTGAACTTCTGAATGTATGGACTCGGTGGGCAGCGTTGCACAGTTTCGGACCCCCCAAAAAACAGCCCAGAAAGGCATGGCTGTCTTCTCGGGCCTGGCAGGTCATTCAACACATTGCTCCCCTACGCCGCGCCCGTTTCACAGCCACCACTGCCAGGCGCAATTGCTTTTTAGCGTTTTTCTTGCACGCATGGCGTGAGAATTGCGACAGGACCCCGAATTTCCCAGTGCCCCCTGGATTGGGGGCGGAGGTCCGGAAAGGATTCCGGCAGGAAGCGTGCATCACGGCTTCTATTTTTCAGCTTCAGAAATGCGCGCGCCCCATCATTGATGAGGATCGCCGCGCGTATCTCGACTCCCTCGCTGCGAGCGCCTCGCGTGCGATTGATGCGCACGATGCTCGCCAGGCTTTCGCTGTATTGCGAGCCCTGGGAGCACGCGCTCCTCGCCCGAGCCAGTGCTTGCGCGATTCCGAAGGCGCATTGACCTCCACAAGTGATCAGGTCAAACGCGTGTGGCAAGATCACGTGAAAAATGTGTTTCGTGGCGAGGTCGTAGACAAAGCTTTACTGAGGCTGCCAATGCCAGAGCCTCTCACGACCGCCCCAGGAGTGGTGACGTCTACTCTGCCGGCGGCGGCGGCGACTAGCCCCCCCCAGCCGCCGGCGAGTTCACTGAATGTTTGCCCCTCGTCTTCCCCTCTTCCTCTTCCTGCCTCCTCCTTCCTCGCCCCGCCCTCCTTCGACCGTCATCCTGAGGGATGCCAGCCAGTCGATTTTGGAACCCCTGGGACGACCAATGAGTGTCCCAGCAGCGTGGCCGTTCCTCTCATACCGCGGGCTGCGAGTCCCACGGGGGCGCCTGCTGCTTCCGAGGGCCAGTCCTCCCTTGATGTAGGTCCCGAGGCCACTCGGCGCGCCTATCGGGCCCTTGGTCGAAACAAAGGCGTCGGCTATGATGGGATCCCTGCCGAGCTGCTCCAGGCTGGGGATTCCGCTCTTGCTGTCAAGTATTCTGACGTCAATGAGCGCACCAAGGCCACAGGAGCTTGGGCTGCTCAGTGGCGCGGGGGGAGGTCCCAAGAAGTTTTTAAGAAAAAGGGTGACCCCCTAAATACGGACGATTACCGTAACATTTTACTCGCCGATCATGCTAGCAAAGGCTTGACGGGTATATTGCAACAGGCTGTGACGCCAGCGTATGTTGCTCACCAGCCCCAGTCTCAGTATGGTGCGATCCCTGGCCGTGGCACGGACATGGCATCACATGTGTTGCACTCGCTCATAGACTACGCGTGCTTAGCGAAGCTTTCGATCTTCGTGCTGTACGTTGATCTCACGAAAGCGTTTGATCGAGTTGTTCGGCAGCTCATGTACGGTTGGGGTGACATGCCTTCCTCTTCCCACCGGTCCCATCTCCTCTCGCTCGGCGTGTCTGAGCCTGCTGCAGATTGGATGCTCGAGTACCTCTCGCAGCACGGCCATCTTCTCCAGCAGTGGGGAGTGGACGAGACTGTAGCATGCATGATGCGCACGTTGCATGAAGGTGCATGGGTCGCAGTCGCTGATCTTCCAACTTGCGTTACGAGCCGCACTGGAGGGAGGCAGGGATGCAAGTTAGGTGCTCTCACTTTCAATGGAGTCTATGGGATAGCCCTGGACATCATTGCCAGACAGCTCAAAGAGAAAGGGGTCACCCTCCGTCTCTCCTCCCCCTCTGATCCCTTCTGGGCTCCTCCTTCTGCTGGCCCTGCTACAGAGTCTGTCCTGGATGCGGCTTTCATTGATGATGAAGCTATTGCCATCACTGCCACGTCTCCGCAGCAGTTGGATCAGAACATCGATGTCTTGCTGGAAGTGCTGTTTTCTACATTTGAGAATTTGCACTTGCAGTTAAACGCTTCTCCTGGGAAGACCGAGGCTCTTCTAGAGTACCGCGGCCCGAAGGCCACCGCCCGGCGCGAAGCTCGCCGAGATGCAACTGGCCAGTTGAGCGTGAAGGTCCCAGGCAGAGATGTTCACATTCGCATTGTAGGATCATATAAACATCTTGGCACGGCCACTGCCCTCCGCGCCAGTGCCATTTGTGATGCTACTGCCAAGGCTGCCAAGACCCGCGCTGCGTACGCCCCTTTGTCGTACAAAGTGTTTGGTTCTTTGCACGTCGATCGCGCACACAAGCTGTACTTTTTAAAGTGTCTGTTGATGTCTAAGCTTTTGTTTGGCATTCACGTGCTTGTGCCTTCTGCGAGCCATTTGAAACGTCTCAACGCCGTGTACATGACAGTGCTTCGACGTATATTTGACGAGCCTCGATTCCAGCACTCCGAGCACACAGATCGCGAAGTGCGCGTGGCATTGCACCAGCCTGCTCTTGAATGTCTGGTCGCCCGTCTCCGGCTGAAGTACTGCGCTCGTTTGCAGCGCAGTCGCCCTGCCGCTTTGCTCGCCCTGCTTGGCGCGAGGCCTGGAGGGCACAAGCTAAAGTGGGTCCAGGCCTTAGAGAGAGATGCCGCGTTCCTTCGGCCCCACCTCCCTGACGGTTTCCCTGCTTTGTCAGTTGACCCTAAGGCCTGGGCGCATCTCATGCATGACGAGGGCTCATGGAAGGTGCTCGTGGACCGCATCTTCTTCTGCGATTCGGTGTGCGATGCGACGGCCGCCCCTCATCCGACACCCGGTCGCGAGTCTCACGTTTGTCACTGCGGAGCTGCATTTTCTACGTCGCGGGGCTTGCAGAGCCACCAGCGAGCTCAGCACGGCACTCGCCTGGAGATACGTTGCTATCTTCCTGATTCGAAGTGTCCCGCATGCGGCACCGACTTCGTGCAGCGATTGCGCTTGATCGCTCACGTGTCCGATTCGCGTCGCCCGAAATGCCGCGATTGGATTTTATTGCACTGTCCTCGTTTGCCAGACGCCGAGGTCGCAAAGCTTGACGAGGTAGATCGCGAACAGCGCAGGTCTGCCCAGAGAGCCGGTCATAGCCACCATTTGGCTGTGGCTCCCGCGCGGTCAGCTGACGGAAAGGTCGTCGGGCGAGTGCGCGCCTGAATTCATGAATTCAGCGATATGAGTTAATCTTGAGACTACCATTCCTCGCCGAATAATATATATATATATATATATATATATATATATATACATACATTTTTCCCGGAAAGGGCTCCGCCCTGAAGGGTTCTCTTTTAGTATGTAAACATGTCCCCGGTGCCCAACTTGAAGGAGGCCTGCGGATTCTTTCCCTGATAAATATCGAGGTCGAAGGAGGCCGGCGGATTAAAATTTGAGGATGTCTCAGGCGAAACGCTTGTTTTTGAAATCCCGATCGATAAATCACAGGGTGCGGGACACCTCAGCACGACCACACCCCCAGCATGACCACACCCCAGCACGACCACGCCCAGCACGACCACGCCCCAGCACGACCACACCCCAGCACGACCACACCCCAGCACGACCACACACGACCACACCCCAGCACGACCACACCCCAGCACGACCACACACGACCACACCCCAGCACGACCACACCCCAGCACGACCCGATCGATAAATCACAGGGTGCGGACCACCCCAGCACGACCACACCCCAGCACGACCCCACCCCAGCACGACCCCACCCCAGCACGACCACGCCCCAGCACGACCACACCCCAGCACGACCACACCCCAGCACGACCACACCCCAGCACGACCCCACCCCAGCACGACCCCACCCTAGCACGACCACACCCCAGCACGACCACACCCCAGAACGACCACACCCCAGCACGACCCCACCCAAGCACGACCCCACCCCAGCACGACCACACCCCAGCACGACCACACCCCAGCAGGACCCCACCCCAGCACGACCCCACCCCAGACCACGACCTCACCACAGCACGACCACACCCCAGCACGACCACGCCCCAGCACGACCACGCCCCAGCACGACCACCCCCCAGCACGACCACCCCCCCAGCACGACCACCCCCCAGCACGACCACCCCCCAGCACGACCACACCCCAGCACGACCACTCCCCAGCACGACCACACCGCCTTGGTTGAGTGGTTGCCTGTCGTCGTGGAATGTTTCGTGGGGTGTCTCGTGGAATGTTTCGCGGGGTGTCTCGTGGAATGTTTCGTGAGGTGTCTCGTGGAATGTTTCGTGAGGTGTCTCGTGGGATGTTTCGTGAAGTGTCTCGTGGGATGTTTCGTGAGGTGTTGCCCAGTTGGGTATCGTGAAAACGTGTCCATGCTCCACATGTCTATATCCCTTTCCGGGTTCGTGGGTCCATCATGTTTTTGGGGGGGGCAAAACATATATATATATATATACACATGCGCATCTGGTCGCCGGCGTCCCCAGGGCCCCCTTCGAGGCGCCCAGCCCCCTGCGAGTGACGTGGAGCATCGTGGGCGGCCCAGGCCAAAGGGTGTCCCCGGGGGCCGCGTGCAGGCGTGGCTTGGCTGTCTTCGTTGCTCGTGCCTCCCACTCCTCCTCCTCCTCCTCCTCCTCCTCCTCCTCCTCCTCCTCCTCCTCCTCCTCTTCCTCCCCCTCCTCCGCCTCCTCCTCCTCCTCCTTCTCGTCCTCCTCCTCCTCCTCCTCCTCCTCACCCTCCTCCTCCTCCTCCTCCTCCTCCTCCTGAGGCTTCTGAGATTTTACATGGCTTCTGAGATTTTGCACCACTCTCGGTGGCTGTCCAGCAGCATCTGGTTGCCATTCGAGCCACAGCATGCATGACTGTAGTCTGTTATAGACGGGTCCTCTCCCCCAGCATGGATCCTCTCCCCCAGCATGTCCTCTCCCCCAGCACGGGTCCTCTCCCCCAGCATGAGGCTGCTGCGTGGGTCCTCTCCCCCAGCATGTCTGTAGTCTGTTATAGACGGCTTTTGAGACTTCTGTGCATGGCTTGTGCCACTTTGCACCACTTTCAGTGGCTGTGCGGCAGCATCTGGTTGCCATTCAAGCCACAGCCTGGAGGCTGCTGCGTGGGTCTTTTCCCCCAGCATGTCTGTAGTCTGTTGTACAGGGCTTCTGAGACTTCTGTGCACATGAGCGCCCACCCTTTGCAGCATTCGTGAAGGCCGCTACGAGAGTCCTTGTGCAAGACATGCCTCGGCTCCTCCGCATTCGAAGACCCTGCTGGGGTACCAGGGGCCCTGGGGCCCAGGCCCAGACACCCTCCCGGATCCCCCCTCTTGGCCCACGTCATTTTTGACGCGTGCGGGGCCTCCTGGGCCTCCTTGGCTTTTCCCCGCCGCCCAAACAGCTCCAGAGGCTAGAAGCGACCAGAGCAGACTGACAAGGCCGCAGACGTGCGAGTAAGACGGCTCAAGAGGCCACGAAGACGTCCCAAGAAGACTCCAAGATGCGCCGAGGGAGGGCCCCTGTGGGGGCCAAACTGTCTTCGCTCAGGGCGCAATGCGGAAAGATGGCTGCTGCGGAGCACGCGTGCACGGATGCGCTGGACTCAGTGGCAATCCGGAGAATCAGGTTGGAGAGGTAAAATCGAAAATCCAATTCGGAAGTCGGAAATCTGAATTCGGATATCCGGGTTCCGGGTTCCGGGTTCCAGGTTCCGGATTGGACCTCCGAGTTCGGATCTCCGGATTCCAGGTTCCGGGTTCCGGTTTCAGGTTCCAGATTGGACCTCCGAATTCGGATATCCAGAATCGGGGTTCCGGGTTCCGAGTTGGAGGTTTCGGATTGGACCTCCGAATTCGGATATCCGGTTTCCGGGCTTCCGGGTTCCATGGGTTCCGGATTGGACCTCCGAATTCGGATAGTTATCCGGATTCGGAGTTCTGGGTTCCAGGTTCCGGATTGGACATCCGAGTTCGGATATCTGGATTCCGGGTTCCGGGTTCCGGGTTCCAGGCTCCGGATTGGACCTCCGAGTTCAGATGTGCGGATTCGTGCTTCCGGGTTCCGGATTCCAGGTTTTGGGTTGGGGTTCCGAATTTCCCCAATCAGAGCTTGCCTCTGTAGGGGTCCTAGCGGATTACAGGTTTAGGTGAGGTGGGTCGCCGATTTCGGTGGCCGGGCCCGGGTGCCTGGGTGCCCGGGTGCCCGGCGGTGCCCGGGTGCCCGGGTGGCCGGTGAGGTTGGTCGCCGATTTCGGTGGCCGGGCCCGGGTGCCCGGTGCCCGGGTGCCCGGGGTGCCCAATAGCCCAATAGCATATAGCCCAATAGCCCAATAGCCCTATAGCCCTATAGTTTTATAGCCCTATAGCCCTCTAGGCCTCTAGCCCTATAGCCCTATAGCCCTATAGCCCCATAGCCCAATCGCCCAATAGCCCTATAGCCTTATAGCCCTATAGCCTCATAACCTTATGGCTTTATAGCCCTACAGCCCCATAGCCCCAACAAAAATCTGATTGGGTTCTTTCTCCGGTGTCATCGGATATCTGGATTCCGGTTTCCAGGTTTTGGGTTCCAGGTTCCGGATTGGACCTCCTAATTCGGATATGCGACATCGTGGTTCCAGATTCCGGATTCCAGGTTTTGGGTTGGGCTTCCGAATTCGGATATCCGGATTTTGGGTCCGGGTTCTGGGTTCCAGGTTCTGGGTTGGTCTTCCGAATTCGGATATGCGTATTCGGGGTTCCGGGTTTTGTGTTCCAGGTTCCGGATTGGACCTCCGGATTCGGATATCAGGATTCGGGTTTCCAGGCTCTGGGTTCGAGGTTCCAGATTGGACCTCCGAGTTCGGATATTCGGATCCCAGGTTCCGGGTTCCGGGTCCACGTTTCGGATTGGACCCCCGAGTTCGGATATGCGGATTCGTGGTTCTGGGTTTCAGGCTCCAGGTTCTCAAACATGGAGGCATCCTCGAAAAATGATTAGTTCGCATTATCTTCTCAGCTTTGGGTGCCAAGGACAAATCAAGAGGACGTCCTAGGACCTAGGACCCCAACACGGCTCAAGATCCGAAGTTTGCCCAATACGTGTTCAAAGCAGCTGTCTAAGACGGCTCAATATAGCTTTTCGTTTTTCCCGGAAATGGCTCGGGCCCAGGGTTCTTATGCCCCCCCGGAAGAGGGCCGGCAGATATCCGCTCGATAAAGAAGCGAGGTAAAGTCCAATTCGGCGTGAAAAAATGCGTTTCGCGCGTGCCCGTTCGAAGAAAGTCGACCCCCTTCCTCGGATCCTCGATAAATAACGGGGTCCGCCCGAATAATCCATTCCCAGGAAGCCCCAAGAGACTCCCAAGAAGCCCCAAGAGGCCACCAAGGGGCCCCAAGAGGCCGACAAAACCGGCCCAGAGAGGCTTCGAAACTGCTTCCAAGAGGCAGGATGGGCCGAAGGCTCCTAGATAATTTGAGCGGCCAGGGGGAGGCCCCGGAGGGACCAGGAGGGGGTCCATCGGATGACGATATTTGTAACATCACCTGACTGCACCATTTTCCTGCTCTGCTTCTTCCCCTCGTTGCCTGCTCCTCCTCGTCCCCTTCGATCTTTCACAGGTTTCGCGCCCAGTTTTTTTAAGGTACGCGGTAATCGGTGGCCGACGACGACGACGGAACGCCCCAACATAGGCGACGACGACGACGGAACGCCCCAAGCAGGCCCCCCCAAGACATTCCCACAATTCATGTTCCCAACAGTCCTTGCGGGAACATGATTCATCGGGCTCCCAACATGGCTCCTCAAGAGGCGACGACGACGACGACGGACCGGCCCAAGCAGCCCCAAAAGATATTCCCAAAGATCATGCTCCCAGAAGTCCTTGTGGGAACATGATTCATCAGGCCCCAGGCATGGCCGACGCCAATGCAGCCCTCCAAGATTGGAGTACGCCCCAAAATCATGTTCCTAGAAGGCATGCCAGGAACATGATTCATCAGGCCCCCAACATGGCTCCCAAGAGGCTATGCTGGAGACGGACAGCCCCACGCAGTCCTCCAAGACACTTCCAACATTCATTTTGCCAACAAGCCTTCCGGGGACATCATTCCTTGCGCCTTCGAAAGGCCTCCCCAAGAGGCGACGACAACGACGACGACGTCGACGGAACGCCGCAAGCAGCCTCCAAGACATTCCCACCATTCTGGTTCCGAAAAGGGCTTCTGGGACTTGGATTCATGAGGCCCTCCCTACGGGCGACGACGACGACGCAACGTTTTCGGCCGTTCTCAGGCTTCACAATCTCATTGGTCTTCTGGAGCGAACGCGCAGCTCAGGATAATAAAGCGGGATAGAGCTGATCCCGGGGAAGGTTCACAAATCCAGGGCCGCCGTTGGGAAAAAGTCGCGACGCCGGGGGTGGTGGGGGGAGGGTAGGGAAAGCGGCGGAGGTGATTCAGTATCGGCTAACCGACCCCAACCCCCATTGAGCCTCCTACCAACCTACCCTTCCACCCGCCGCCGAGGTAAAGGTTCACCCCCTGAAACCCGAGGGAGACGGCATACATACCACGGTGTGTGGGGGAGGTAGATCGCTCAGTGGGACGAGGGCCACGCCAGTGGGGATAATGGTCGGTCAAACGATATCCAGTTATGAGATCAGCTGCGCGCAGTTGATCTTAGCGGCCCGACGGGCGGCTGAGAAAGTTTCTCGGTCACACCAGGGCTCTGAGAGAAGCCCAACGGGGCCTCGAGAGTAGACCAGAGGGGGCCCAAGAGGACCCCAGGAGGGCCCCCAAAAGGCCACCCGGCTGGCACCCAAGAGGGGCTCGTGGGTGCCACTGTCGGGGTGCCATCTTCGGGTCCTCTTGGAGTGTTGTTGGGTCCCTCCTGGGCTGCTCTTGGGCTTTTTTGGGACACGGATGGGGTCTTTGAGAGGGCTGCAAGACGGGCTCCTCAGAAGATTCCGAAAAGGCTCCCGAGAGAAGTCCAAGAGCGCCTCAAGAGCGCCTTCTGACAGTGGTACCCAAAGGGCCCTCTTGGGTGCCACTCCTGGGGTGCTCTCTCGGAGCTTTCTTGGAGCCCTCCCGAGCCGTCTGGGAGTCCAGCAAGATCGTGACGTTACCTGTGGGTGGGGACGGCCGAGGCCGGTAACGGCCGCTCCCGCGAAGCATGACAATTAGCCTGACGAATGACTCAACCATATGCAGTTTTGAGTACCGCAATTGTGAATCTCGTATTCGGTGGTGCTCCCTATGGGGCCACGAAGCGGGTGAGGGGTGTGCCGAAACGGGGCGGCGGTGTCCTGCAACATTTCCACTGTGGCCTTAGGTGGAGCTCCCTATGGGACCACAAAAAGTGTGAGGGCTGTGCCGAAGTGGGGCGGCGGTGCCATGCGAACTTTCTCACTGTGGCCTCAGGTGGATCTCCCTATGGGGCCGCGAATCGTGTGAGGGGTGTGCCGAAATGTGGCGGCGGTGCCATACGAACTTTTCCATTGTTGCCTCCGGTGGAGCTCCCGATGGGGCCACAAAACGTCTGAGGGGTGTGCCGACATGGTAGACTGATGCGGGGAGCAGAGGCAAGGATGGGGAGGGAGGAGGGAGGAAGGGGAGGAGGGCGGGAGGAGGTGAGAGGACGCGCGGCGCTGTTTCTTCATGACGAGGACCCAACACCACAGGGTGGTTGGGAAAAAAAGCTGTGTTATGGGTCTCCGCACAGTTTTGGGACTCGGGTCGTTTTCCGAGGACTAGGCGGTCTGAGCCTGAGGGTCCCAAGACCGTGCGGTGACGGACCGCGCGGTGAGGTCGCTGGGGTTTCCGAGGTCACCACGCGGTCCGTCACCACACAGCGCTGGGCGCTGGGCCCCCCAACTCTCGGCCCCTTCTTCTCGGCAGTTCATTTATTGGCTCCTCCTCCTCCTCCTCCTCCTCCTCCTCCTCCTCCTCCTCCTCCCCCGGCGGTTCATCTATTGGGGCCCGAGGTTTGGGGCCCTACGGACGGGAAGGGATCCCAGGTCGACTGCCGCTCTGGGTCCGGACTCTTTTGGCGCTCCTCGCTCCCCATCTCCTTTCCTTTCCTCCCTTCCTTTGGAGTCGGCTGGGGGTCTGAGGTTGCCTAGCATTGTTCCTGGCGAGCAGGAAGGGGGGAGTCGAGGTTCGAGGTCCTGGGTTCGAGAAGGTTTTTGCATTCTCCGGCTTCTGGGAGCCGTTTTCGGGTCCCGAGACCGTCAAAAACAGTTCCGGGATGACAATTTGCACCAGATGGACCCGGGGAGGGGTTTGGGAACAGTTTTTGTGCGGATCTGCCCTTACCCTTTCTTGACACATTCTCTGGGGGTCCATCAAGTTCAGACCTCCTGGCGGCCTCCAACCCTTCCCTTCCTTTGCTCTTCTCCTCCTTCTCCTCTTCGCTTGAATCTGCAAGGGTTCTAAACGATTTGACTAGGTCTTGCGGCGGTGCCTGACTGACTTACAGAGGCGTCCGTCGGAAATTCAAGTTCACTCGGTCCGTCTTGCGGACATTGAACGCTTGGTGCCATGAGGCCCCGCTGGTGAGAGGAGGGGGCTGGGGCGAGGGTGGGGGCATCTGTTCACTGGCCTTTGCATTCAGCCTTATGGCGTGTAGTCTCTTGACAGGGGATCCTGGATCACCACTTGTTGTCATGCGACAGTGGTGCTAGGCCCCCCCGTCACTAGACTTTTTTGTTTTTGGAGCCTGCGCGCGACCCGTAACCCAGCGGTGGATGTCCGCCAGGCCCCGTCAATGCCGTCTGGCACTTGAATCATCTTTGATTTGGTTAAACCAATTCGAGCTCCAGCAACCTTGAAGCTGGCATCCCTCCAGCGTGAATGCGACGTGGTGTGATAGGGAATCGCACGAAAGCGCAACTATGCGCGAATATCACGTAACACGTACCGGAGGATCAATTGTACACGTCATTTGCAAGTTTGTGTTGTTCGGTAGCTTGTGTGACATCTATATAGATGTGTATATATATACACATGTATATATACACATCTACATATGTGCATCTGTACACACACAGATATACACATATAATGAGCAGGGGGTCCTGGGGCCCCCAAAGTGCACTGATTTGCCTTCCGGCCGTTTCGGGCCCAGGGAGGGGCGCCAAAAAACTTCAAAGGGGGCCGAGAGACGTCCAAGAAGGCGCCAAGATGGCCCACGAGCGCCCCAAGAGAGCCCAAGACCGCACAAGAGCGTTGTAGCCAAGAGGGTTTTAAGTCGGCCAAGATGCCCTCAAAAGGACTCCCACGAGGCATTCAAGAGGCGAAAAAGTATGTTTTTCTTGCTGACTGGGTTCAAGGTTGTTCGTGTTCTCGCTGTTTCGTGCTTCCGACGGTCCATGAGGCCCCAGTAATCAGCTCAAGACGGCTTGAGAGGCACCCAAAGAGTGCGCCACGACGGCGCAAGAGAGTCCCAAGACGGCCCAAGAGTGCCCCAAGCAGGCCCAAGAGACGCCCAAGATCGCCCAAGAGGGCCCCAAAACGGTTTTAAGACGGCCCCAGAGGGGCCCAAGAGGGGGAACGCGAACCGACAATTCGAGCCTTCCACCCCAAGAGGCTTCCAGGAGGCCCCAAGAGGCTCCCAACAGAACCCAAGAGGCTCCCTAGAGGCCCCCTAGAGGCCCCACGACGCTCCAAAGGGGCTCCAAAAGGCGCTCCACGAGTATCCGTAGCCATTTTGGTGGCTCAAGGTGGCTCTGACTGCAGCGCGCAAGCGCTCATCATAGTTGCCCACCATCACCATGCGGATCCTGCGACCAGGCCTCTGGGGCCCGAGGCGGCCCACTTTTCCAAAACTCCCCCCTCCCCCCGCGGTGCCCGCTGTGTCCCTCGGGGTCCGGGACTCATTGCGGGCCTTCGGGGGGCTTTCGGAGGGCCCGAAGGCGCTGAGATAACCCCAAGATCGCCGCAAGACATCCCAAGAAGGCGTCCAAGACGGCCCAAGAAGCCCGCAGGATCGCCCAAAAGACGTCCCACAGAGCTCTCCAAGACGGCCTCAGTAGGCGCCTGTGGATCCCAGAGCGCTCTGAGACAGTCCAAGAGGCCCACAAGACACCCCACTCCGCACCCCTCCCCGCTCCTCCCAGATCGTTCCCATTCCAGGCAAGTTTGCGCGAGGCGGTTGCGTCTCTGGCCGCGAGATCCTGCCAGTTCATACCTACATGTACGACCACCCTTCGGGTGATAAGGAGGTTGTGTGTGTGGTTAAGGGGGGAGGAAGGGGGGGCCAACTGGAGCTACAACATAGCATTGTATCGCATAGCAGAGCATAGCATTGCATAGCATCGCACAACACAGCATAGAAGAGCATGGCGTAGCATAGCATAGCATAGCATAGCATCGCATAGCATCGCATAGCATCGCATCGCATCGCATATAATAGTATACGATCGCATCACACAGTATGGCGTAGCATAGCATAGCATAGCTTAGAATAGCATAGCATAGCTCATACACATAACGGCGCACCGGGCCCGGTGGCCGAGGGCCGGAACCTCGACCGCAAATGTGGGCCCCAGGGCCCGGGCCCGCCTCTGGGAAGCCTAAAATCGCCCCGCGGAGCCCTCAGAGAGCAATTCCGGCGGCCCCAGACGGTCTCGAGACAACCCCAAGACGCCGTCCAGGGGTCTTTGGCGACGCACGATGCGTTTTAAACTGCCCCGGAGGCCCCCTAGACGCCCCAAGAGGCCTGTAAGATGCCGCCCAAGAGCGCCCCGAGAGGGCAAATCGTTGATTTTCATTGTTTTTTCAATATTATTTTTGCATTCTCGCTGTTGCGTGTTTCCAGCGCTAAAGCACCGCCCAAGAGGCTCCCAAAACCGCTCCAAGACGGCCCACGAGGCCCCCAAGAGGGCCCCAAGACGGCCCAAGAGAGCCCCGAGACGGCTCCAGAGCCGCCCAAGACGGCGCAAGAGAGTCCCAAGAAGGCCCCAAGAGGGGCCCAGAGAGGGAGCGCGAACTGAAAAATCAAGCTTTCCGCCTCAACATGCCCCCAAGAGGCCCCAAGAGGCCCCCAGGAAGTCCCCAAGAGGCCCCAAGAGGCCCCCAAGAGGCCCCAAGAGGCCCCCAAGAAGCCCAAAACAGGCTCGAAGAGAGCTCCGAGACGGCCCAAGAGCCGCATCGCGCTATCCTTCGCTACGCGCTATCCTTCAAGCTAGCTAGAACTTGGGCGCGCGCGAAGCGCGCGCGATGGTTCTTTATACGGCACCCAATACGGCCTCATCCCTCTTCACAGAACTATGTATCCGCGCCCCCGAGCCCACGACGCCTCGTCTCAAAACGTATATGCGCTCCAGGGTCCACGATCATGTGTAAAGCACTATGGGTCCGCGTTTCCGAAACCACGATCCCTAGCCAAAGAAAGAATACATTATACAACGTCACTGATGCCACGGTTCCGAATAACGGACCATGGATCCGCGCTTCTGAGGCCACGAACACTTGTAACAACCTACATGTCCACCACTTCCGTAAGTTCCTGGGAGGCCCAGCGGAATGACGCCCCTCGGGGACCCGAAAGGGACCTCGCCAGGTCCGCAGATGTCGCCGCTTTTGTAAGCTCGTGGGAGGTCCAGCCGAGTGACGTCCCACGCGAGCCCAGAAAAGGGACCTCGCCCTCCCTGGGGGCTGCCAACTGAGCAACTGCCCTGCCTGGGTGCTGCCACCTGCGCAGTTGATCGCCACTTTCGTGAGCTCCTGAGAGGCCGAGCGCTGTGACGTCCCACGGAGCCCCGCGTGGGACCCCGCCCTGCCTGGGTGCTGCCAACTGCGCAACAGGCGCCACTTTCGTGAGCTACTCGGAGCCTCATCGGAGCGACGTCTTCGCAGGACCCAAGTGGGACACCTGCCTGCTTGGAGGCTCTGCCCACTGCGGAACTGTCACCACTTTCGTCAGCTGCTGGGAGGTCCAGCGGAGCACTATTTTCTTGAGCCCCTGGAAGACATGGTCGAGGCACGCCCCACGCGGAGGCAAATGAGCCTCGCCTCGGGCCAAAACGATCGCCCCAACACGGCCCAAGAGACCCCCCAGAGGGCGCCAAGACGGTCCCAAGGCAGTCCCAGAGGCAGCGGAGAAGGCCCGAACGGCCTCCCAAATTCCAGAGTGCTGGAGCCCGGGCCCATGGCCGGCACCCCCCCCCGGATTCCGCTTCTTTTTTGTTCTCCCGTTTGCCCCCCCCCTTCCCCGCCCCCCCTTCTCCCCCCCCCCTTCCAGAGCCTCCTGGGCCTCCCCCCGGCCACCCCGGCCGCCCAAAACAAGCTTCCATGGGGACACGAATAGGTGACGAAAGCTGCGCAATACGACCCAAGACGCCCCGAGATGGCTTCAAGCTGGCCGAAGAGATTCCAAGAGGCCTTCGAGACGCCCCAGGAAGGCTCCAAGATGCTCCCCAAGAGGGCCCCGGATGGCCAAAACTAAAAAGTTTGAATATTCAGCATATTTGGTTGCCAGGTCATCACAGCGCCCAGGACTGCTCAACAGGCCACGAAGATCACCCTAAGACAGCTCAAAATGCCCCAAGGAGAGCTCCAAGACGGCCCAAGAGAGCCCCAAGACGGTCGAAGAGGCGCCCAGGACGGCCCAAGATGGCCCCATGAGGGGCCAAAGAAAGGGAACTCCAGCTCACATGTCGAGCCCTCCGGCCCAAATTGACTTCCCAGACCGCCAGCAGGCTCCCAAGAGGCCCGAAAGAGGCTTCAAGAGGCCCCCAAACAGCCCTCAGGAGGCCCCAAGAGGCTCCAAGACTGGCTCCCAGGGTCGCCCGAGAATCATGCCAGGAGACCCCAACGGGTACAAGAAGCCTCTGACCCACGTCTTGAGACCCTCTTGGGCCGTCTTAGGGCCCCGTTGGGCCGTCTTGGTGCCGTCTCGGGCCGTCTTGGATCCTTCTCAGCTGTCCGGGGAGTCTCTTGGTGCTCTTTTGGGGGGGTCTTGGGGCCCTCCTTGGAGCACTTTTGGGCCGTCTTGGCGCACTCTTGTGCTGTCCTGGGCCCCTCTGCGGCTGTCCTGGAGCTCTCTTGCGGCTGTGCTTGGCCGTCTTGGGGGCCTCTCGGGGCCTTCTTTGGGCTCTTTGCTTCTCTTTGGCTCCTCCTCGGCCCTGTTGGGTTCGTCTGGAGCCGAAGGGCCTAGGAGACCCAATATTGAACACCAGGGATCACCTTTTTCCCCAATCAGAGCTTGCTTCTGTAGGGGTCCTAGCGGATATAAAGCTGAGGTGAGGTCGGCGGCCGATTTCGGTGGCCGGGGCCGGGTGCCCGGGTGCCCGGGGGTGCCCGGGTGGCCGATTTCGGTGGCCAGGCCCGGGTGCCCGGGTGCCCTGGGGTGCCCGGGTGCCCGGGGGTGCCCGGGTGCCCGGGGGTGCCCGGGTGCCTGGGGGTGCCCAATAGCCCAGTAGCCTTATAGCCCTATAGCCCTATAGCCCTATAACCGTATTGCCCTATAGCCCTGCAGCCCTATAGCTTTATATCCCTATAGCCCTAATAGCCTAATTATATCCCTATAGCCCCATAGCCCATATAGCTCTATAGCCCCATAGCCCTATAGCCCTATGGCCCTATAGGTCACAGTCCTATAGCCCGATAGCCCTATTGCCCGATAGCCTGATAGCCCTATAGCCCAATAGCCCTATAGCCCTATAGCCCTAACAAAATCTGATTGGGTTTTTTCTCCGGTATCATGATGTTTACATTGTTTTAGGGATTCCTGGAGGGCATCTTGCTATGCTTTAGTGCCTCGGAAGCCTCTTGGGGCCCTTGGGCGCCTCTTGGGGTCTTCTTGGGGGCTGCTGAGTGCCTCTTGAGGCAATGTTAGTATCTTGGCGGCCTTGGTGGCCTTCTTGGGTCGTCTTAGAAGCCTTGGAGAGCCTTGGAGACTGGAGGCCCCCAAGAAAGCGTCGGGTCACGTAGGGGGCTTCAGAAAGGGGTGGTGGTGCATTCAAATGGGTGGTGATGGGTGGATCGGGGGGTGTCCTCAGGAAACTTTAGAAACCCTGCCAGACGGCTCGCGGGCACTCTAACACGCCCACATCGTGCAGACAAGGGGGCCGTTTTGGGGAGGCCTGGGCAGTGCGGGCTGTCAACCGTCAGTGTGGCCTGCACCGTCGCCGACTGGGACGGTGGTTGTGACGGCAACAACAGTGGCCTGCGACGACGACGACGACGACGACGGCGACGGCGACGACGACGACGACACGACGAACACGACGAACACGACGACGACGACCGGCGACCGGCGACCGGCGACGCCGACGGCGACGGCGCGCGCGCATTGCTCCTTCGTTCACTCCCGCACCAGCGCGTGCGCCAGGCAGAAAGGCGGAAGAGGATCCTTCCCACCAGGTGGAGGTGACTGGGCCTTTCCGAGAGCGAGCGGACAGGGCGAAGGGGAAAGGGGAGGGGGCGTGGAAGAGGGCGGGGAGGAGGGAGGGGATGAGGGGAGGGGGGGGGGAGGAGAATGGGGGCAGGCGGGGAGGCAAGGGGGATGATCGGGGGGGTGAGGGATGAGGATGGGTGATAGGATGGGGATGGGGAAGGGGTGGAAGAGGAGGAGGAGGAGGAAGAAGAAGATTCGTTGCCGAGGCGATCGCCCTCGAAGCAGCTTATAGGTTTTCTGCACGAACCCGAACACACATCCAGCGCCGCCTAGTTTAGCACAGAACTGGTCCCCTTGCGGGCGAGGTTGGATCGGAGACTACCCGTTGTTTTCGGCCATACCCTAAAGCGGCGTCTCTCCCTCTTCTCCCGTCCCTTCTCCTCCTCTTCGTCCCTGCACTGCTCAACCCATAGTCTGGGTAGTCGAAGGCCAGACTGTCAGATTGGATTGGGCCCCAAGGGCCAATCTGGCCTGGCCAAACTGGATGATTTGGGTTATTCGCCAGACTGGATTCGCGTTGGCTCCCTCGCCAGATTACCCCCGTTTGCCAGATTGGGCCTGCCAGATTGGCGCCAGATTGGCTTCGACTACCCAGATAGTGGCGGCAGACCGTTGTTTGATTCTCACAGCGTTGAACGATCTTGCTTGAGGCCAACACAAGCGGTGCCCTACGCCTCGCGGAAGAAACCCATAATACTTGTTAGAGTCAATGCTGCCCGCCAAACGGGGTTCCCCTCCGCTCTATACTAATCGGACCGCTCGGGCTATCAGCGTTCCACAGCGATGTCGGGCTTAGGTTCTCATCCTCAAATTGACTAGAGCCCCAGTTTGACGAGATCGGAGCATGATGATGAGAAAAAGAGCCAGAAACGGAGATTGATAATGACGGATGACGGTGAAGGTGATGAGTAGGGGTATGGGTAGGATTCGGAGAAGGTCGATGTTCACGACAATGGACACGGCAGTGATGATGGTGTTGATGATTGAAAGGGTATGCGTGAGATCGATGAGAAGGGAGCAGAATGATGAGGATTAGGAGGAGGGTGCAGAGGATACTGGGGTGGGGACAGGAGTAGGTGGAGGATGATGGGGCCCGGATGGAGGAGGAGGAGGAGGAGGAGGAAGAGGAGGAGGGGGAGGAGGAGGACGACGACGGACGAGGACGAGTACGAGGAAGGGCCAGCGGAGCAGCAGGGGGAGGAAGGGAGGGCGGGAGGGATGGGGGCACCGGCGTGCGTCTCAGGTGACCCTGTTGATGCCTCAGTCCCAGATGGGCTGCATCATAGGCTCTGGAGGTGCGCTCGCCTGGACGAGAACGGGGCAGGAGGAGGAGGAGGAGGAGCAGGAGGAGGAGCAGGAGGAGGAGGAGGAGGAGGTGGAGGCGGAGGAGGAGGAGGAGGAGGAGGAGGAGGAGGAGGAGGAGAGGAGGAGGAGGAGGAGGGTTGAAACCGGTGTAAACCCAAAACGCATCCACGATGTTGCAATAAACCCTCCCTCCAAGTTTGCTCTCCATGGGTTCCCTCAAAGAGTTGATGTTCATTGCGGGAAGTGGCCCATTGGAAGATAATCGGCTTTGAGAATCTTCAATCGCGCCAAAACGCAGTTCCTGGGACTTCAGCGCCGCGGATCAACGTGACTGTTGCGTCCAACTGAATCACATCAGAGCTCAACTCCTGTGGCGTCAACACAAGAAGAACGTGACTGCTGCGTCCTCTTAATCCTAGATCGCGCAAGAGCACCATTCCTGGGAGTTGGCCATGCGTTTGAAACTGGTGAAACTGTCGAGACGAATGTGCGCGGCGGTGAGGCGTGAACCACATTTTGAAAAGAAACAGGCCTCCAGCCTTGAGATTGTTATAAACTGTTAAGACGAATATGCGCGGCGCTAAGGCGAGAGTCACAGTTTGAGAAGGAACCTCCCTCCATCCTTGGAACGGCTGCGAACTTTTGAGACGAATGCGCGGCGCTAAGGCAAGAAGCACATGGTGAAAACCACCCGACTTCCATCCGCGAAGGTGTTGCAATATTTACAGACGCATGGGCGCGGTGCTAAGGCGGGAGCCATGGAAACCTTCCATATGTGAAGGTGCTGCAATATTTGAATACGCATGTGCGAGGCGCTAATGCTAGAACGACATGTTGGAAACGGCCCGTCCTCCATCCGTGAAGTTGCTGCTAGTTAAACTCTGTCGTCTCTTCCGCCGACCCCAGAGACGCGTTGTTTTGTGTTGTTCAATGGTCCGACCGCCTGAATTGAGGGGGGGTCGCGCGGCATGCTGCTCTCTTTGCACGTTCGCCTCAGCTAGCAGTCGAGTCTCCGACCTGCGCCGTTTACGCGTGCGGGGTGGTGTGAGTGGCTCTCACGCTGCCCTTTTTAATGGATCTGCTGCATGTTGCGATCGGATGTTTGTTGGCGCGGTTTGCACGCGAAGGTTTTCGTCAGCGTTCCTTTTGTCTGCCTTCAGCCCTTGTGCGTTTGTCCAGGTTGCGTTCAAATTGACTTGTGGCGCGGGTTCACCGTCTTCATCACTCTCTCCTTTTTTACATTATTCTTGTTTCTTGCGTTGAGCGGCAATGACGGACGATAGATCCGTACAGAGGGTACTGGAGCAGACGAACGCGATGAGTCTCAAAATGAGTGCTGGTGTTGTCATATTTCAACTTGGGCCCAGGGGCGCAGTTTCACCCTCCAGATTTCCTCGGCAACAAAAAACAGGGTGCGGGCTCCTGGAGGGAAGGCCGTCCGAAAAAATGCAATGGTCACCAGAGGGGGGAACCGCGTGGATGAGTGTCCAGGCATGGGCGCTCAATTATTACACTCGCATGTTCCATGAGACCACCTGCCGCGTGCTTCCATCCGGACCCCCCCCCAGAATGGGGGCACCGAGTGGAGAAAAGGGGGCCTGTGGCCCCTCGCCCGGGCCTCCTCCCGAAGGTGGTCGAGCCAATGCCTCTCCAGAGGCATTTGTCCACCATCTGTTTATACGACGCGTCGCTTGAATCAGCGCGCGGAGTTCAGAGAAACGAGGGAGCGCCGAGCGGGGGCGTCGTTTTTGTAGGGGGCGCCTACAGGGTGCGCACATGATCCAGACGCGCGCAGCGACGAGGACGCGAGCGACGAGGGGCTGGGCGCGGGCTTCGACCCGTCGGGCGAGGCGCTGCAGACGCGCGCTGGCAGTCGTAAGCGGCGGAATGGCAACGGCGACAGCGGCAGTAGTGAAGAGGGCGGAGACGAAGGGGGGGGGCCTTCCAGGCGCGCGGCACTATGAGGGCTCGAGAGGTGGAGTGTCCATAGCAAAGTGCGGATGGGGTCCGCGGCGCGGCGAGGCGGCCCTGAGCGACGCGAGTGCAGCGTGGCCCACAGCGGCGCAGTGCGGCGTGGCAGAGGCGTCGGAGGAGGCGCGGTTGCCCCAGGCTAGAGAGACGCCCGTGGCCGACAGAGTTGCGTCGGTGGTAGACGAGGGGGAAGTATCAATGCAGGGTGGCGCAAGCTCCGCAGACGTAGCCGAGTGGCTGCGGACATTGGAATACAGGGTTGGCGGGGTCACGGGCAGGTTGGTCGTGAACGACAGACAGTATGAGATGGCGAAGAAGTAGCAGCGATATTTGTGCGCGAGATTGACGGCGAGGCGGAGGGGGGCGTGGACATGGGCGAGCCATTGAGATGGTGCATGCACAGAGGGCCCGGCGCGGGGAAGCCACACGTGCTGCACATTCACCAGCAGGAGTTGTTCGACGAGTTGTGGAAGTTGACGATCGGGGCGCGCTTTCATATCGCGGCCCTGCAGGCCGTGAAGGCGCAATTGTTCGGCGGAGACACGATGCGCGACGCCGCCCGCATCCTTGCGTTCTAGCGCGGTGAAGAAAGGGGGGGGGGGGGGGGCGAAGTTGCAGTGCGAGGCAGCGAGACGCGCGCTGCAGTGGGGGCGGTGAGTCATTGATGAAATCAGCATGGTGGGCGCGAGGCTGCTGATTTTGGCGGGCTCGATGCTTCGCGGCGCCATTCGGGATGCGGGGGCGCAGGGGGGTCTCTGCTGCCGCGTCGGTTCGAGGCGTTGACGACGAGGCGAGGGTCGCGGTTGCGCCTGAGCGTGTCGTGGATTTTCCGCCGTCGCCTGATGCGAGTTCTCTTTCCATTGGCGTGCACCTGGCAGGCGAGTCTTTCGGAGGCCCTTCAGCCTGCAGACGGAGAAGCCATTGGCTGGGAGATGGGAGGGGGAGCTGCAGGTTAGGGCTTCCGCCGCGCCCTCTCGCCTGGGTCTTTTCGCGCGGGCGGAATCAAACCGCGGCGCGGCGCGGCAAGGCTCTTCGGCTTGCTGAAAGGGCCGCGCCGCCGCCCCTCGGGGGCCGCGGTCGGAGGCCGGCGGCCTCGGGCGGCGGGGGCAGCGGCCTCGCGACAGGGTTCGATGGCGGAGGCGCTCGGATTCCCGCGCGGTCGAGCGACGCGGCCCCGATCCCGAGCCAGGGGCACCGCCCGCGGAATCCGCGGCGTTGTTCAGCCCGCGGCGCGGTCAATCTGCGAGCGCGCGCAGGGCCCCGACGGCGGCGCCCGTCGGCTTCCGCTCGAGGGGGCGAGCTCACCGACGCAGCTTTCGTTGCGAGGCGGGATATCGCCCGACTCGTTGAAGATCACCACGCGCGTGCTAAACCGCCGGGCGGCCTCGCGGAGCGACAGTGGCGGCGCGGATCTCGCTTGGATTTCCGGTTTGGGCGGCCTCCGCCAGGGCGTGGATGCTATTGTCTTCGAAAGGCTCGCGCGCCCGATCCCCCCGCCTTGCCGCGCTCGCCAACGGGGCGCGCGTTTGCCCGTGGAACGCGCGCAGCCCCGCCTTGCGCGCGCGAAGATCTGGCGTTGCCCAGTGCTCCACAGAGGAGCGAGCGGACGTGATGTGGGTGGAGTTCGACATGATGTGCCCCGAGTCCCCCCGCGGCGTGCCCAGCGGCGCTCATCGCGCAGCCCGCCGAAGCGCGGGGTCTTGCCCGCCGTCTTGGCGGCGTTGTTCAGCCTGCTGTCGCGGCAGAGGTCGCCTGCAACGCGCGCGCCCCTCGCGGGCGTTCGTCGCGCCCCGCCGAACCGCAACGGGAAGCCGTCGTCAGAGAGGCAATGCGAATCTCGCGGGTCAAGGAAGACGCCGCCCATTCATGACTTGTCAGTCGCTTGCGTCGTCGTGGGCGACTTCAAGCTGCCTTCTAATGAAACGATGGGAATGCGCGCTGTCGATCAGCGCGCGCGCGTCCACGCGGGCCGCAGAGCGATGGGTTCTGGCGGCGCCAGCTTTGGCGCGACCCATGGATGCAGGAATCGTTTTCGGGGCAATTGCAAGGGATTCTGGCGCCCGCGGGCGTGCACTTCCTCGGAGCGACCGCGCGCGACGACCAGCGCGGCGCAGTTGGCATGCGCCTCGTGACTTCCTTGGGGGCGGCAACCGTTGACTCCGCCGCCGCTTCTCAGCCTTGGTCGCGGCTCGCGAGCCCCGCCGCGGCGGCGCGCGGCGCGCTGGCGTCTCCCGCCCCGCCGCGGGCGCCCCGCGCGAAGTTCGCGCATCCGCCCCCCTTCGTCGCGCCGGCGCCGGGGGGCCCCGTCGCGCGCGCCGCCGGCGGCGGCCGCTCGGTGTGGGCGGTGCGAGAGCAGACTACGCTCAGGGAGCCCGGTCCCGACCGCGCCCCTCGGCCTATCGCCCAGGTCCAACCCGCCGCGGCCTGCCGAGAGTCAGCCGATCGGGCTGCGCGGGCGAACGCAGCCGCCGCGACTTCAAGAGACGCGGCCACTCCCGCCGGGGCTGCGCAACCACCGGCGCCGCCGGCGCCTGCGCTGCCAGGGCCGCGCGCGCTTCCGACTCGCAGTCAGGCATTTTCAAAGCCCTCGCCATTGTTGTCTCCTGACTAGGACCGCCCGCGCCCGATCGTCCGCGACGGGCGGGAGGCCCAGAAGACTGCGCCGAGCCAGCCGGGCCCCGGCGGCGCTCCTCCCGCCTCGGCCCGCTGCCGAGGTGCGAGTCGAAGCGCCGCCGCCTTCGCCGCCCAGACCACTGCGCCAGCGCGCGGCGGCGATCCGCGAGGGCCTCGGCCGGCTCGCGCGATGGGCGAAAACTACCGGGGCGAGGGCCATGTTCACGCGTGCACCAAGACGCAGATCGGTTGTCTGTGGCACCAGGGGCGCGCCGCGTGAGCGGGCGAACGCGCCGTCGAAGTGGCGCCCGCCGCCGACGAGGCGCAGGCTGTCATCCGTGATTTGGCGAAGAGGCGGCGCAATTCCTCGCGCGCCAATCAAATTTGCGACGGCGGCCCCGCTGAGCGCCGGCAGCTGATGAGGAGTGGGGGAAACTCTCCACGCGCGGCCCGATCATGCGACCCAGCAGGTCCAGCGGCCGGTGAAACGTAGACTACGCTAACTGACAGGCGCTCTCGCGCGGCGAACGCCCTCGCAGGATTCACCAGCGCGCCGCCAGCGGAAGTGGCCCGCGCGCTCCGCGGCATGCCCGCGGGGAAGGGCCTCCTGAATCTTCGCGCAGATTGAAGCGACGGACTACAGTTCTGTCGCGATGCTTGATACCTGGCCGACTGAAGCGCGCAGTCTTGCACCGCGCCCCGCGCTGGTTCCGCGCCCGTGCTCTTGCGACCGCGGTGCTGCGCAGCCTGTTGTGCCCATGCTCTCGCGACCGCGGCGCTGCTCAGCCTGCGCCCCGTCGCCTGCCTCTCAGCCCCCCTGCGAATTTGCCGCCGCTCCGCTTGGATGGTCGCGCCCATCGGCAGCCGTCGCGCTGCTCTGGGGCCCGCGGCCCCAACTCTCGCGACCGCTGTTCTGCTCAGCCTGTTGCGCCGATGCTCTCACGACCGCGGCGCTGCCCAGTCCATTGCGCCCCTGTTTTCCGGGCCACGGTGTTGATCTGCCAGCGCTGTAGCGGGCTGCTCTCGGGCCGCCCCGGTCCGACGGCAAAGGCGTTTTCCTGCGTGTTCAACCCAGACTTTCGGGCCATCGCGCGCATCATTCTCATCGCGATTCCCTCCCAGGAGCAGCCGCCACAGCGGTGACAGCAGGAACGCGAACGACACCAGTCAGCACCAAAGGTTTCATCACCATCATCAGAATCAGCATCAACATCATCAACTATATCGCCCTCATCGTAAAAACTTGCGGGACATCTGGGAATCATCGGGGTTGGAATCGTCCGGTCCATCATCCTTCCGTACCTGAGCTGCCATTCGGGTGCTCTGCTGGGGTAGTGTTGATATCTTCGGGCATTCCAGTAGGTCTTCGTCGACACCTCCTGGGCCGTCATGGAGGCCTGATGTGCGTCTTCAGGTCATTTGGGAGCGTTTTGGAACCATACATCGTCCATGTTGGGGTGCCTCGGGGCCTTTTCGTGGCCGTCTTGGACATGTTCAGTGACCATATTGGAGGCCATCCAGGGCCATACTGGCCGTCTTGGAAGCGTCTGCGGGCCATCCTGGAGGCTACATGAGGCCATCCTGGATAACCAGGAGGCGCCCTGAAAAATGGCGTCCTGGATGTTCGGCTGTTCTCGGGGTGGCCAGCGGGTTGGGCCAAAACTCCACGGGGAAACAAAGACCTGTCAGACGTCTGGCACGCCGTGCGCTCCTGTGGCAAGACCACAATGGGGCGGCGGATGATGGAAGGCGCGCGTAGCGTCGCGATCCGCTAGTCGGGAGAAATACAAGGCGGGGAGGGTAGGCAGCCCGGGTCTCAGATGTAATCCCCCCGAAGTTTCGGCCATCTTCGGCCCAAGACGACCCACGTCAGCCCCAAGAGCACCCAAGGGCCCAAGAGGCACCCAAGTCGGCCCAAGAGGTCCCGAGATACCCCGAAGACGGCGTCGGCGAGGTCCAAGAGGGCCCGAAGACGGCCCAAGAGCGTTCCAAGAGGGCCCAATATGGTTTCAAGACAGCTCAAAAAGCCCCAAGAGGCCCTCAAAGGGGACCCCCAAGAAGCAAACATCGTCCAATTCCTTTCGGGAGACTTGCATTTTCTTTTGATCTTCACAGCGTTCAAAACGGTCCAGGAGGCCCTCAAGACCGCCCCAAGACGGCCCTAGAGGCCCCTAAGACGGCCCAATTGGGCGTCAAGGCGGCCCAAGAGAGCCTGAAGACGGCCCAAGAGATGCCCCTTGGGGCCTCAAAGGGTTCCCAAGCGAGCCCCAAGAGGGCCACAGGAGGTCCCCAAGGGGACCCAGGAGGGCCCCCAGAGGGCCCCAAGACTGCCCAAGCCCATCAAGACCGCCCAAGAGGGTCCCGGGACGGTCCAAAAGGGCCCCAAGGCGGCCCAAAAGAGCTCCAAACGAACCCCCAGGAAGGCCCAGAAATGCAATCTTTATTGATGTTCGCAAGGTTCTTTGCTGGATTTCTGTATGTCGTACCGAAGCCTTAACACCAACAGGGCTCCAAGACATAAGGCCAGCGACCTCGCGCCCTCACAAAATAAAAGCGCCTTCCGTACCCATGCCAAGTAGGTCTAGTATCCGTCGGCCCACCCCGCCACCGCGCTTGGGTCATGGAGGCCACTTGGGGTCTCTTGGGAGGCCTCTTGGAAGATTTTGGGGAGTCTGCGGGTATCTTGGGGCCTCGTGGGTTTTTCTGGGGGGCCTCAGCTGACTGTCTCGTGAGCCATCTTGGGGGAAATGGGCTCGACGTGTCAGTTCGGGTTCCCCCTCGTGGGGCGACTTTGGGGGCCTCTAGGGCCGCCTTGGCCGCTCTTCAGACCATTAATCGAGCATGCTAGTATCATCCAATAGGCCGAGGGATTTGGACGACTTTGACCGCTTGCGCTGGCCCCCAGGGCCTCCAAGGCCAGAGGCGCCCAAATGGGCCGCATGACGGCACTCAGGAAACCATCTTTACTTTGAGGCCATGCTGGAGGTGAGGAGTCCGGACCACGCCCCGGAGGCGTCTGGGCAGGCCACGCCACGAGCCCTCGGAGTGCGGGAGAGCGCCCGGGAGCGTCCAGGAGCTCAGGGGTCTGGGCACCCGGAGGAGAGCAGCTGCCGAGACCTGGATGCGGAGAGCTTGAGGGGGCCGGAGGACACTCCTTTCGGTGCCTGCGGCTCTGTGGCGGGCCGGGCGAGCAGGAGCAGGAGCAGGAGCAGGGGAAGCAGTGGGGGGGCACGCGATCTCCAGTCCCCCCAGGCTCTGCCATCAGCAAGATCAGGTCCGAGTCCGGGGCGCGGATTAAGGCGACCGGACGGCCCGAAGTGCAGCAGCCGCCCACGAGCGGGAGGAGGACCGTTGGCTGATGTCGGCGACGACGACGACAGCGACGATGATAATCGTCGTGATGATGATGATGCTGCTGATGATGATGATGGTGATTGTGATTGAGCTGATGATGAGGATGAGGATGGTGATGGTGATGGTGATGAGGATGGTGATGGTGATGCTGATGTTTATGTTGTTGTTGGTGATGATGATGAGGGTGAGGAGGTTGATAATGAAGATGCTAGTGATGACGCAGCTGATGATGATGATAGTGCTGATGATGATTGCGCTGTCTGCATACGTGTGAGCATGTAGATAATGTATGTTTGTTCACATGTATGTATATATGTAGGTATGTATGTATGCATGCATGCATGTATGTATGTATGCATGTATGTATACACGTACATAGGTACGTACGCATGCATGCATGCATGCATGCAACCATAGGTATGCAGGCATGTATGTATGTACGTACGTTTGTATGCATGTGTGTATGTATGTATGTGTATGTGTATGTGTATGTGTATGTGTGTATGTGT
>CAUYUJ010002725.1:559292-599401 GCA_963575745.1 Prorocentrum cordatum
ATGTGTGTGTACGTGTACGTGTATGTGTACGTGTACGTGTATGTGTACGTACGTATGTATGTATGTATGTATGCATGCATGCATGCATGCATGCATGCATGCATGTATGTATGTATGTATGTATGTATGTATGTATGTATGTATGTATGTGTGGATGGGTTGATGTATGTATGTATGAACTTATGTACGCATGCATGGATATATGTATGTATGTGTGTCTGTCTGTCTGTCTGTCTGTATGCATGCATGTATGCATGCATGCATGCATGCATACTTCTATGTATACGGCTCTCTGCCCAACCATCTATCTATTCACATCCAGGCTGACATCCAGGAACGTGCTCAAGGGTTCTCCCCTGCTTGAGCGCCCGGGTCTAACCCCCAGGCTGGCCTGATCCGCCACTCTTGCGGCGAAGAAGACGGAATTGATGTGTTCCTAGAGGGGAACTCTGGGACCTGGGTCTAGCAGGAGAGACGGTCTCGCTGTCATCCGTCCGCTGGTCCCCGCATGGGACAGGAAGTGAAAAAACGCCCCGCGTACTTGTTCATCACAACGCGGCAGACGCGATCCGCGCGCGCGCCCTAGTAGCCCAGGAAGCGGGGCGCACTACTTGTCCGGCAGCAAGAGGGGGGAAGGAGGAGGAGGACGAGGGCGGCCGTGGAAAGCAGGCGGGGGAGGAGGGCATTCCCCGCACGAAGACTTTCGGCAGGAGTGGCAGGGGCGGCCTGTGCTGGGGCGACCTGGCCGTGGTCGCGGGGCGGCGTCACGACCACGCCGAGAGGCTGAGGCAAAGACTGCAAGCGCTGACAGCGTAGAGCAAGTCGAGCCCGTACCAGAGGAGGGGCGCTGAGCCCACAGCAGCGAGAGCGGGAGCACCCGGAAGAACGCCGGGAGGCCGCAGCGTCAAGCCTTGTTGCAAAGGCACGGCGCCAGTGGGATGGAAGCACCGCCAGGGCCGATGGGGGGGCCCAGGCAGCGACCAGCTCGCTGCAGCAAGATGCTGCCTGCTGCCAGACCTGCGCTGCTGAGGGCGGAGCTGCCGAGCGGCAAAGATGGGCTGCGACGCCGCCACGGGCTGCGGATGAGCTGCAAAGCTGCCGAGGGCTGCTGGGCTGCAGGGCAACCACCTGCAGGAGAGGCGCAGCGCGACGAGGAGCCGCCCGCCAGCGCCAGGGAGGCCCAGGCGGCGGCGGGGCAGCAAGAGGCGGGGAAGGGGGGGAGCCGTCAGCCCGGCCGGCGCACGCATCACATCCAGGTGGGGCCGGGGCGCCCGGCCACAGGGCTGGCCAGGCGGGGGCGCCGAGCTGCAAGAGCAGCGGGGCAGGCGGCCGGGCAAGTAAGGAGCCACACGCGAACCCTACCCCTATCCCCCACGATTTCTGAGGGGGAGGGTGGGGTTCACTCCGCTCGGGAGCTCCCGAACGGAGTGAACCCCACCCTCCCCCCCAGAAATCGTCGGGGGTAGGGGTAGGGTTCGCAAGTGGCCCCTTAGCAAGGGCCAGGTGTCCGTGGGAGCATCTGGGGGTTGCACGCACAGGCCCGGAAAGGGAGAATCCACCTGCGGGGGTGGACGCTCCAGCCAGGTCAAAGAGCAGAGGGATGGGCAGTCGTAGCTAGTACTGCGCGATCGCCCCGCGTACAGCAGAACGTGCTGCTGCGATGGCGGTGATCCTGTCCGGCCCTGGCGATGGTGCCCCTTGGGGGGAGAACAAAAAAGCCAAAACATGCCATGTTTTTGAAGCGTGGTCCAGTTCCCTCTCTTTCGGGATCCCGACCGCCCAAAACGGCCCCAAAGGCTCCCAACACCTTACCTGGAAGCCGCAAGAGGCTGCCAAGAGGGCCACACCAATGCCCACGAGTGCACATGGAACGCCCAAGAGGCACCCAAGACGGCCAAAGAGGACCCCACAAGGATTACAAGGGGAGCCGCGGAGGAGCGACGGAGCTCCGACACTGCTCCGGCGCTCTCTCCGGAACTGAGTTCGGGAGGCCCCCAAGATGCCGCACGACCGACCCAAGAGCACTCCAAGGCTCCTCCAGAAAGCCGACAAACCCAACTCGTATTTGTCCTTAGCAGATGTTCCGGTGATCGTGTTTCGGGTCCCCGACTGCCCAAGACGGCCCGAAAGACTTCCAGAGCCGCCCCTGGAACCGTCAAGAGGCTGCCGAGAGGGCTTCACGATAGCTCAAGAGGTCCAAAGACTGCCCAAGTGCCGCCTGAGACGGTCAAGAGACCCAAGAGTCGCAGGCCTAGAGATTGACACCAACACCAATATCGGCGGTGTGCATCCACCGAGGGAGGAAGATCCCGATCTCGGTGATGGTGGTAATATTCTGGCTTCCAAGGTGGCCGAAATATTGCCACCAACACCGAAATCGAGGATCGTCTTCCCCCTGTGGAGGCAACCCTCTGTGTTGGTGTTGGTGCCCATTTCTAGGCCTCCAAAAGAGGGCCCCCAGAGGGCCGCAGGAGGGCCGCAGAAGTGGCCACGGGGGAAGACCGCGAAGTGACCTTGCGAGTTTGTCGGCTGCGAAAGGCCCCAAAGACGCCCAACGTACACCTTGGGCGATGCTTAAGAAAACTTGAATTTTCGGCCAGAGTCTCGATTATTCTGAATGTTTCAATGTGAATCCTAAGATGTCAATAGAAACGTTGGGTTTTTATTCAAGTTCTGAGACTATTGAATTTCTCAACCCATGCTTTCTTGAACATTTCGCAGGCTGTACCCCCAAGAGAACCCATCGGCCTCGGGAGGGCCCCGTGGGGCGCAAGAGGGCACCCGAGAGGACCCCCACGAGGGCACCGAGATGCGAACATGGCAGGGTTCTTCGGATTGTGATGTACTCCGACGCGGTTGCCGTAACGTGCATTTCCCGCTCGACCATTGCCGAATACCCCCAAGATCGCCCCATGACACCTGAAGAGGCCGGTGATGGCGGCCGCGAGAGTGCCCGTGGTACCTGAGGCAGCCGTGGCGCTGCTGTGACTACAGCCTGAGCGCGCGCGAAGCGCACGCGTGGATCTAGCATATGTACTTATATCGACATAATTACCCGTGCACCCACGCGCTTCAACAAGAAGGGCAAGAAGAGGAACACGTTGAGGGGAGCGCGAGCGCTTTCCTGATGTTCGGGATGTTCAGCGCAGGCGAATTCGCAAGCATGCGATCATCAAGTAATGTTTGAGCTCGTGCGCAATGCTTATGGTATGTCTAGTCTTCGCGTCGGTCGTGTCTGCCTGTTCGTTGCAGATGTTATTTGAACTTGTTGCAAGAATCGAAGGCGCCCACGACAAGTCACCGCCGCCCCTCGCCCTTCTGGGAACGCCGACGTGGCCAAGCGGCGAGCCAGAGCTTGGCCAGGCTATGAGACAGTGTGCTCCCCCAGCCGCTGTGAGAACTCCTCGAGGATCACTTTGGGGGAGGCAGCGAGGGGAGGACGAGAGGGAGGCGAGGTCATGTTGTCTTTATTTTGGATGAGGACAGGTCATGTTGTCTTTGTTTTGGATGACCTTGGGGAGCCCCTCAATCCATCGGCAGGAGGAAGAGGAGCAGGCCTCTTGGGGCCCTCTGGGCCTCCTCGGGCGTCCGGGGGACCTCTGGAGGGCCTCCTGGGGTCCTCGGAGGACCTCTGGGGAGCTTCCTGGCCTACGGATGCCGTCCCGGCGCCCTCTTGGGCCGTGCCCTCTTGGGCGTTTCTCGCGCCATCTTGGGGCGATATTGGGGACCTCTGGGGCCGTCTGCGGTTGTCCGAAGCCCTAGAAGGCGAGAGCGCCGCGAACAAATTTCAACAACCAGATGAACGTCAAGAATTGCAGCATCGTGGGGCTTTCCTGGGGGGGGCCTCGTGGAGCCCTCTTGGGCCGTATCGGGGGCCTCTTGGGCCGTCTTGAGGCCAGCCGGGGGTCGTCTTGGCGCCATCCTGGGCACTCGTGGGGCCACCTTGGCCGTCTTGAATGCCATCTTGGACCATCTCGGCCGTCTTGGAGGCCACCTTTGGGGCCTGCTTGGGTGTTTCGGAGGCGGAGAACGCTCAGGAGGGAAAGAAACACACAGACACAATTAATCGTCGAGTCCCAGGAAAATATGGGAAAATATGGGAATTGGGCGGGAAGACAAAAACCCAGAAAATATAGGAAAATATGGGGAATCATGTTATTTGTATGTATTTATTTGTGCGTCCCAGGGCCCCTTCAAACGCTCCTTTCCTATTTTGCTGTGTGGCTGGCGGGTTTAGCCGAATACCATTGGGAACGTTTTGGAAGGACTGCTGGCACGCCACACACCCCTTTGCAGGCAGAAGTGGGCGGCAGGTGTAGCCTTCGGCCCATCCCGTAGACAAGAGGTTTCTTAGCGGCCTCTTGGCGACTCTTGGAAGACCTCTTGTGGCCTCTCGGATGCCTCTTGCAGCACTCTTGGGGGTCTTCTGGGGAACTCCTGGAGGCCTCTTGGGGGCCTGGGGCGGTCTCAGAGTGCATCTTCGGGCGTAGGGCACCAATGGCCCCATCGTGTTCTCTCGCTTGAGCCCCTCTTGGGGACGGTTCGTTCCTCGGGACCACCGAAGGTTCCCAGGCCTTTTTGGTTGTTTTTTGGAAGTCTCTTCGGGGATACTGCAGTCCGTTCTTGCGGAGCTGGCGTCCTGGAGGTCCCCGCGAGACACGCAGAAAGTGCCCAACAGCACCCCAGAGCGCCTGTATCTCTGCTTGTGCTTGTTCTTTTCATTGGGCGCGATGCCCTCGGGGAAGCACGGCCCTGCCGATGCGACCTGGAGAGGTGATGGGCTTGTTTTCCACCACCACCACCATAAGTTGCAGGATTTGGATTGCGCTCTTGTTCGCCGAGGAGACTGTCAGCTTGGTGCGGCACCCACTAGCTGCTGGCAGAAACACGCGGTATCTAGATGTATCTAGCAGTACGGGCGCCAAGGTTTGGTGAATCTCCCCGCCCCCGCCACCTAGCCCGTACCACCCCCATATCGACGGAAGGCACTCAAGGAGCATTGCAACGCAAGAGGAGTCGGAGGTGAGGGGGTGAGATCGAAGTGGAACGGAGAGCCCACCCTACCGGGAAATCGGTTTCGGTTTCGTGTTCGTGCGTGCCGCGCGTGCGGGCGAGGCGAAGCTGCGTGGGCGGGCGAGAAGAAAGTCTCCTCTGGCTGAGGCGCGGCCGGACCAAATGACTCCCTTCAGGCAACCGATGGCCCGCGGTGTCCCGCCTGCAGACCTTCACGCCTGGAGGAGGAGGAACAGGAGGAGGAGGAGGCGCTGCCACGGTGTGCTGCGGCCGGGCGGCCTGCTCACCATCGCCGTTCCGTGGCGGAGCGCCGGGCCCCATATGTTTGAAGCGAAAGTGCGCCGCGCTGAGGCGAGAGCCACAATTTGAAAACGACCCACCCTCAATCCGTGAAAGTTCTGCAAAGGTTTACAACGAATGTGCGCCGCGCTGAGGCGAGAGCTACATGCTGAAAACGCTCCGCCCTCAATCCGTGAAGTTCTTGCAAATGTTTAATACGAATGTGCGCCGCGCTACGGCGAGAGCCATATTTTGAAAACCGCCCGCCTTCCATGTGTGAAACAGTTACCAATGTTTAGGTCAGAGCCATATGCGGTGAGGAAGTCTCGGGCGAAACGCCCGGCCCGCCCTAAAAACTGGTTCCGGGACGCGACAGGGAAAAGTGATTCCTAAGGAAAAGGAAGGAAGGATTAGGAGGAGGAGGAGGAGGAGGAAAAGGAGGAGGAGGAGAAGGAGGAGGAGAAGTCAGGCAGGGCCAGGGCGTCAGGATGAGGATCAGATCCCCGGTGCGCTCCCGGAGCGACACCTGTACCGATCCGATGGTGCTGTTGCGCCCGATGCGTGCCCCGGACGCGTGTGCTCTCGGCTATCCCCGATGTGTACCTATCTGGGCAGATCCTCACCTCTTGGCATCGCCCGGACTTGTGCATCGCTCCCGGCGGGGACCATCGAGGAGCGTATGCGATCGTCTGGCGAAAAATTATGTGCACGCTGCTTCGCCAACGTGTTTTGACGAGCGCGTCCTGGATTCTGACGGACCGGACACATATAAACACAAGGGGTGTATTGGTTTTACGACGGAAGGGGGCGTCGTTGAGAGGGTGTTTGGCACGGATGCGGGGATCGGGGTGGCGTCGGTGTTTGGGGCTGGCGGTTTGCGTGGCACGTGCGTTTAGCTGGCCGCACTTGATTGGAACGCGTGACGGATGGAAAGGCCGCTCACCAGCAACTGGCAGTCCTCTGCCCCAGTGCCAGAACATATCGTCGCGCGCTCGCATCAGGGTGTGGGACAAGGTGAAAGAGAAGTCCCTTCGATAGGCAGCAGACACATTTTTCTATTCAGATGCCGCACGGCCAACCGAACGAAGGAAAAACTGTCTCGGCGTGCAGTGTTAGCTTCGCGCGCGCATCCTAGCTTCCTTCCGTTGGTTCCTTTTCTTCTTTCTCGCCCTGTCTTCCCCTTTGCCTTGTCCCGCCCCCCTTGTCACCGCGCGCGAAAAACGCAACCCAAAGGGCGTTGCTGTAATTCCTTTGCGTGCCACGAAGTCTCGTGTAATTCCACTGGTTACACTGCCAGCGCGGGGGGCACACAAAGGAATTTCCATTGTGCGCGATCGTTTTCGCCAGCCCGACAAGAGCACGCCCGATTCTTTTGTGTAGACCTTGCTTTCCCGCCTCGAGGAGCGCGCGGGGCCTGGCGCTACGAACGCAATGCCGCGGCGCCTGGGAGTGTGATGCAGCTGCGCCGGATACCATGCCCCAAAACGATCCTACGTGGATGTCGTCACTTCTGCCGAAATCGCGCTGGCAGCTGGCCAGCCACATCGCCGTCCGTGCGTGCCCGCGCGCGCTACTGCGTTTTGCTGCCGCGACGCGTGCTGCTGTCAACGGACGAGCAAACTGACGATGCATGGTGGTTTGGCTGTGTCAAACCACCACGTAATCTCTGTTGGTAGCGGAGTTTGGGATTTTGCCGCCGCCGACGGCGCTGCCACACCATAGGTGTCAACTGCAACTTACAACACGGCCGTGCATCAACCTTGGTTCGGGTCGCCGGGGGTCCAGTGGCATGGGTGCACATGCGTTGCACCGTTGGTGATGCCAAAACCCTTTGTGTGAAATTCCTGTGTGTGTTCTTCGGGCTCATGTTCGTGGCATGTCTGCAGCAGGAGTTCGCGTCACATGTCAGATTTGGTATCGTCATTTTTTATGATGGCCCCATCAGGCCAACCCGAATCCCCCGTAACCGAGTCTCACGTCTTCCCGATCCAATGCCGCTGTCCCCCCCTGAGCCAGCCCCGCTTTCGAGTCAAGTCACAGCTCGGGCCTCCAGCGGCCGATTGGCGCGATCCGGCCACCCCCGGAACGCGCTCGGCAAGCGCAGCTGTTGGAGAGCATCCCGAGGCGGGAAACCCGCCGAGAAGCGACGAAAGCGCCTGATTGAACTTCGAGCATCGAACACTGGAGAGTAAATCACGGAAGCTTGCGCTCGTCTTGGGTTGGACGTATTGAAGACGCTTGCCGCTTGCGGCGAATCACCGCCGGCTCTTGCATTTTGGAAGAGTATAAGTGGCCGAACTTTGTGGTCAGCGTTCGGCCGAGGTATCGGACTATGTGTTCCGCCAGCCGGTTTGGAAACCCTTCGGGGAACACATGTGGGCGGAAAAAGAAAATGAGGAGAAAGAGAAAGCAGGAGGAGGAGGAGGAGGAAGAGGAGGAGGAAGAGGAGGAGGAGGAGGAGGAGGAGGAGGAGGAGGAGGAGGAGGTGGAGGTGGAGAGGGGGGAGGAAGAGGAGGAGGAGGAGGAAGAGGA
The DNA here is from genome assembly GCA_963575745.1 of Prorocentrum cordatum. Classification (NCBI taxonomy): domain Eukaryota; class Dinophyceae; order Prorocentrales; family Prorocentraceae; genus Prorocentrum; species Prorocentrum cordatum. Next base: position 567,117 of record CAUYUJ010002725.1, read on the forward strand.
GGAGGAGGAGGAGGAGACCTCTCGAACCCCCCTTGGGGCACTCCTGGGGCTCCTGAGGGCTGCCTGAGGGTATCCACGAGGCTTCTCGTGGGCCTCTTTGGGCCTTTTTGGGGGCGTCTTTGGGCCATCTGGGGGCCTCTTGCGGCGCTTCAGGGCCGTTTTGGAAGTCTCTCGGGCCGTCTTGGGGCTCTCTCGGGGCCGTGTTAAAGGCCATATTGGGCTGTCGGAGCAGAAAAGGCGAAAATTCCGAAATCATCAAAACCACGAGGAAATTCAATCAGTTTGGCCTCTTCGGGCCTTCGCGTACGTCTTTTTGGAGGGATCTTGGGAGCTTTTTGGGCCGTCCTGGACCATCTCGAGGCAATCTTATGCCGTCTTGGGTGCATCGGGGGCCGTCTTGCAGACATACCGCGGTCATCTTAGGCTCTCTTGGATAATTTTGGCAGTTCGGGAGGCCATGTTGGACGTTCTGGAGGCCTCTTTGGCTGTCGTTGCGTCCTCTATGGGCCGTCTTGGTGGTCTTTTGGACCGACATAGGGCCACCTTGGAGGCTTCTTGGGCGATTTTGGGTCCGTCTTGGGTCTTCGGAAGGCCGACGCGGAGCAAAAGCCCCAAACCCTCGCAAACCCCAATTTGGGTTTCTTAATAAGCGTGGGGGGGTACTTCCCCGATGGGTGTCAACCTCGCCTCGTCGTCGCGCCGCGACGGGGGTCGGAGTGCCTTCGGCGCGCGGTGGCTGCCGGCGACGGGGGTCGATGTGGGGTTGTCGGCCGGGTTGGCGCCCCCCCAACGCTTATTAAGAAATTCGGAGTAGGGAGCTCGATTATGTTGGCCGCCTCGGACCTTCTCGAATGTCATCTTGGAGGCCTCTTGGGCCGTCTTGGAGGCCTATTAACTCAGGCAATTTGTGGCTCAAGTTCTGGGCCGTCTTGGAAGCCTGTTGGGCCGTCTTGGAGACCTACTGCCTCGATCCCAGCGATCTCTTATCCAATGGTCTCTTGTGTTGGCGTCACGTCGGTGGCGCTCGTGTGCATGTCGGGGCTGCTCGTATTCCTGAGCGTGGCCTGGCGAGGACCAGTGGTTCGATTAAGTTCTGCGCTGGTATTTGGCCAGAGCAGCATGATCAATGTGAGCGGCCACGCGGGCAGCACGATCGTGAAGTCCAGGCGGAATGCCGCCGCGGCCAAGCATTGCAAATCATTGCCCTGTATCCCAAGTTTGAAGGTTTCGAGTCGGTCGTCCAAGTTGCAGATCATGGGACAAGCCAAGGGCGGCGCCACGGTGTCCACCCAGATCATGTTCAATTTCCTGAACATAACGAAAACGGCGTTGGATTTCAACGGTTGGATTCACGAATACCGTGGCAGAGTATTCAACCAGGATGCAGACCACGAAGAATACCGGTGCTCCGAGTGCGGGCTGAATGGCTTGAAGTGTCTCCAGATTGTGCGCAATCCGTTGGATCGAGTGGTCTCTTCGTACATTCACACCATGAGTTCCAAGATACACACATTTATCGAACGCGAGATCGCAGACTTCGCAGCAGACGCCTCTTTCGCGGAGTTCATCGCTTTCTTGAAACGCACTGCAGCAACGCGTAGCCGCTATTGGCAAGACATGCATTACTTGCCCCAGTGCGACAATGTCTGCAAACATACTGAATTTGACCGGGTGCAGCATCTCCCACTCGAGAGCTTGGATGCTGGATTGGCTTGGTTCGGCCAAACCGAAAACATACAGGGCCTGACCAGGAATAACATGTCATCGCACCACTACGTCAAGAAGTCCCCCCGGGTGGATCCAGGAGCAGCATATCTCCGCTACAGCAAGCATCTGCATGATTCGCCTCCGTCCTATGAGTCCTTTCTCGCCGAGCCCAGCATATTCAAGGATTTATGTTGTCTTTTTCGGGCAGATATCGAGTTGTACCGCATGTCATGTTCTTCAGAGTGGTTGCAGGGGTGCGCAGAATGCGTGGACAGTTGTGCCAGAGAGCTACGGAGGTTGGCGCCCTGCGATTAGCGGAGGGTGGATCGTTCGAGCGAGAAGACGCTCGTTCGAGCGAAAAGGTAATCCGTTCAAGCGAAAGCCAATCGAGCGAAAACCAATCGGGCTTGGACAGAGCAGCAGAGAGCACAGAGAAGCAGAGAGCACAGAGCAGCAGAGAGCACAGAGCACAGAGCAGCAGAGAGCGCAGAGCAGCAGAGAGCACAGAGCAGCAGAGAGCACAGAGCAGCGGAGCAGGGACACAGAGTGCACACAGGGCATGTGCGCACGGGGCACGAGCACACAGGGCACGAGCACACAGAGCAGGGCCACAGAGTGCACACAGGGCTCGTGCACGCAGAGCAATACCACGCAGAGCACGAGCTCACAGGGCACCCGAGCACGAGCACGCAGAGCACGAGCACGCAGAGCCCGAGCAACACAGGGCACAGAGCCGGGAACCGGGAATTTGGGCTTTTCCAGCCTCGATCTCTCCAAAGTCCTGGTTCCCGCCATCCTCTCGGCCGCCGTGGGTCCCTGGCGCGCCAGGCATTGCGGGGAACCGGGAATTTGGGCTTTTCCAGCCTCGATCTCTCCAAAATCCTGGTTCCCGCCATCTTCTGGGCCGCCGTGGGTCCTTGGGGCGCCAGACAGAGCCGGGAACCGGGAATTTGAGCTTTTCAGCCTCGATCTCTCCAAAAATCTTGGTTCCCGCCATCGTCTGGTTCGCCGTGGGTCCCTGGCGCGCCAGGCAGAGCCAGGAACCGGGAATTTGGGCTTTTCCAGCTTCGATCTCTCCAAAATCCTTGTTCCCACCCTCCTCTGGGCCGCCGTGGGTCCCTGGGGCGCCAGACAGAGCCGGGAACCGGGAATTCTTTACGCTTCGCGTATCCCCACCAGCCCATCTCACAACAGCAACTCTTGCGAAGCATGCCGACAGTCGTGTTTTTCAGGCGTGTGTCCGCTTGCCCCCGCATATCTCCCCTGTTCCTCCTTCCTCCCGCCTCCTTGTACATCCTCCTTGTGGGGGGAGCGGGAGAAGGACGAGGCGGAGGAGGAGGGAGAGAAAGCGGTGGGAGGCAAGAGGGACTTTGCGGAGACGGACGACCACAGCGATGATCCAACAACGACGACGCACCCGACGACGACGACGATATCGACCGCAACGACGACGACGACCACAACTGCGACGACGACGACGACGACGACGACGTCGACGTCGACGACGACGACGACGAAGGCGGCGACGACGACGACGACGACGACGACGACGACGACGACGACGACGACGGACGACTGGTGGGAGTCGTTGGGGCCCCTCGTGGTGTGAGTCGTTCGGCCCCATCGTCCTTGTGTGAGTCCTTCGGGCCCCTATTCCTGGTGTGAGTCGTTCGGGCTCCTCGTTGTGTGAGTCGTTCGGGCCCCTCGTCCTGGTGTGAGCCGTTCGGGCTTCTCGTGGTTCGAGTCGTTCGGGCCTCTCGTCCTGGTGTGAGTCTTTCGGGCCCTTCTTCCTGGTGTGAGTCGTTCGTGCTCTTCGTGGTGTGAGTCGTTCGGGCTCTTCGTCCTGGTGTGAGTCGTTCGGGCTTCTCGTGGTGTGAGTTGTTCGGGCCCCTCGCCTGGTGTGAGTCGTTCGGGCCCCTCCTCCTGGTGTGAGTCGTTCGGGCTCCTCGTGGTGTGAGTCGTTCGGGGCCCTCGTCCTGGTGTGAGTCGTTCGGGCTCCTCGTGGTGTGAGTCGTTCGGGCGCCTCGTCCTGGTGTGAGTCGTTCGGGCCCCTCCTCCTGGGTGAGAGTCGATCTGGCTCTTCCGTGGTGTGAGTTCCGTTCGGCTTCCTCGTCCTGTGTGAGTAGTTTCGGGCTCCTCGTGGTGTGAGCGTTCGGGCCCCCGGTCCTGGTGCGAGCCGTTCGGGCCCCTCGGAGTATAGTAAGTAGTAAAAGATAGTTAGTAAGTAGTAGTAGTAGTCGAGTAGTAGTAGTAGTAGTAGTAATAGTAAGCAAGAATGAAGTACTATTAGTATAATCGCACACCGTAGTCGTCAAGTCGTCGTCGCAAGTATTGTCCGCCAGTAGCAGTAGCATCACTAGTGCAATTGGTTCGATATGGAATTGTAGAATAGTAGAAAGTAGTAGTATAGTAGTAGTAGTAGTCGTAGTCGTAGTCGAAGTCTAGTCGTAGGAAACAAGTCGTAGGACGTAGACGTAAGTCCGCAAGTAGTAGTAGTAGTAGTAGTAGTAGTAGTATAAGTAGTAGTAGTAGTAGTAGTAGTAGTAGTAGTAGTAGTAGTAGTAGTAGTAGTAGTAGTCGTAGTCGTAGTAGTAGTAGTAGTAGTAGTAGTAGTAGTAGTAGTGGTGGTGGTAGTAGTAGTAGTAGTAGTAGTAGTTGCCGTAGGGGCCCCTCTTCCTGGTGTGAGTCGTTCGGGCTCCTCGTGGTGTCAGTCGTTCGGGCCCCTTGTCCTGGCGTGAGTTGTTCGGGCTCCTGGTGGTTCGAGTCGTTCGGGCCTCTCGTCCTGGTGTGAGTCGTTCGGGCCTTTCTTCCTGGTGTGAGTCGTTCGGGCTCTTCGTGGTGTGGGTCGTTCGGGCTCTTCGTCCTGGTGTGAGTCGTTCGGGCTTCTCGTGGTGTGAGTTTGTTCGGCGCCCCTTGTCTTGGTGTGAGTCGTTCGGGGCCCTCGTCCTGGTGTGAGTCGTTCGGGCTCCTCGTGGTGTGAGTCGTTCGGGCGCCTCGTCCTGGTGTGAGTCGTTCGGGCCTTTCCTCCTGGTGTGAGTCGTTCGGGCTCTTCGTGGTGTGAGTCGTTCGGGCTCCTCGTCTTGGTGTGCGTCGTTCGGGCTCCTCATGGTGTGAGGCGTTCGGGCACCTCGTCCTGGTGCGAGTCGTTCGGGCCCCTCGTAGTAGTAGTAGTAGTAGTAGTAGTAGTAGTAGTAGTAGTAGTCGTAGTCGTAGTAGTAGTAGTAGTAGTAGTAGTAGTCGTAGTCGTAGTCGTAGTAGTAGTAGTAGTAGTAGGTAGTAAGTAGTAGTAGTAGTAGAATTAATAGTAGTAGTAGTAGTAGTAGTTCGTAGTAAGTAGTCGTATTAGTAGTAGTAGTATTGTATAAGTAGTAGTAGTGGTTAGTTAGTAGTAGTAGTAGTAGTAGTAGTAGTAGTAGTACTAGTAGTAGTAGTAGATCTCAGGAGAGGCCCAAGTCTCTATTGTCCTCCAGCGTTGTCGTCGTTGTTGCCATTCTGGCTCACAGTATTGCAGTGTGGCTGTGAGCTTAGCTCCGCCTACCAGCAATCGTTTCCGCCTACTAGCAATTTTCCTGCGGCTGACATGGAGAAGCGCCCGTACGCTCTGGTAACCTTGCCAGCAAGGAGGGCTTCTTGGAGCGAGCGTGGAGAATGTCGGTCGTCGACGAGGCCAGTGAGCGTAGCTCAGCCCACCCCGTCTGCTCCGACAGGAAGCGTGGCCATCCCTGAGGACCCGCCGCGGTATGAATGGTGCGGAGGCGCCGAGAATGCAATCTCTCACGTTTGCAAGAGGTGCGGCCTCGACGTGTGCAACGACGTACAGCAGTGCTTTGCTTTCGCGAGCACTGGGCCTTCTGATTCGGCTGTCGCTCGTGACACCGCGTTGGAGCATGTATTCCACGACGGCGGAGTCCATTGCGGGGTGGACTCTTTCACGATTCGTGCATTAGTCGACCAGGTCGCTCCGGGAGTTGGGACATGGAGCGGCAGCCCAGCGATGGGACGTGCAGGAGATGTTCGACAAGGTGAACCGTAATGTGGACTTGTTGGAGTGGATGCCAGGCATGAAGTTTGGCCACTTGTTGCTACCGTGCGCCACCGCAGAGGTGAGCTCCGAAACAGGCAAAGGCGTTTCGGTCCTCTGCTTCCCATTCCTTCATGCTCACGCGGGTCTGGAGGTCGAGAGCGCTATAACAGAACTCTGCATTCTGGCTTGGTCGACGACGACGACGACGTCGACGCCGACGCGGACGACGACGACGACGACGACGACGCGACGACGACGACGTCGACACAACGACGACGACGACGACTACGACGTCAATGGTGACGCCGACGGCGAGCGGAACGCACGCGCCCATCGTGGTTTTGGCACGATGTGGCCGCGTTGCGCAATGAGGGCACATCGCCCATCACGCTCACGGGCTCGCCACTTTTTGTTGTGATGCATGTTACCCCCTCCTCCATTGGCCCCGCCTTCGTGGCAGCAGCTCCTCGTTGCGGCTAACGCTCGGGGGCATGCACGCACGGCGGCCACCGCGGGATGCCCCAGACACGCGCCACTCTCGAGCTTCTATTTGCGCGATCTGGCCACCTTGCGAAATTAGGGCACCCACTCCCCGTCAAACACACACATACACACATTCAAAACACAATCGCACACACATCACACACACAACAAACAGCACAGAAAGGCACGCATAGAATTTGAACCCTTTCCCCCGCTGCCAAGGGGGTGAGGGGGCACGCCATTTTTTGTTTGGAGGTTGATCGGGCCCTGGCGAGGCCTGGAAGTCGAACCTCCGATGCTTCGTCTACCGCGCTCGTGCGCAGTAGACGCGTCGAGCGTTGCGCAACGTGTTGGCTGAATTGCACTTGCCCTTGCAAAAAAAAAAAAAAACTGGAAAACTGAAAAAGTACAGCAGGAAGAAGGCCCTCCGAACCTTGCAGGGGTGAAGTCTCATGAAAGGGCCTGCAGGGATGCAAGAGCTGCAGGCTATCTACATGACTTTCGGCCTTTCCCGCCACAGGCTATCTACTGGCCTTCGGCCTATGTGCCTCAGGATATCTAGGGGCCTGCGGCCTATCCCGCCACCGTGGTGCAGGGATTCAAGATCTTCAGGCTATAATATTATACAAGGCTGTCAGGCTCCAGCTTGAGATTTAGGGCTTATCACAGGTTGTGGAAGTGTATAAAGACTGACAATGGATAATATAGTCCGCGGGCGATCCTTCAGTCGCAAGTTTAAGAAATGTCATGTTCTCTTGGTTGTTTTGTGTTCTGTTGGATCATTTGCGGCCCTGCATCAAGTTGTTTGCTAGAGTCATTATACCCCGACGACGACGACGACGACGACAACGACGATGGCGTCGACGACGACGACGACGACCACGACGTCGACGACGACGATTCATCGACGACGCGCTTCCTCTTGCTTGTTCTCGTCGTCCTCCTTTGTTATGTTTGCTGGTCCGCCTTGTATGTTGCCGTGCTTCGTCGTCCTGCTTTTTCTTCTCCTCCTCCGCCCAATGCGTTGAACATGTCGACAGCCGTAGGGGCCCGAATGACTCACACCAGGAGGTGAGTTGTTCGGGCTCCTCGTCCTTCTCCTTTTTCTCGTTATCGGAGTTCTGGTGGTGCGCGCACGAAGGCCTTCACGTTTGTGGTGTGGTGATGCCGCCCGCGGGAGCGTAACGCTTTTTGTCTTGTCGCTGTCTCCACTTCCCGACGCTTCTGGACGGCGTCTGAGGTTCTTCAGTTCGTTCCAAGACGGCCCAAGGCCCAGGAGGGCCCTGGAGGCTCTTACATCGCGTAAGAGGGCTCAAATAACGCTCCAAGAAAGTCCAGAAGGAATTCGGATCGAGATGGCGCGGCCTCGGGTTCTGGAGGCCCGGGGGAAGCCGCTGAAAGAAATCCCGAGGGTTTGCAGCAGTCGCGCGGGGCCCCAAGAGGCTCCGAGGAAGTGCCACGAGGTCGCCAAGGGGCTCAGGATTGGCCCAAGTCCATATGTCCTCCAGCGTTGTCGTCGCTGTTGCCATTCGGGCTCACAGCGTTGCAGTGTGGCTGTGAGCTTAGCTCCGCCTACCAGCAACCGTTTCCGCCCTCCAGCAATTTCCTTGCGGTCGGCATGGAGAGGTGCCCGTGCGCTCTGGTAACCTCGCTAGCAACGGGGGCCCCTTGGAGCGAGCAGGGCGAGGGCAAGTCCTTCCACGAGTTCATGCTGGACACGTTTGGATCATCGATCGATGGTGGCGGTCCGTCGGAAAGCCAAGATTCAGAATTTAGCTGCGAGCATCCGTCTCGGAACGGGTCGAACAGCTTGCTGAAAGGTTCTGCCGCATGCCGATTTCCAGATGCGCGAGAGACTCCGCGTGTCATTCTTGCAGTTCGTGGCGCATGGTTACCGCCTGGCGAGGCCGACGTCATCCACAGTACGTTGCCCGGCAAGTCAGTATTGAAGTGTTGGGTGGCTGTGCGTGCCGATGAGGAGGCGGTCACCCCTCCTTCTTTTGGCAACGACCGATCGTCGCCGTACCGCCGTCGCCCAGCAGACATCGCGGATTGCCTGCCGCCAGAGCTACTCGGGCGAATAAAACGGAACGCCCTGGTAGCAATAGACTACGCGGAGCAGGCCATCGCGAACAAGAGAGGTCAAAGTTCGAAGAGGCTGAGGCAGGATGGCAGCGGTGAGCTGAGCTGCATGAAGAAACTCGTCGCTCAGTTGGGCACGAAGGAGCTGCCTCCTCGGGAGCGCCCCAGCACTGCCTGGAAAGCTTGCGGTGACACGGTGTTTGCGCCGGCGGATATCGTGGCTCGGGGGTGCAGTTGCGGCCGCCTGGAGAAGTTCCCCGTGCACATGTCCGTCGACTGCCGCGGCTTAGGGCCCAGCAACGTGGCTCGCAAGACCAGGTTCAACGTAGAGGCAGAGGTCGCGCCAGCGCTGCTGCATGCGGCGAAGGGCAAGCTGCTGTGCGAACTGCGGGCGGGGTCTGTTCGCAACGAAGATGTGGTGCGTCTGAAGGTTCACGAGGACAACCTCGGTTGTGCTTCCATCGTGTGCAACATGCACACGTTCACTGAAAGGGCGCCCGTTGGCGCGTTGACTCCGACGGCGACTTCGCAACCGACAAGCACCGCATGCTGTGGATGATAAGTACGCGCGCACTGTGGAACATAGGCATCCAGGGCAATGCGCTTAGCGCAGGCTATCGAGACATTCGCATTGCTGGCCCCATGCCCCCCCGAGATCGGGCGAACTGGATTCCAGGTCGCCTCAAAATCGCTCCATATCCCCCCGAGATCAGCTCCATATCCCCCCGAGATCGAGCGAACTGGATTCCAGTTCGCCTCAAAATGGCCCCCGATCCCCCCGAGATCGGGCGAACTGGATTCCAGTTCCCACCGAAAGGGCCCCAAATCCCTCCGAGACCGGGCGAGCTGGATTACAGTTCGCCCCGAAGTGGCCCCATATCCCCCCGAGATCGGGCGAACTGGAATCCAATTCGCACCAAAATTGCCTAGGACCCCCGAGATCGGGCGAACTGGATTCCAGTTCGCTCCACAATGGCTGCACCCCCCCCCCGAGATCGGGCAAACTGGATTCCAGTTCGCCCATCAAAGGCCCTATCCCTCCCGTGATCGGGCGAACTGGATTCCAGTTCGCCCCGAAATGGCGAAGCACCCCCCCCAGATCGGACGAACCGGAATCCAGTTCGCACCGAAAGGGCCCCAGATCCCCCCGAGATCGGGCGAACTGGATTCCAGTTCGCCTCAAAATGGTTCCAACATGGGTCCATGCCCCCTTCCGAGATCGGGCGAACTGGATTCCAGCTCGCTCCGCAATGGCCATACATCCCGAAATCGGGCGAACTGGATTCCAGTTCGCCCCGAAATGGCGAAACACCCTCCCGAGATCGGGCGAACTGACCGGGTGAACTTTATTCCAGTTCGCTCCGCAATGGCTGCACCTTGCCGAGATCGGGGATGGCAAAGCCCCCCCCCCAAGACCGGGCGAACTGGAGTCCAGTTCGCACCGAAAGAGCCCCAGATCCCCCCGAGGTCGGGCGAACTAGATTCCAGTTCGCCTCAAAATGGCTCCAACATGGGTCCATGCCCCCTCGAGACCAGGCGAACTGGATTCCAGTTCGCTCCGCAATAGCTCTATATCCCGAGATCGGGCGAACTGGATTCCAGTTCGCCCCGAATTGGCGAAACACCTCACCAAGATCGGGCGAACTGATCGGGCGAACTGGATTCCAGTTCGCGCCGAAGTGGCCCCAGATTCCAGTTCGCCCCGAAATGGCCCCATATCCCCCCGAGATCGGGCGAACTGGATTCCAGTTCGCGTCAAAATGGCCCCAGATACCCCCGATATCGGGCGAACTGGATTCCAGTTCGCAACAAAATTGCCCGAGATCGGGCGAAATCCAGTTCGCACCGAAGTGGCCCCAGACTCCCCCGAGATCGGGCGAACTGGATTCCAGTTCGTCGGTTTTGGTAACTCCCACCCAACAAATGTCCACGATGTCCACATAATTTCGGGGCGCCAAGGATGCGCCGCAAGGCGGCCCCCGCGTTGCCCAAGATCGCCCGCGGCAAGGCTGAATTGGGATCTTGATCCCATTTCGTTGGTTCTTCGGGGGATCCATGAGGGCCTCGGGGCGCCCAGGGTGGGCCCCGAAAGGCTTCTAGTAGCCCAGGGTCGTTCGAACCCAGGTCGGCATGGTCGGGGCCCTCGCTGGGTCTTGGGCGGCATCCAAGCGTTCACGATGGGCCGTTTTCAAGGCCCGGGGCGCTCGGAAACAGACCCGGGGTGCAAAACTGCGTCGGAAGGGCCCCGGGGGAGCTCCGGGGACCGACTTTGAGCCGATTTCGGCCCCCGTGGCCCAGACCTCCGACGTCGTATTTTTGTTTGGCCGACGTGGGCCCCCAAAGGTCTGGGCCTCTTCCCCGGACCGGTTCTGCGCCCCGTGCCATCGATCGATGGTCCCGGGGCCGGGAGACGGCCTCCGGAGGCCAAAAACCTTTTTCCCGGAAAGGGCGCGGGCCCAGGGTTCTCTTTTAGTAGGTTAACCCCCCGGCCCCCCTGCGACTTGGGCCGGCGAAATTATTTTGCGAGCGGGCACGCACGGAGTAGGGCCGGCGAAATTATTTTTGAGGATGTCTCGAGCGAAACGCTTGTTTTTCAGATTTTGTTGAGGATGTCTCGAGCGAGACGCTGGTTTTGCAGAGTTGGGGATGTCTCGAGCGAAACGCTTGGTTTCAGAATTTGTTGAGGATGTCTCGAGCGAAACGCTGGTTTTGCAGAGCCGACCGCGACACGGAAAAGCGCTCCTCGCGCAGGAATTCCGAGGATGTCTCGCGCGTGCCGCGTCCCGCACGCAGGAATTTTGATTTCTTTGGGTTTTGACAGGGTTTCTCAAGCGAAACGCTTGTTTTTCATATTTTGTTGAGGATGTCTCGAGCGAAACGCTGGTTTTGCAAAATTGGGGGATGTCTCGAGCGGGGGCCTCGTGGGGGGCCAGAATTCAGAGGATATCTCAGGCGCAATGTTTGTTTTCGTGTCCCGCTCGCAGAAATTCCGAGGATGTCTCGCGCGTGCCGCGTCCCGCGCGTAGGAATTCGGATGATTGTGATAGGATGTCTCGAGCGAAACGCTTGTCCCCAGCACGTTCAGTAGCGCGTCCCCTTGGCACGTCCCGCGTTGCGACCCCATGGCACGTCCCCTGGCACGTCGCCTGGCGCATCCCTAGGGACGTTTCGCGGCGCGTCCTCCTGGCATGTTCCCCTGTCCATTAGCTCTGGGGCAGCTACTATGTGTTCAGGCAGCTCGAGCTTAAGATCCAGATCAGTTCGGTCAGGACTCGGATGCAAAGGAGGACTCGATCCACGAGGCTATAGAGCACAATCGCGCCATGGCACACCGCAATTCAGCACGGCGCAGCACAGCACAGATTTCGGCACGGTACATCAAGATCGATACATTCAGCATTGCAATTTGGCACGTTCCTTGACACGTTCCGTGGGGCGTCCCTTGGCGAGTCCCCCTGGCACGTCGCGTGGCGCGTCCCCTGGCACATCCCGTGGCACATCCATTGGCACGTTCCGTAGCGCGTCCCCTTGGCACGTCCCGCGGTGCGACCCCATGGCACGTCCCCTGGCACGTCGCCTGGCGCATCCCTTGGAACGTTTTCCGTCGCGGCGCTCCACCAGGCATGTTCCCCCCTGTCCAATTAGCTCTGGGGCCGCTCCTTGTGATCAGGCAGCTCGAGCTTAAGATACAGATCAGTTCGGTCAGGGCTCGGATGCAAAGGAGGACTCGATCCACGACGCTATATAGCACAATCGCGGCATGGCACATCGCAATTCAGCACGGTGCAGCACAGTACAGCCCTCGGCAGGGTACACTCAGCATTGCGTTTGCCCGTCACCCAATCAGGTTTCTTTGAAAACGTTGCCATGCCTTACATTTCTATATTCCTTTCCGGGTTCGTGGGTCGATCATGTTTACCTAACAGCGAACTGATAGGTTTCTAGTAGGGTCAAAAGAGAGCATCATGACTCCTCAGGGGGGTCTGGGCGGAACCCGCTGGGTGTTACCAAAACCGACGAACTGGAATCCAGTTCGCCCGATCTCGGGGGAGTGGGGCCACTTCGGTGCGAACTGGAGTTCGCCCGATCTCGGGCCATTTTGTTGCGAACTGGAATCCAGTTCGCCCGATATCGGGGGGATCTGGGGCCATTTTGACGCGAACTGGAATCCAGTTCGCCCGATCTCGGGAGGGTATGGGGCCACTTCGGGGCAAACTGGAATCTGGGGCCACTTCGGCGCGAACTGGAATCCAGTTCGCCCGATCAGTTCGCCCGATCTTGGGGGGGCGTTTCGCCATTTCGGGGCGAACTGGAATCCAGTTCGCCCGATCTCGGGATATAAAGCCATTGCGGGGCGAACTGGAATCCAGTTCGCCTGGATTCGAGGGGGCATGGGCCCATGTTGGAGCCATTTCGAAGCGAACTGGCATCCAGTTCGCCCGACCTCGGGGGGATCTGGGGCTCTTTCGGTGCGAACTGGACTCCATTTTCGCCCGGTCTTGGGGGGGGGGCTTAGCCATTCCCGATCTCGGCAAGGGATAGAGCCATTGCGGAGCGAACTGGAATCCATTTCGCCCGATCTCGGGGGGGCATGCAGCCATTGCGGAGCGAACTGGAATAAAGTTCACCCGGTCAGTTCGCCCGATCTTGGGGGGCGTTTCGCCATTTCGGGGCGAACTGGAATCCAGTTCGCCCGATTTCGGGATATATGGCCATTGCGGAGCGAGCTGGAGTCCAGTTCGCCCGATCTCGGAGGGGGCATGGACCCATGTTGGAACCATTTTGAGGCGAACTGGAATCCAGTTCGCCCGATCTCGGGGGGATCTGGTGCCCTTTCGGTGCGAACTGGATTCCGGTTCGTCCGATCTTGGGGGGGTGATTCGCCATTTCGGGGCGAACTGGAATCCAGTTCGCCCGATCACGGGAGGGGATGGGGGCCCTAGGCAATTTTGGTGCGAATTGGATTCCAGTTCGCCCGATCTCGGGGGGATGGGGCCACTTCGGGGCGAACTGGAATCCAGTTCGCCCGGTCTCGGAGGGATTTGGGGCCCTTTCGGCGGGGAATCCAGTTCGCCCGATCTCGGGGGGGTCGGGGGCCATTTTGAGGCGAACTGGAATCCAGTTCGCTCGATCTCGGGGGAATATGGAGCTGATATCGGGGGGATATGGAGCCAACCTGGAATCCAGTTCGCCCGATCTCGGGGGGGCATGGGGCCACTTCGGGGCGAACTGGAATCCAGTTCGCCCGATCTCGGAGGGATCTGGGGCCCTTTCGGTGCGAACTGGAATCCAGTTCGCCCGATCTCGGGGGGATCGGGTGCCGTTTTGAAGCGAACTGGAATCCAGTTCGCCCGATCTCGGGGGGATATGGAGCCGATTTGGGGGGGATATGGAGCCATTTCAGGGCGAACTGGAATCCAGTTCGCTCGATCCCGTGGGGATCTGGAGCTATTGGGGGCCAGCCAAAGCCACATCGGCGGACGACGACGACGACGACGGCGGCGGCGGGGCCTCGGGGTTCCGAACCCCGGAGTTCAGCAGTTCACGCTGAACTGCTGAACTTCGGGGTTCGGAACCCCAGGCCCCCGCCGCCGCCGGCGCCCCCCCCGGGGCCAAAAAAACCTGAATTTCGGGGTTCCGAGAGTCGGAACCCCGAAGTTCAGCAGAACCCCGCGTCGACTCTTCGATGCCCCTGGGGCACCGCTTTGGGCACCGCTTTGGGCGCGCCCCCCCGCAAGCCTGAGAAACAGCGAGCGGGGTGCCCAGCTTGCCCGCCCTCTCTCATGGGATCTTGGGCCCATTTGGGGGGCCCTTCCGAATCCACCCATCGTGAGCGCATGCCGCCCAGGACCCAGCGGGGGCCCCGACCATGCCGACCTGGGTCCCCGTTCGTTTTATTTCGAACGACCCTGGGCTATTAGGGGCCCTTTCGGGGCCCATTCTGGGCGCCCCGAGGCCCTCGTGGACCCCCCCGAAGGGCCACCGAAATGGGATCGAGGTCCCGATTCACTCGAAGTCGCCCTGCCGCGGGCGATCTTGGGCAACGCGGGGCCCCAGGTCCTGTGGACATCGCGGACCTCTGAGAGCTGCTACCCAAAACCGGAGAGCTGCTACCCAAAACCGGCGAACTGGAATCCAGTTCGCTCGATTTCGGCGGGATCCGGAGCAATTTTGGCGCGAACTGGAATCCAGTTCGCCCGGTCTAGAGCCATTTTAGGGCGATGCTTATCCCATTCGGAAGGAGCGGGCCCCCGCGCGCAAAAACACAGCACGCGAAGGGGGCGCAGTCAGTCAGGGGAGAGCGGGGAGATATTTGTAATGAGCGATTGCGAAGGGGTGCGAAAGTGAGGACGCGGGCGAGAGGAAGGGGGGCACACGGGGCGACGGAGGCAAGGAAGGAGCGGGAAGAGGCGGGGGGGGGGATGGGCCCAGATGGGCCGATGGGGATCGCCTTCTCCCCCGTGTTCCCCCCTCTTCCTGCTCCGATCACCCCCGGCAATGCAACAATGCATCTCCTCCTCCTCCTCCCCTGCCGCGGCGCCGTACCGTGACAGAAGAGCAACCAGGAGGAGGAGGGGGAGGAAGAGGAGAAGGAGGTCCAGGAGGAGGAGAATGCCCCCGACCCCCGACTCGACCCTCGGATCGAGGATCGATTCGCGACGATCGGGGCCAAGAGCCGCACGTAGACCCCCTTCCGACCCCCCAGGGGCCCAAGGTCCAAGCACTCCGAAATCCGAGCCGGCCCAGAGCACCACTACGGCCGGCACAAGGCTTAAGAACTTCGGTGGTTCAGGGAGGGTACCCTTATGTTCTTCGTTTTTGTTCCATGTTCTTGTGCACCCTGGGGGAGGGTATCCTCGATGTTCTTCAGTTTGGCGCCATTATTCCTTCGTTCTGACAAAGCTGGGGTTCGGGGCTCACGATTCGGCTACGAGCGTCCGCGGCGGGGGCGGGACCCTCCATGTTCTTCGGTCCCGACGTCGCGGTGCGGCCTTCAGCAACCGCGTGCCCCTTCATGATGGTGGTGCGATTGCAATCACCCTCGCATGTTCTTAGGGGACTGTTTGGCGTTGGTGGGCTTCGGGCTGCGGGGCTTAGGGCGTGC
This sequence comes from Prorocentrum cordatum, assembly GCA_963575745.1. Classification (NCBI taxonomy): domain Eukaryota; class Dinophyceae; order Prorocentrales; family Prorocentraceae; genus Prorocentrum; species Prorocentrum cordatum. The sequence goes on from CAUYUJ010002725.1 coordinate 582,518, forward strand.
GGGTGCAGGCTTGATTGAGGCTACGTACGCACGTAGGCCGCAGGGCTCGCGCGTCCGCGGCACGGGCAGGACCCTCCATGTTCTTCGGTTTCGATGTCAAGGTGCGGCCTCCAGCAACCGCGTGCCCCTTGATGATGGCGGCGTGAGTGCAATCACCCTCGCATGTTCTTAGGGGAGAACTTGGCGCTGGTGGGCGTCAGGTTTCGGAGAGTAGGGTGCGCGGCTGCAGGCATGAGGCTAGGGCGGGCGGGCGAAGCCACGCGCAGCTTCCTGGGCTGCGGCAGGGCTGAGAGGTTGGATGTGCGGATGACGTTCAGGACGTAGCGCTGATGTCGGTCCTATGCTAAGGCCCATGGGGTAGGCCGCAGGGCCCGCGCATCCGCGGCGCGGGCAGGACCCTCCATGCTCTTCGGTCTCGATGTCAAGGTGCGGCCATCCGCAACCGCGTCCCCCTGGATGATGGTGGCGCGAAAGGAATCGCCCTCGCATGTTCCTAGGAGACAGTTTGGCGGTTGTTGGGCATCTGAGCGGGGTATGTGCGCGCGTGCGTGCGTGCGTGTGTGCGTGTGTGCGTGCGTCCTACCGAGGGCCGCGCAAAACTTGACATGCGCGTCTGCGCTGTCGAAAGCGAGTTAAGAGGCCCGCGTTGTCAGCAATAGGAGAGTCGCCGTGTTGGCTTGGAAAATCAAAGTGAACCTTCAGCGTCGCCAGTCAGATTTCCAAGTTAGCATGGGCTCTGGCGCATGTGTTCAGCAACGGCGCATGCAACCACTTCTCGCGCGCGCCTGCGCCGCCGCGCGCGCGGCGGCGCCGCCGCGCGCGCGGCGGCGCAGGGGCGTGGGGCGCTCAGTGTTATCAGCAGTAGAAGAAGCGCCATGTTGGCCTGGAGAATCGAAGTGGACCACTAGCGGTTGCCGATTGGATTTCCAAGTCAACATGGGTTCTGGTGTACGTGTCTTGCAACGGCGTATACAACAACCCATCGCGCGCGCCCGCGCCGCCGCGCGCGCGGCGGCGCGTGCGCGTGGGGCGCCCCGCGTTATCAGCAATAGAAAAGTTGCCATGTTGGCTTGGGAAATCAAAGTGAACCCTTAGTGGTTCCCGATTGGATTTCGAAGTTAACATGGGTTTTGGTGCATGTGTTCTACAACAGCGCAGACAAACACTCCTCGCGCGCGCCGGCGCCGCCGCGCGCGCGGCGGCGTGTGCGCGTGCGGAGCTTCGCGTTATCGGCAATAGAAGAGTCGCCATGTTGGCCTGGAAAATCAAAGTGAACCCTTAGCGGTTGCCACTTGGATTTCCCTGTTAACATGGTTGTCTTCTGCAACAGCGCGCGCAAAACTTCTCGCGCGTTCCTGCGCCGCCGCGCGCGCGGCGGCGCGCGCGCGCGAGAAACGCCGCAGCGCCAGCAATAGGACAGTTGCCGCGTTGACTGGGGAATTCAAAGGGAGCCCTTGGAAGTGGGCAGTTTGTTTTCCAAGTTAACATGGGTTTAAGTGCATGTGTTCTGCAGCGGCGCATGCAAACACTTCTCGCGCGCGCCCGCGCCGCCGCCGCGCGCGCGGAGGCGCAGGGGCGTGGGGCGCTCAGTGTTATCAGCAGTAGAAGAAGCGCCATGTTGGCCTGGAGAATCAAAGTGGACCACTAGCGGTTGCCGATTGGATTTCCAAGTCAACATGGGTTCTGGTGTACGTGTCTTGCAACGGCGCATACAACAACCCCTCGCGCGGCGGCGCGTGCGCGTGGGGCGCCCCGCGTTATCGGCAATAGAAAAGTTGCCATGTTGGCCTGGGAAATCAAAGTGAACCCTTAGTCGTTGCCGATTGGGTGCATGTGTTCTACAACAGCGCAGACAAACACTCCTCGCGCGCGCCTGCGCCGCCGCGCGCGCGGCGGCGTGTGCGCGTGCGGAGCTTCGCGTTATCGGCAATAGAAGAGTCGCCATGCTGGCCTGGAAAATCAAAGTGAACCCTTAGCGGTTGCCACTTGGATTTCCAAGTTAACATGGTTTCTGGTGCATGTCTTCTGCAACAGCGCGCGCAAAACTCCTCGCGCGTTCCTGCGCCGCCGCGCGCGCGGCGGCGCGCGCGCGCGAGAAACGCCGCAGCGCCAGCAATGGGACAGTTGCCGCGTTGACTGGGGAATTTAAAGGGAGCCCTTGGAAGTGTGCAGTTTGATTTCCAAGTTAACATGATGGGTTTTGGTGCATGTGTTCTGCAGCGGCGCGTGCAAACACTTCTCGCGCGCGCGGCGGCGCAGGGGCGTGGCGCGCTTAGTGTTATCAGCAGTAGAAGAAGCGCCATGTTAGCCTGGAGAATCAACGTGGACCACTAGCGGTTGCCGATTGGATTTCCAAGTCAACATGGGTTCTGGTGTACGTGTCTTGCAACGGCGTATACAACAAGCCCTCGCGCGCGTGGGGCGCCCCGCGTTATCAGCAATAGAAAAGTTGCCATGGCCATGTTGGCCTGGGAAATCAAAGTGAACCCTTAGTGGTTGCCGATTGGATTTCGAAGTTAACATGGGTTTTGGTGCATGTGTTCTACAACAGCGCAGACAAACACTCCTCGCGCGCGCCTGCGCCGCCGCGCGCGCGGCGGCGTGTGCGCGTGCGGAGCTTCACGTTATCGGCAATAGAAGAGTCGCCATGTTGGCCTGGAGCACATGCACCAACACCCATGAGTTGCGCCGCTGCAAAACCCAGAGTTGTTGGGGGCGCCGCGGGGTTGGGGCGAGAGCTCGCGCGCGTGCATGAGTGCCAGGGCGTGAGACGTGGCGCTGAGGCCCACTGCTAGAGCCCTAAGCTGGTCGCAGGCCTCGCGCGTCCGCGGCGTGGGCAGGACCCTCCATGTTCTTCGGTCTAGGTGTCAATGTGTCGCCTCCAGCAGCCGCGCGCTCGTGGATGGCGGCGGCGCGGAGACGCACACCCTCGCATGTTCTTGTTTTGGGGCAACAGCAGCCTGGAGCTGGGCCTAGGGTGGCGGGGGCCAGGCCGCGCGGCCGCGGCCTTGAGTCTGGGGCGAGCAGGCGAGGTCGCGCGAGGCTCCCTGGGGCGCCGCGGGGTTGGGGCGAGAGCTCGCGCGCGTGCATGAGTGCCAGGGCGTGAGACGTGGCGCTGAGGCCCACTGCTAGAGCCCGACTAAGCGGGTCGCAGGCCTCGCGCGTCCGCGGCGCGGGCAAGACCCTCCATGTTCTTCGGTCTCGATGTCAACGTGCTGCCTCCAGCATCCGCGCGCTCGTGGATGACGACGGACGCGCGGAGGCAGATCCAGGGCACAGGAACACAGCGTGGGTCTCGGGGGGCGGGGGGGGGTCAGGGCTTCGGGGTTGCGTGGTCCAGGCCGTGCAGTCGAAGGCTTTAGGCTCGGGGCTGAACCAGATGCGTACTTACGCACGTTGCCTCGGAAGTGAAGGTCGGGGACACCTCGGAAGGGCGTCCTCGACGTCCTTATGGTTTGGGGTACTTTGGCCCGCGGAGGGTCTCATGTTCTTGTCCGATGTTCTTGTGGCCTTGTTCCGGCCGCACGACCCCCAACCTGGGCCCCGCTGCGGCTGACCTCGATCGATCTAAGGCTATCTGGGGCCCTCTTGGGGCCCATCCTGGGCTGAACGGGGGGCCTGAGACCCAGGGGCACGTTCTCATCCCAGATCCGTTTTCGACGGCCCCGGGGGCCCAAAATTCCCCCCTTCCCCCTCCCTCGGTGTTTCAACTTTTGCCAGAACGAACCAACCACTTCGCCGACACTTGCGTCCGCAGTTGTTTCAGCAATGATTAACGGCGGCAGAAATGCCCCCGCGGGGCAGAGGGGAGGGGGCCGAGGGGGCGGGCGAGGCGAAGGAGGAGGAGACGGAGGAGGAGGATGAGGACGCGGGGTGGCTGGCGGAGCAACGCCGCGAGAAAAGGGGAGGGGCGGCGGCGGTGCGGAAGATAAGGAAAAGGCGGCTGCGGGGGGGCGAGGGCGGGAGATGAGGATGAGGGCGGGAATAGAAGAAGAGAAGGCGGAGGAGAAGGAGTGATTAAATGCTGGACCATCGAAGTCCCCCTTCTTGCTCCCCCCCCCCCCCTCGCCGCCATCCCCTCCCTGGTCTCTTCCTGCACCGCCTTCCCCTTGTCCCCCCCTTCCTCCTCTTCCTCTTCCGCCCTCGCTTCCCCGCTCCTTTTCCTTATCTTCCGCATCGCCGTCGCCCCTCCTCTTTTCTCGCGGCGTTGCTCCGCCAGCCACCCCGCGCCCTCATCCTCCTCCCCCTTTTCCTCCTCCTTCGCCTCGCCCGCCCCCCTCGGCTTCCCCCCCCCGCCCCGCGGGGGCATTTGTGCCGCCGTTTTTCGGTGCTGAAACAATTGCGAACGCAAGTGTCTATCAAGTGGCCGATTCGTTTTTGAAAGAGTTGAAACACCGAGGTATGATCATCACCGTGTGTACCGTTGTCGACGTTGCCATGATACCGCGCCCGCCCAAGTCGCCGATTCGCACTGCAGTGCCCGCTTGGATGTGCCCAGCGGTCAGCGCCACCGCGGCTGCGTCGGTCGCGCCAAAGTGCATGCGCGCGCGTGCATGCGCGGGCCGTCGCGGCCGCAGAGATGCACCAGCCAGCGCCGAGCACTCATCGCAATCGCCGCCGCATGGGGTTTGCAAACCAAGTTGCGTGTGGGTGGGTGGGATGTTTGCGCGAGCAGTGAAGTGGACACCTCCAAGTTGTGCGTTTATTCATGGCACCACATAGTTTGCACCACAAAATTTGCCCCGTAGATGACACAACTTAACGATGTGCCAGGGGGGGAAGAGGTAGCTCGCGGTTACGTGTAAAAAGCATGTATAATATATATATTATAATATTTTAGATAGATTATTCGAGACTTCACACTCCTCGGTGTCGCCATTGTAGAGGTGATCGGCGCATAAGTTCACCACCTAAATGGCACCCCATATGTTGCATATCTATATATATATATATATATATTTATATATATATATATATATATATATATATATATTGCGCCACCTATATGGTTCCACGCAGGTTTGCACAGCATCTATTCCATTGCATCGGTTGCACCGCCTGCGTTGCACTACATAGATCGTGCCACCTGTACTGCTCCACGCAGCTTACACAATAGACTATCCCCTTTTTAACATTATCCCAGTGCGACCCTACCTAGGAGTTGGACCCCCTAGGAAAGCAGCATTAGTAGTAACAGTAACGCTGAGCTAAAGCTAAGCTAAAGTTAAACTAAAGCTAAGCTAAAGCTGAGCCACAGCTAAGCTAAAGCTAAGCTAAAGCTAAGCTAAAGCTAAGCTAAAGTTAAGCTAAAGCTGAGCAGCAGCTAAGCTAAAGCTAAGCTAAAGCTAAGCGCTAAGCTAAAGCTAGGCGAAAGTTAAGCTAAAGTAAGCTAAAGCTAAGCTAGAGCTAAGCTAAAGCTGAGCTACAGCTAAGCTCAAGCTAAGCTAAAGCTAAGCTAAAGCTAAGCTAAACGCTAAGCGAAAAGCTAAGCGACACGCTAAGCTAAAGCTAAACTACAGCTAAGCTAAAGCTAAGTTAAAGCTAAGCTAAAGCTAAAGCTAAAGCTCCCAGGGGACTGGGGGGAACCGTTCCCAGGGGACCGGGGGAACCGCCCGGGGCGTGTAGCACTGCCCGGCCCCTTTACGCTAAGAGAAGAAGAACTCTTCTAGGCAGAGCCTAGGTAGGGAAAAATAACAGACTCTACCCCCCCGGAGTTAACGGTACACTCTGTGGTCCATCGTTCCATTGTCTATCTTACCTGTGAATTCGTATTATCTCAGCCAGGCCAGTATCGCCCCTCCCCGCCATCTTGTGCAACAAATACTGTGCGCGCGAACTCGTTTATCACAACTCATAAATTTTCAAGAGCCCCTTGCGAACAAGTATGACGAAGTGCACACGCGCGCGTCGTCGCGCGCGCATGCCGAAATCTTCCAAACATCTTCAGTTTCAGAAAGATTTCAAGATCGAGTGCACAAACAACATTTAAAAAACACATACACAGGGTTTCGCAACACGAATTTTCAACAAAAGCGGGCACGCGCGCGTTTTTGCATCGTCGTCGTCGTCGTCGCTGTCCTCCCTCCTCCCTCGTCGTCGTTGTCGTCGTCGCCGTCGTCGTCCTCTGTCTTTCCTCGTCGTCGTCGTTGTCGTCGTCTTCTTCGTCGTCGTCGTCGTTTCCGTCGTCGTTGTCACCGTGGTCGTCCTTCCTCCTCCCTCGTCGCCGTCGTCGTCCGTCGTCGGCGTCTCGTCGTCGTCCCTTCTATTTCGTCGCCGTCGTCGTCGTCGTCGTCGTCGTCGTCGTCGTCGTCGTCGTCGTCGTCTTCCCTCCTCCCTCGTCGTTGTTGTCGTCGGCGTCGCCGTCCTCCCTCCTCCTTCATCGTTCGCGTCGTCGCCGTCCTCCCTCCTTCCTCCCTCGTCGTTGTCGTCGTTGTCGCCGTCGTCGTCCTCTCTCCTCCCTCGTCGTCGTCGTTGTCGGCGTCGGCGACGTCGTCGTCGTTGTCGTCATCCTCGTCGTCGTCGTCGTCGGCGTCGGCGTCGTCGTCGGCGTCGACGTCGTCGTCGTCCTCGTCTTCGGCGTCGTCGTCGCCGTCGTTGTCGTCGGCGTCCTCATCGCCGTCGTCGTCGTCGGCGTCGGCGTCGTCGTCGTCGTCGTCGTCGGTGTCGCCGTCGTCGTCGTCGTCGTCGTCGTGGTCGTCGTCGTCGTCGTCCTCGTCTTCGGCGTCGTCGTCGCCGTCGTTGTCGTTTGCGTCGTCATCATCGTCGTCGGCGTCGGCGTCGGCGTCGTCGTCGTCGTCGTCGGTGTGGCCGTTGTCGTCGTCGTCGTCGTTGTCGTCGTCGTCGAAATCTTCGGAGACGTCGTTGTCGTCGGCGTAGTCGTCGTGGTCGTTTTCGCTGTTGTCGTTGGCGCCGCTGCCGTTGCCAAGTGCAATTTGGTACCCACTGTCACGGTCTTAAGAAGTCTTGCGACCAAGTTGCGGGGGGAGGGCGGGATGTTTGCACGTGCAGTGGAGAGGACAGCTTCAAACCAGTTAAATTGAATTACGCCACATAGATTGCGCCGCATAGGTTGCTCCACAGGTCTTGCGCAACCTATATTGCACCACCTACATCGCACCACATATGTGGCTCCACATATTTTGCACCGCCTGCATTGCACCACGTAGGTTGCACCACTGTATTGCCCCACCCATATTGCACAGCATTGATTGCACCACACACATTGCATCACATAGATTGCAGCACACATGTTGCACAACCCATGTTGATACCATATGTTTCACACCATCTGTTGCACCGCATATATCGCACCACAGGCTGCGCACCATTTATTTGTTTATTTATATATAGCTATTGCACAACATCGATAGGTTACTCCACCTATATTGCACCATATAGGTTACTCCACATATATTGGGCAACATATGATAACACCGCATATGCCGGCCAAGATACATCGCACCACGTATATACCACTACATAGATTGCCCAACATATTTTGCACAACGTATATTGCCAGAAACAATGGTTGGCGTCGACGCTGGCTAACATGATATAATCGCCTCTGCCTCGAAGGATCCTTGAGATTTGGTGTGCGCATGGTGATTCTCAGATTCTCCGTTATCCGAGCTTCGATGAGGCTGTCAATTTTATCTTTCTCTCAGGCGCGAGTGCATCTCAACGTAAACGCACCTGCAAACACTCTGAGAGTATCCGTTATGCTACGAGTTTTCCTGTCTGTTTGGCAATATGCGTCCACTGCGTTCTGAGTTGGTGGTGACTCGTGTGGCTCCTGTTCGGGGCCTGTCTGCACCGATGAGGATCAACACGTTCTCCGTTATCCGATTTGGAATGAGTGCGATAAACTCACTTCATGCCGAGTTGTGCTGGCACGCGTGGCAGCCTCTGTTCAGTCAGTCATCTCTGTCTCTGCAGCTACCATTTGTAATCCAATATCCTCTGTCGGAGGCTCCTTTAAGGGCAGTGTGCCCATTATGACTGTCAGATTCTCCGTTATCCGAGCTTGAATGAGTGTGATGATTTTACCTCTCTCTGATAATTTGAACTTGCATGCACTGTTAGTTCAGAGCCCATGCTGCAGACACTCTCAGAGTATTCGTTATGCTGCGAGCTTGTCTGTCTGTCTGGCATCATTTGTCTACTGCTGCCTGAGCTAGTGGTGGCCAGTGTTGCTCCTGTTCGTGGCCAGCCTGTGCCGATGAAGATCAACTCATTCTCCGTTATCCGACCTTGAGTGAGTGTGACAAGCTCACTTCATGCCGTGGTGCGCTGGCACGCGTGGAAGCGCCTGTTCAGTCAGTCATCGCTGTCTTTGCACTTACTAGGTGCCATGAGTGATACGATGTGCTGTGCGTCGGAGGCTCCTTGAGATGTGCAGTGTGCCCATGATGACCACTGTCATATTCTCCGTTATCCGAGCTTGAGTGGGCGTGACAATCTCATCTCTCTCTGAGGTACGAGTGCACCTCAACACAGACGCACTGTTAATGCAGAGCCCAGACTGCAAACACTCAGAGTGCTGGTTATGCCTGGAGCTTTTCTGTCTGTCCAGCAACATGCCTCCACTGCGATTCGAGCTGGAGGTGACCAGTGTGGCTCCTGTTCGGGACCTGTCTGCACCGATGAGGATCAACACATTCTCCGTTATCCGACCCGGAATGAGTGCGACAAGCTCACTTCATGCCAAGGTGTGCTGGCACGCGTGGCAGCGCCTGTTCAGTCAGTCATCGATGTCTCTACAGTTGCCATGACTGATACGATGTGCTGCGCGTCGGAGGCTTCTTGAGGTGCAGTGTGCCCATGATGACTGTCAGATTCTCCGTTATCCGAGCTTAAGTGAGCGTGACAATCTCATCTCTCTCTGAGGCACGAGTGCACCTCAATGTAAACGCACCACCTGGCAGCACTTTCAGAGTGCTGGTTATGCCTGTAGCTTTTCTGTCTGTCCGGCAACGTGCGTCCACTGCGATTCGAGCTGGAGGTGACCAGTGTGGCTCCTGTTCGGGGCCGGTCTGCACCGATGAGGATCAACACATTCTCCGTTATCCGACCTGGAATGAGTGCGACAAACTCACATCATGCCGAGGTGTGCTGGCACGCGTGGCAGGGCCTGTTTAGTCAGTCATCGCTGTCTCTGTAGTTGCCATGAATGATGTGATATTCGAAGGCTCCTTGAGGTGCAGTTATACCCATGATGATTGTCATATTCTTCGTTATCCGAGCTTGAGTGAGCGTGACAATTTCATTACTTTCTGAGGCACGAGTGCACCTCAATGTAAACGCACCACCTGGCAGCACTTTCAGAGTGCTGGTTATGCCTGGAGCTTTTCTGTCTGTCCGGCAACGTGCGTCCACTGCGATTCGAGCTGGAGGTGACCAGTGTGGCTCCTGTTCGGGGCCGGTCTGCACTGATGAGGATCAACACATTCTCCGTTATCCGACCTGGAATGAGTGCGACAAACTCATTTCATGCCGAGGTGTGCTGGCACGCGTGGCAGCGCCTGCTCAGTCAGTCATCGCTGTCTCTGCAGTTGCCATGAATGATGTGATGTTCTCTGCGTCGATTGCTCCTTGAGGTGCAGTTATACCCATGATGACTGTCATAGTCTCCGTTATCCGAGCTCGAGTGAGCGTGACAATCTCATCGCTCTCTGAGGCACGAGTGCACCTCAACACTCTCAGAGTGGTTCTTTTTCCGCGAGCTTTTCTGTCTGTCCGGCAGCCTGCGTCTATTGCGATTCGAGCTGGAGGTGACCAGTGTGGCTCCTGTTCGGGGCCGGTCTGCATCGATGAGGATCAACACATTCTCCGTTATCCGACTTGGAATGAGTGCGACAAACTCACTTCATGCCGAGGTGTGCTGGCACGCGTTGCAGGGTCTGTTAAGTCAGTCATCGATGTCTCTGCAGTTGCCATGAATGATGTGATATTGTCTGCGTCGAAGGCTCCTTGAGGTGCAGTTTTACCCATGATGATTGTCATATCTCCGTCATCCGAGCTTGAGTGAGCGTGACAATCTCATTTCCTCTGAGGCACGAGTGCACCTCAATGTAAACGCACCACCTGGCAGCACTTTCAGAGTGCTGGTTATGCCTGGAGCTTTTCTGTCTGTCCGGCAACTTGCGTCCACTGCGATTCGAGCTGGTGGTGACCAGTGTGACTCCTGTTCGGGGCCGGTCTGCACCGATGAGGATCAACACATTCTCCGTTATCCGACCTGGAATGAGTGCGACAAATTCACAAATCAGCCGACCCTTGCAGCACGCGTGGCAGTCTGCCTGCTCAGTCGTCATCGAGCTGTCTCTGCAGTTTGCCAGCGAATGATGACGATGTGTTGCGCGCCGTCGATGGCTCCTTGAGGTGCAGTGTGCCCATGATGACTGTTCAGATTCTCCGTTATCCGAGCTCGAGTGAGCGTGACAATCTCATCTCCTTTGAGGCACGAGTGCACCTCAATGTAAACGCACCTGGCAACACTCTCAGAGTGGTTCTTTTTCCGCGAGCGTCCCTGTCTGTCTGGCAACCTGCGTCTACTGCGATTCGAGCTGGAGGTGACCAGTGTGGCTCCTTTTCGGGGCCTGTCTGCACCGATGAGGATCAACACCTGGAATGAGTGCGACAAACTCGTGTCATGCCGAGGTGTGCTGGCACATATGGCAGCGCCTGTTCAGTCAGTCATCGTTGTCATTGAAGTTACCGTTAATGAAGCGTTGTGCTGTGCGTTGGAGGCTCCTTGAGGTGCAGTGTGCCCATGATGACTGTCAGATTCTCCGTTATCCGAGCTTGGATGAGCATGAAAATCTCATCTCTCTCTGAGGCACGAGTGCACCTCAACGCAGGCGCACTGTTAGTTCAGAGCCCAGGCTGCAAGCACTCAGAGTGGTCGTTATGCTGCGAGCTCTTCTGTCTGTCCGGCAACCCGCGTCCACTGCGATTCGAGCTGGTGGTGACCAGTGTGGCTCCTGTTCGGGGCCGGTCTGCACCGATGAGGATCAACACTGGAATGAATGCGACAAACTCATTTCATGCCGAGGTGCACTGGCACGCGTGGCAGCGCCTGTTCAGTCAGTCATCGCTGTCTCTGCATTTAACAGTACTGTAATATCCTCTGCGTCGAAGGCTCCTTGAGGTGAAGTTGTGCCCATGCTGATTGTCATATTCTCCATTATCCCAGCATGAGTGAGCGTGACAATCTCATCTCTCTCTGAGGTACGAGTGCACCTTAACGCAATCGCACTGTTAGTTCAGAGCCCAAGCTGCAAGCACTCGCAGAGTGGTCGTTCTGCTGCGAGGTTTTCTGTCTGTCTGGCAGCCTGCGTCTAGGGCGGTCTGAGCTGGTAGTGACCAGTGTGGCTCCTGTTCGCGGCCGGTCTGCACTGATGAGGTTCAATCCATTCTCCGTTATTCGACCTGGAATGAGTGCGACAAACTCACTTCATGCCGAGGTGTACTGGCACGCGTGGCAGCGCCTGTTTAGTCAGTCATCGCTGTCTCTGCAGCCACTATTAATGAAACGACGTGCTGTGCATCGCAGGCTCCTTGAGGTGCAGTTATACCCATGATGACTGTCAGATTCTCCGTTATCCGAGCTTGAGTGAGCGTGACAATCTCATCTCTCTCTGAGGCACGAGTGCACCTCAACGTAAACGCACCACCTGGCAGCACTTTCAGAGTGCTGGTTATGCCTGGAGCTTTTCTGTCTGTCCGGCAACGTGCGTCCACTGCGATTCGAGCTGGAGGTGACCAGTGTGGCTCCTGTTCGGGGCCGGTCTGCACCGATGAGGATCAACACATTCTCCGTTATCCGACTTGGAATGAGTGCGACAAACTCACTTCATGCCCAGGTGTGCTGGCACGCGTTGCAGGGCCTGTTTAGTCAGTCATCGCTGTCTCTGTAGTTGCCATGAATGATGTGATATTCTCTGCGTCGAAGGCTCCTTGAGGTGCAGTTATACCCATGATGATTGTCATATTCTCCGTTATCCGAGCTTAAGTGAGCGTGACAATCTCATCTCTCTCTGAGGCACGAGGGCACCTCAATGTAAACGCACCACCTGGCAGCACTTTCAGAGTGCTGGTTATGCCTGGAGCTTTTCTGTCTGTCCGGCAACCTGCGTCCACTGCGATTCGAGTTGGAGGTGACCAGTGTGGCTCCTGTTCGTGTCCGGTCTGCACCAATGAGGATCAACACAATTTCCGTTATCCGACCTGGAATGAGTGCGACAAACTCATTTCATGCCGAGGTGTGCTGGCACGCGTGGCAGCGCCTGCTCAGTCAGTCATCGCTGTCTCTGCAGTTGCCATGAATGATGTGATGTTCTCTGCGTCGAAGGCTCCTTGAGGTGCAGTTATACCCATGATGACTGTCATATTCTCCGTTATCCGAGTTTAAGTGAGCGTGACAATCTCATCTCTCTCTGAGGCACGAGGGCACCTCAATGTAAACGCACCACCTGGCAGCACTTTCAGAGTGCTGGTTATGCCTGGAGCTTTTCTGTCTGTCCGGCAACCTGCGTCCACTGCGATTCGAGCTGGAGGTGACCAGTGTGGCTCCTGTTCGGGGCCGGTCTGCACCAATGAGGATCAACACATTCTCCGTTATCCGACCTGGAATGAGTGCGACAAACTCATTTCATGCCGAGGTGTGCTGGCACACGTGGCAGCGCCTGCTCAATCAGTCATCGCTGTTTCTGCAGTTACCATGAATGATGTGATATTCTCTGCGTCGATTGCTCCTTGAGGTGCAGTGTGCCCATGATGACTGTCAGATTCTCCGTTATCCGAGCTCAAGTGAGCGTGACAATCTCTTCTCTCTCTGAGGCACGAGTGCACCTCAATGTAAACGCACCTGGCAACACTCTCAGAGTGGTTCTTTTTCCGCGAGCTTTTCTGTCTGTCCGGCAACGTGCGTCCACTCCGATTCGAGCTGGAGGTGACCAGTGTGGCTCCTGTTCGGGGCCAGTCTGCACCGATGAGGATCAACACATTCTCCGTTATCCGACTTGGAATGAGTGCGACAAACTCACATCATGCCGAGGTGTGCTGGCACGCGTTGCAGGGTCTGTTCAGTCAGTCATCGCTGTCTCTGCAGTTGCCATGAATGATGTGATATTCTCTGCGTCGAAGGCTCCTTGAGGTGCAGTTATACCCATGATGATTGTCATATCTCCGTTATCCGAGCTTGAGTGAGCGTGACAATTTCATCTCTCTCTGAGGCACGAGTGCACCTCAACGTACACGCACCAACTGGCAGCACTTTCAGAGTGCTGGTTATGCCTGGAGCTTTTCTGTCTGTCCGGCAACGTGCGTCCACTGCGATTCGAGCTGGAGGTGACCAGTGTGGCTCCTGTTCGGGGCCGGTCTGCACTGATGAGGATCAACACATTCTCCGTTATCCGACCTGGAATGAGTGCGACAAATGCACTTCATGCCGAGGTGTGCTGGCACGCGTGGCAGCGCCTGCTCAATCAGTCATCGCTGTTTCTGCAGTTACCATGAATGATGTGATATTCTCTGCGTCGATTGCTCCTTGAGGTGCAGTTATGCCCATGATGATTGTCAGATTCTCCGTTATCCGAGCTCGAGTGAGCGTGACAATCTCATCTCTCTCTGAGGTACGAATGCACCTCAATGTACACGCACCACCTGGCAGCACTTTCAGAGTGCTGGTTATGCCTGGAGCTTTTCTGTCTGTCCGGCAACTTGCGTCCACTGCGATTCGAGCTGGTGGTGACCAGTGTGGCTCCTGTTCGGGGCCGGTCTGCACCGATGAGGATCAACACATTCTCCGTTATCCGACCTGGAATGAGTGCGACAAATTCACATCATGCCGAGGTGTGCTGGCACGCGTGGCAGCGCCTGCTCAGTCAGTCATCGCTTTCTCTGCAGTTGCCATGAATGATACGATGTGCTGCGCGTCGGCCCATGATGACTGTCAGATTCTCCGTTATCCGAGCTCGAGTGAGCGTGACAATCTCATCTCCTTTGAGGCACGAGTGCACCTCAATGTAAACGCACCTGGCAGCACTCTCAGAGTGGTTCTTTTTCCGCGAGCTTCCCTGTCCGTCTGGCAACCTGCGTCTACTGCGATTCGAGCTGGAGGTGACCAGTGTGGCTCCTGTTCGGGGCCTGTCTGCACCAATGAGGATCAACACCTGGAATGAGTGCGACAAACTCATGTCATGCCGAGGTGTGCTGGCACATATGGCAGCGCCTGTTCAGTCAGTCATCGTTGTCATTGAAGTTACCGTTAATGAAGCGTTGTGCTGTGCGTTGGAGGCTCCTTGAGGTGCAGTGTGCCCATGATGACTGTCAGATTCTCCGTTATCCGAGCTTGGATGAGCATGAAAATCTCATCTCTCTCTGAGGCACGAGTGCACCTCAACGCAGGCGCACTGTTAGTTCAGAGCCCAGGCTGCAAGCACTCAGAGTGGTCGTTATGCTGCGAGCTCTTCTGTCTGTCCGGCAACCCGCGTCCACTGCGATTCGAGCTGGTGGTGACCAGTGTGGCTCCTGTTCGGGGCCGGTCTGCACCGATGAGGATCAACACTGGAATGAATGCGACAAACTCATTTCATGCCGAGGTGCACTGGCACGCGTGGCAGCGCCTGTTTAGTCAGTCATCGCTGTCTCTGCATTTAACAGTACTGTAATATCCTCTGCGTCGAAGGCTCCTTGAGGTGAAGTTGTGCCCATGCTGATTGTCATATTCTCCATTATCCCAGCTTGAGTGAGCGTGACAATCTCAACTCTCTCTGAGGTACGAGTGCACCTTAACGCAATCGCACTGTTAGTTCAGAGCCCAAGCTGCAAGCACTCGCAGAGTGGTCGTTCTGCTGCGAGGTTTTCTGTCTGTCTGGCAGCCTGCGTCTAGGGCGGTCTGAGCTGGTAGTGACCAGTGTGGCTCCTGTTCGCGGCCGGTCTGCACTGATGAGGTTCAATCCATTCTCCGTTATTCGACCTGGAATGAGTGCGACAAACTCACTTCATGCCGAGGTGTACTGGCACGCGTGGCAGCGCCTGTTTAGTCAGTCATCGCTGTCTCTGCAGCCACTATTAATGAAACGACGTGCTGTGCATCGCAGGCTCCTTGAGGTGCAGTTATACCCATGATGACTGTCAGATTCTCCGTTATCCGAGCTTGAGTGAGCGTGACAATCTCATCTCTCTCTGAGGCACGAGTGCACCTCAACGTAAACGCACCTGAAAGGACGCTCCGAGTGGTTGTTATTCTGCGAGCTTGTTCTGTCTGTCTGTCGATTTGCGTCTGCTGCTGTTCGAGCTGGAGGTGCCCAGTGTGGCTCCTGTTCGCGGCTGGTCTGCACCAATGAGGATTAGCACATCCTCCATTCTGTGCCGCTGGAACAGCAGCAGGCCCGCGCGCCGCCCGCGGAGGGTCGCCGAGCGCGAGGCGAAAGGGCGCTGAACAGGTGACCGCGCCGCCCGGGCAAACTTCCCCGAGTGTGACAAGCTCATTTCATGCCGAGGTGCGCCTGTTCAGTCAGTCATCGCTGTCTCTGCAGCTACCACTGACGATGCGACGTGCTGTGCGTCGGAGGCTCCTTGAGGGGCACTGTGCCCGTGATGATTGGCAGTTTCTCTCCAGATGCTTAAGTGAGGCTGACAATATCATCTCTCTCTGGGGTACGGGTGCACCTCCATGCTGACTCAGAAGCCAGGCGAAGGCTGGCAAACCCGTGGCTGCCAATACGGAGCTCCGTGAAGTTGTTTTTTCCCAACCCTCCTGCGTTGGGTTCTCGTTTTGAATAGAGCACTGCTCGCGCGTCTCCTTTCCACCGCGTCTCCTTCCCACCGTCTCCTTCCCACACCCTCCCGTCCCTCTCGTCCCCCCTGCCTTTGACCTCGCCATCCCTGGGGGGCTGCGATCTGTGAAACTGTCGCCACTTTCGAGGCCTGCTGGGGGGCCCAGCACCGTGAGCACACACCGTGGATTGAAATTCAACATCGCCATCCATGAGGGGGCTGCGATCTGTGAAACTGTCGCCACGTTCGAGGCCTGCTGGGGGGCCCAGCACAGTGGGTACACACCGCGGACTCCAATTAGACCTCGCCATCCCTGGGGGGCTGCGATCTGTGAAACTGTCGCCACTTTCGAGGCCTGCTGGGGGGCCCAGCACAGTGGGTACACACCGCAGACTCAAATTAGACCTCGCCATCCCTGGGGGGCTGCGATCTGTGAAACTGTCGCCACTTTCGAGGCCTGCTGGGGGGTCCTGCATAGAGGGCAACCGCGGCAGATCCAAATTAGACCTCGCCATCCCTGGGGTGCTGCGATCTGTGAAACTGTCGCCACTTTCGAGGCCTGCTGGGGGGCCCAGCACAGTGACGCCACGCGCGGACCCAAATTAGACCTCGCCATCCCTGGGGGGCTGCGATCTGTGAAACTGTCGCCACTTTCGAGGCCTGCTTGAGAGGCCCAGCACAGTGGGTACACACCGCAGACTCAAATTAGACCTCGCCATCCCTGGGGGGCTGCGATCTGTGAAACTGTCGCCACTTTCGAGGCCTGCTGATGGGGCCCAGCACAGTGGGTACACACCGCAGACTCAAATTAGACCTCACCATCCCTGGGGGGCTACGATCTGTGAAACTGTCGCCACTTTCGAGGCCTGCTGGGGGGCCCAGCACAGAGGGTACCCACCGCAGACTCAAATTAGACCTCGCCATCCCTGGGGGGCTGCGATCTGTGAAACCGTCGCCACTTTCGAAGCTTGCTGGGGGCCCAGCACAGTGGGTACCCACCGCAAATTCAAACTAGACCTCGCCATCCCTGGGGGGCTGCAATCTGTGAAACTGTCGCCACTTTCGAAGGCTGCTGGGGGGCCCAGCACAGTGGGTACCCAC
>CAUYUJ010002726.1:0-45000 GCA_963575745.1 Prorocentrum cordatum
CACGCACACACGCACGCACGCACGCACGCACGCACATACGCACATACACACACCCACACACACACACACGCACACACACAAACACACACACACACACAAACGCACGCGCACGCGCACGCGCACGCGCACACGCATATGCAAACGCATGCGCATACGCACGCACGCACGCACACACACACACACACACAACAAGAAACAAACAAACCAATCTTACGTCGCAGCGAGGCAGAGGCAGTCCGCGCGCGCGCTCGAGTAAGACAGGTAGCACACACGCATACACACACACACACACTAGTTTGGCGTCGAGGCCCTGCGCACAGCGACAGGGCGGAGAAAGTCGTGGAGCAGCAATCGCGCGCGCGCGTCTAAAGTGCCCTAGCCATCACAGATCGCTTAGGGCTCCGCAGCAGCCAGCCGCCAACACACACACACACACCTTCACACACAGACACACCTTCACACACAGACACACTCACACAGAGAGACACACACTTACACATTTTGACCGTCGCGGGCGGGGCGAGAAAGCCGCACGGCTGTTTGGTAGTTGCCCCTGGCGGGCTAACGCTGGGTTAACCAGAAGAGGGGCCGCTGGGCCCTCACGGGGCGGTGGCGGGGCAAGGCAGCGCATCGGGAGCCTTGAGACGGGGGCCAATGCAAATGGGGGTCAGCCTGAGCGCTGGATCTTGCAGGATCCTGCAGAGCCAGTGCTGCACTGACCAGGGCCTGGCGCGCTGGGAGCGCGCTGGGCCCTGCAGGATCCTGCAGGATCGTGCACGATCCTGCAAAGCCTGACTGGCCCAAGCCTGCATTGACCCAAGTCAGTACCTCACCCCCCGGCCGTCATGATTCTTCCATGACGTCGACCCCCGACAGTCTCGACCCATCCCCTGGGGCCGCTTTTTCATCCTGGACGGTTTGTTGACGGCCCCGATGGCCCGTAAGGGCCCCTAGAGGCCAACAAGAACGAAACATTCCCCGTCATGAACGTGTCATGACCCGAAGGGGGGTTGGATGGGTCCCCGAGCGAAGCGGAAGGCGGCGGCGCTGGCGGGCCAGAGGCGGCGGGCGGCGGGGGCGGAAGGCAGGCAGGCCGCGGGCGGGCACAGGAGCAGAGAGGGAGGGCGGCGGCCGCCGCCGAGCGGGCGGCGCGGGGAGGGCAGCGGAGGAGGGCGAGGGCGGGCCTGGGCGCGGACGAAGGGGGGGGGGGGGGGGGCGAGGAGATGTGGGGGGGGCAAGGTGTCCTCTGGTGGTCCTGGAGGGCCCCTCCGGGGGCCCTGCAGGGCCCCTTGTCGGCAGCCCTCGCGACGACCCCCCCCCCGTGCATCGCCCCCCCCCCCCAGCACGCACCCCCCCAAAAGCGGGCGCGGCGCACGGGAGCCGCCGGGGGGGCGGCGCGTGGCGAAAGAGGGCGGCCGGCGGTCAACGGGGCGAGGCCGCGGTGCACCCTCGGGGGGCCACGTGGCGGGGAAGCGAGGGCGCGAGCAAGCGGAAACCGCTGGAGGGGGTGGGGGGGGGGGGGGGCAGGCGGCGGCGCGCGGGCTGTCGCGAACCCAGGCCGCCTCCGAGGCGACGGACGGGGCAGCGCAGGGGCGGCCGCCAGGGAGGCGGGCGGCCCCAGGGAGGGCGGCACCACGCTCAGCGGCCAGTCGGAGGGCAGGACCTGCACCGACGGGGCTGCACGCAGCAAGCCTCGCATGGGGTGGGCACGGAGAGGTTGGCGCTGGGCGTCCGTATCATAACGCCGAGCAGAGGCGGCCAGCGCTCAAAGCGGGCGACGATGCTCGCAGCAAGGCCGTCTATATCGATCCATCGACCGCGCACACGCATACACAAACACACACACACACACACACGCACACACACACACACGCACACACTCTGACACAACTGCACACACACACACACACACACACACACACTCTGAGCGTCGCGAGCCTAGCCGAGCCACAAGCCGTCCGAAGGTCACCGCCGTCGCGCGCGCGCGCGCCAGCAAAGAAAGAGAGGACCCACGCGACGCAGCACAGGCCAAAAGCCAGCCAGAGTTAGGACGAGAAGGGGCCAACAAGAGAAGGGCAAAGGGGGCCAAACAAAGCGAAAGGACACACACACACGCACACACACACACACATGTACACACTCTGTGTTAGGAAATGTGGGGCTCAAGCCCACTTTCGAGCAGTCCACGTCTCTGGCACGCTGCAATCGTTGCGTTGCGAGTGGACAGCAGGCAGACGGGATCCGGCTCTGCAGGCACGACAGTGCGCCGAAGGCAGCGTGCGGGGGAAGGTCGCACGATGGCGAGGGAGCGCATCCCCGCGCGTAGAGGTGAGCGGCCAGAGAGGGTTATCCCAGCCTGCGGCCGAATACACAAGTCGGCGGGCGCGGGAAGCAATGAGTCGCCTCACCGGGAGCGCCCGCGTAGCGTCACGAGCAAAGACGGCCCACTGGAGCGACGCGCACAGTCAAAACAAATGGTCCTAGACAGCTCGTGGCTGGGACAGCGCGGCCAAGACGCAAGACGCCGTGGAGGTGCCGACCCGCTGCACAGTGAAGCAAGGCAGCGGGACTGGGAGCGAACGGAGACGAAGATGAGGGGACGAGAAAAGCCACGCCCTGACCGTCACGGCGCCATGGCCCTGCCTAGACAGACACCACCCTTGCCATCGCTCGCACGTCCACTCCCTGTGCATTATTCGGTTTCGTGCGCACTTCTTCCGCAAAATGGTCCAAGATGCTCCTCGATGGTCCTCGCCAAAAAATGCGCATGTCCGAGCGATGCCGCCCAGCAATTCGAGAGACAAGCATCAAACCAGAACTATGCACTACTGTCGACACGGCGGGCCAGCGGAGCCTGCCGATGGGGGGCGCAAGTTCGAGTGGCAAAAAATTTGAGCCGGTGGCACACGGCTGCGCCAGGGCCGCGGGCGACTGTACGGTTGCGTCTTGTAGGACCCCCACGTGGGCGACGATCAAAAACCGGTCTTACGCGAGGTGACGTAGCGACCTTACGCCGCGGCTTATGCGGGCCGCCAGCGCGGCACGCCACAATGAAGACGAGGGCGCTTACGCGCGATTTTACGCGGGCAGCTTACATGCCAACGTTGGCGCAGACGACCCCGTTTTGTTGGCGTCGCTCACGTGGACGTGGCTGATGGATAGAACAGCGAAACGGGTGAACGGTTGCTGTGGCCTGTGATGCGTGGCTGAGGGCGGGAGCCTAAAGAGCCGTGGCAAGTCGCTGCGGCGCTTCGGCAACAAGGCGTTGTCTTTTCCAGCGCTGCGGAGGAAAACGGAGGGGAATGAGTGCGAAGTGTAGGATGAGATAGCCTGTCCTCTGAGCTTCGGCGTGGTGGGGCTATCGCACTGGAGCGCACCCCAGACGCTCGCGGTGGCCACCTCTGGGCCAGCCCCCTGGAGCAGCCCGAGAGACACGGCCGCGTTCCCCAACGTTTTCTCCCACACTTGGACCCCATTGCCGCAGCGATCCAACACGCCCACCTTAAGAGGCAGCGGGGAGGGGGAGGAGGAGGAGGAGGAGGGGGAGGAGGGCGGAGGAGGGCGGAGGAGGAGGAGGGGGAGAAGGGGGAGGAGGGGGAGGAGGGGGAGGAGGGGAGGAGGGGGAGGGGGATAAGGGGGACAAGAAGGAGGACGAGGAGGAAGCACGCGGGCGAGACTGGCCATTGGCTACGCGGCTCGGCGTGCCCCCCGGCGGCGCGCGCTCGGGCGCGGAAGAGAGGGGGCTGCTGGGCACGGCCGTCGGCGTCGGCGCCGGCCCCTGCTGCCAGCACGCCGCACTCGGGGCGGCCCACGGGCCGAAGGGGCGCGTGCTGGTCCAGTCGGGTCGGGCGAAAGGGGGGATAGCAAAGGGGGGGGATAGGAAAGGGGGGGTTCTTCTGGTGGTGTGGTCCCCCCCTCTCGCTCGGGACGTCCCCAGCCTCCACCTCGGGGTGGAATCGTGGACCCCCTCCCTGGAGGTGGGCCCCCTGGTGGTGTTGGTATCGCTTCTCCTCCCTCCGATAAAGACGGAAGTGAAGAGGGTATACCAGGCTCCCATGATTTGCGAACGAATCCACACATGTTGACGTGCCACTTTTACTTCTGCCGTCTTTCTCGGGCCGGGCGAAAGGGGGGGATAGCAAAGGGGGGGGTTAAGAATCAGCTCACGTAGCTGATTTTCCCGGCGCCTCCCGGCGCCGGAGGCGGCTATGTATCGAGGAATGGGCCCCTCGGTGGGGCCGAAACCAGCTGCATGCAGCAAATTTCGTACCCCCCCCTCTCCCAATCGCCCCCTTTCGTCCGGCCCGATCCGGGGGCCGAAGAGGAGGGCGCGCCGGACCGCAGGTGGGCCGCCCACACACACTGGAGGCGCTTTTCTCGAACGGGCGGGCGGTGCAGAGGCTGACGAGCCTTGGAGGCGGCCACGGGGGTCTGAGCTGGGTGGGCCCCGAGAGAGTCCGGCACGGAAGAGGGGCAGAAGGGCAAGTCCGCTCAAGAGCGGTCCCCGGACCCCTCTCCCAGGGTCCACCGCGGTGCAGCTCGCCCCCCCGGATTGCGTTCTGACGGCCCCGGGGCCCCGCAGGCCGAGCCGGGCACAGCACCTCCTCGACCCCGAAGAGAGCCTCGGACCGCGCCCCCCCCTCCCGCTGGCCAGCACCGTGCTGCGCTGGGCGCTGGGCCACACGCAGACCCCCCGCCGACTCCCAGAGGAGCCGCCGCGTGCGGAGCTGGGGCCTCGAGGGCGGCGCCGCAGGCCGCGGTGGGGGGGCCGCGGGCCCCCCGGGGAGAGCCCCATCGGCCAGGGAGAGTGCCGCCGCGCTGCCCAGCGGGCGGGGCGGGGCACTGCCGCGGCACGGCCCGCGGAGGGCGCGCGCGCGGGCGCCACCCAGCGGGCACAGGCTGCGGGCTCGCGCGCCGCACGGCAGCCTGCGCCGGGACGCTCTCGCACCCGAGGTCCAGGCTCGGGACCGACGAGGACTGAGCTTTGACCTGCGGTCCGGAACTTCTGGGATGGCGTGTCGCGGCGGCGGCCCCGGCGACACGCTATGCCCTGCAAGCCGATAGCGTGTCGCTCCGCTCCGCGGGGCGGGAAGCTCGGAAAGGCTTGGGAGGGTGATGCTGGGGGGCTGGGAAGAGGATAGCGTGCTGCACCGAAGCGTGGTAGGCCAAAATTTGGAGGAACGACACGCTGTCCAAAAGTTCCCGATCGTAGACAGGGGCCACAGGGGGCGCCGCCGCCAGTGCCGAGGCCAGCTGGCTCTGGCTCGGCAGGGCCGTGGCCTCAGAGGGCGTCGAGGGCCCGAACGCCAGGCAGCGGATCGCGCTCTGCGTGGTGCACGCCCTCGAGCGGGGCTGGGCCGTGGCGCTGGGCGACCATCACTCGGCTACAGCGGCCTCGGACGACGCGCGACCAGTGGCCTTCGACGCGAAGGCGGCATGGGGGGGACCGAGATCGAGGCGAGCATGGCGAAGCCTGGCGCAGCTCTGGCTGCAAGGCTGCGGGCTGCGGGTCAGGCTCGCGGGCGGCGATGGCGCTCCCACAGCTTCACTCTGCACTCGCCCTTGTGTGTCCGTTCGAATGCGTCGGCGTTCTTTTGAGCAGGGACTGACCGTCCAGGCATTCCTATAGGCATACCACAAAAAGTTCTTGGAACAAAAGCATATTTCAACAACAAAAAACAATGTTCTAAGATTGATCCGAAGGCTTAAGACGAGACAGGCTCATACAGAAATGTAATAACATCTTTGCGTGAAAATCACAAGAGGTTCGTAAGATATCATTTGGTAGGCCTCTGGGCAAGCGAAAACGCTTCGCCACTGCTTGATTCTTGCGCCCGCGCGACCCCGCCGTTCGAGCGGATTGTTCGGGCCCGAGGCGTGAGGCTTTTTGGTTGGTCAGTGAGGCCTCGCCTGGCACCCTGCAGAGCCGCTTTCAGGCACGCTTCTGTGAGCTTGAGGGATGGCCAAATGGGACCTACGGAGGCCCCATGTTCTGATCAGGGACCGTCATCTGGGACATCGCTTTGCCCAGGCACGGGCGCCCTTCCCCGGGACCCAGCCGCTTAGGTATCACTCCTGGCACAGGCCCGCGAAGCTGAGCCTTGTCCTCCACAGCCGCAGTGCTGCTTCATGAGGCTGTGCGAGTTTGGTGGCGCGTTTCGCTCCGAGGGGCGGGCAGTTACCAGCACGGGGGGGTGCAGCTTGTTCGGGCCGTGTCTCTTTCGCGACAGGCGAGAGCGCCAGTCCGCGCAGGCAGTGGCGCTTCGCAGGTAGGCAGGGCACGGTGTGCGGAGGTGTTGCGCATGCGTGGAATGAGGGTAGAGTGCGCTCGCGCCCAACGTCACGCACGAGACGAACACAAACAAAATGACCTGGGACAGGCCGTGGGCCATCAAAAATTAGCCACTTCCTGTAATGGTACTTCGCCAGTGTCTTCCCCAAGCGTGCCAAGTTTGAGCTTTGGGGGAAAGGGAACATGTTTCTGAATCGTTTGGTCTACATGGCACACTTGATACCGAATCCCTGCCGCCGGCTCCTGGCAATATGCGTTGTAAAGGCGGCGCGCCCGAGACTCAGGAACGGTGGCACATCCGCAACAGGTGACCCGAGGCACCACCACAAAGGCGGCAAGGTGCCTCGTAACCGAAATTGCTATCAAGGCCAGCTGACGGAGAAGATGTAAGGAAGGGCGGCGATCGAGCGAACGCTCCCTCGCGCTAGGTGGCGAGCCCGTCATGAACATCACCATCAGCAACAGCATCATCGACGTCATCCTCCTCCGCCGTCTCCTCCTCATCCTCCTCACCTTCATCACCGTCATCATCCCTACCACTACCACCACAATCATCATCATCATCATCATCATCATCATCATCATCATCATCATCATCATCATCATCATTATCATCATCATCATCATCATCATCCTCATCCTCATCCTCATCCTCATCCTCATCATCATCATCATCATCATCATCATCATCATCATCATCATCATCATCATCATCATCATCATCATCATTATCAGCATCATCATCATCATCAGCATCATCATCATCATCATATCATCATCATCATTATCATCATCATCACCACCAGCATCATCATCATGTTTTTCTTCATCCTCATCAGCAGCATCATCAGCATCCGCATCATCATCAAGACCGTAATTAGCATCATTAGCATCATCAACATCATAATCATAATCAACATCATCATCCGCATCATCATCGTCGGAATCATCATCATCCGTATCAGCATCATCATCATGATCAGCATCATCATCATCGCCATCAGCATGGCCAACCTCACAATCGTCATCATGAGCAGCATCGTCGTCATCATTGCCGTCACCGTGGCCATGATGGGTCTGATTATCCATATCGTCAGCATTATCGTCGTCACTAGTATCATTATGATGATCGTCACCGTCAGCATCAGAGTCCTCATCGCCGTCGCCGCCGCCAGCACCAATATCACCAACATCAGCACCAACACCATCAGCATCACAACCGTCGCCGTCACTATCGTCATCACGTTGTCCTTGTTGGTCGCTGTGGGCGCCGGAGAAAAGCAGGACAGAGGGAGGTCCGCCTGCAGCGCGAAGTCCTTGTCGTCCAACAGTTCCTCGCGCCCCAGAGGCGACGCGGCTGCCAAAGAGGCGAGGAGCAGGACAAGGAGCAGGAGAAGCGCAAGAATGACGAGGATCGAGGGGTCGAGGTTTTTGATACGCGTGTTTAACACGGGCTGGTTTATGTGGAGGCCTCTGGAGGCCTCAGCGGATGCATCCGCAGAATCCAAGGGACCCCCAGGGACCCCTGCGACCCCCCCCCCGCAGGAGCACGAGGGGTGCGAGGGGGAAGATAAGGAAAAAAAGGAGGCGGAAGAAGAGGAGAAGGACCAGACAGCCTGAGGCAGAACATCCCGATCTGTGGCCGCGATCATGCGGCTGCCTCCTTGGCCCGAATGCGCTCAGCCAGAGCCCGCAGCCGATCATTGTCGACCAAGCGAGCCTTGCCTGCTGAGGCGGGGCCAGGAGGGGCCAGGAGCACCGACTTAGGCGGCGGCCTGCATGGTGCAACAGCATCATCACCCTCAGGATTCTTACGAGAATGAGGGTGGAGGCCCTCTCGAATGCGCTTGATGGCACCTTCTCCTGAGGTGCCAGGCTCTCCGAGACACAACTGGCCGAGCAAGTGGCAGCGTCTGCTGGTATACGCCCCACATCTGGTACAGAAGAAGAGCGGCTTGCGGGTCTCCTTTAGCACAGCAAAGCCCAACCGATGGCGCCATTCTGTCTCAGCACCTTCGAGACGTCTGAGAGCAGTAGGGGGCCCAGAACAACCGTTCATAGGTCGGGCATCGCTCTCGAACGAGACCAGAAAGCACCTGCTGCAACGAAAAACCCCTCCGTCATCGAGCTCCTCCCATTCGTGCCAGTCAGGCGGTGTCTTCACCTTTGGGAGTCGGGCCGCAGGAGGGGGCCGAACAAAATCTAACTTGGGAAAAAGCGGGAGCACCGCCCCGAACATTTTCGCACAGTCCAGTAGGAGCTTCACCCGCCTATCCAGCTCAGCCAGATCAGCAGGTGACGCTTGGGGGTGAAGGGAGAGTGCATGCTTCGCCAATCGGTCGGCGTCGGCATTGCCAAGGGCAATCCTGCGCTCCTCTGGTGGGAGCTCTTGAATTACTTGTTCCGATCTGTGGGCTGGAGTGTAAAGAGCCTCGCCCGCGGCGTCGAAACCAAAGGCCTGCTGCGCAGCCCTACGCACTCCCGCAAACAGATGCTTGGGCCCGAGCTGGGCCGCATCCGCAGCATTGTGCAAACGGATGGCCCATTTGCAATCACTGTGAAGGGTGCTCAGACCAGACGTCAACGCACAAACAATGGCAAGACCAACATTTTCCGCAGCCTGGGGCGTTTGCGGGATCGTTGGCCAACTTGGGGCCACGAGTCGGGCCCTGATCTTGCACTCAGGA
Source organism: Prorocentrum cordatum (assembly GCA_963575745.1). Taxonomy (NCBI): domain Eukaryota; class Dinophyceae; order Prorocentrales; family Prorocentraceae; genus Prorocentrum; species Prorocentrum cordatum. The sequence goes on from CAUYUJ010002726.1 coordinate 8,980, forward strand.
CCTGGCCCCAGGAAAACCGCGGCAAAACTAGCTCGACGTTAATCTTTTATGATACACTGCGTGGCCGAGCCGCCCACGACTACGTCGCAACTCTCGCTCAGCTCTACAAACTCTTGGAGTGATAATGGCCTGCCGTCGCCGTCCTGAAGGAGAGGGTCCGTCGCCGTCGAGGGGAGAGGGAAGTCCTCTAAATCTGGTTGGGCCATCATCAGGCGAGACCAGAAAGCATGTTCTCCTGGGGGGCTCGCTCGTGCGGTATCTATGATATGCTGGGCGATCGCCTCAGCACGGGTCTGGGCAGCCTCCATATCATCACAGAGCCACTGACGATGGAAAATCGAATCTGACTGTCCACATCGCGGGCATTTGCCATCTGAAACGTAGCCTGATTCAAGTAACCGATCGGCCGTCCAGCAGCCCTTGGAGAAACACGCGCACACCCAGTACTTGGCTTGCGGAGAGGCTCGCTTCGAGCGGAGGAAAGAGCGAAGGGGGTCGACCGACACACGCCCACCGACGAAGGAGGGGGTGGACTCCGCAAGCCTACGTTCGTGGGCACGCTGCACTCCTTCTTGCAACAAACTGGAGATCATTGTAGGGGAGGTGTACATTAGATCAACAGCTCTACCTAAGTCATCACGCCAAAGGTTAACGTTAAGAGCCTGCCAACCGATCCGATGCAAACTCAGAAGCAGTCGATGTCCAGGGCCTCGGGAGTATCTCCATTGTTGGGGTCCCAGAGCTAGCTGCTGCGCCTCCAGAGACCTCCAGATCCTGATGTGGTCTCGGAAGGAGAGGGGGCTCGTACTCGGCGTCGTCAGACTGCGCCAAAGGCTGGACGCCCACTGTCTAGCAGGGGCCGTCGCCTGCTGCCAGGCGGGGTCGCCGCGAATGCAGACCTTCGCCATGATCGATGCACCACGGTGTGCTGGCGTCAGTCCTGATAGAAGAACAGTCCTGAGCTCAGCCAGTTCCTTATCTGACACCCCCAGGATCATTGAGCCGTATCCTGCCCCAGGTCGAACTCCCGAGATGTAAATTTTGCTCATCCGAGACCGATCCCGCGGAAGCTTCTTTCTGAAATACCTGATGAAACCATGACGTTTTTTCATAGCTTGAAACCGTGTCTTACGCTGGGTGACCCCGCCTTTACACCCCCTGCGCTGTCCTGGGGCCAGGTCGCAGCCCAAAGAGACGACGGCATTGCTGGGCACGGAGGGGCAATGACACGCAATCCTCCTGGCCAAACGGTGCGCAACACGTTGATTCGTCGCGAAGGTGGTGGCCTTGTCAGCGGCCAACTTCACATCAAGACGCTTCTCAAAGACCCACTTCAAATCTGCCGCGGCCGAGGTCAGCGCGCGAACTACTGCATCAGGATCGCCAGACATCGTCACCGTGTCATCATCGATGTATGATCCAAGCGATATCTGCGGGTTGCGAATACAAAACTGATCAAACTCAAACATTGAATACACCTTGACAAACACGTCATTGAAAATATCACCTGCTGGCAATCCTGATTCTGCAAACTGCAGCAAAGGACTGTGATGGGCCCCAAGCCGGAGGATCCTAGGGCTGCGCCATAGATTGTACAGGGTCTTGGTGAGGACTCGCGGGATACCCCAGTACTCAGCTCGGGCCTTCAACCAAGCCAACCGAAAGGATTCGTAATATTTTTGCCCATCCCAGATGAACCCCGCCGTGATGTCCCCGCTACTGGCCGCTTCTTCAGCCAACAGACATTGTTTCCAGACGGTCGCCTCCGAGGACTGCCCAGCGCCGAAAGACCAATAGGGCCGATGAGCCCGCTCCAGAAACTCATCCACCTCAGGACGCCTCAAACGCTCCCAGATGCGAACTGGTGCAGCCAGAAGTAGAATAGGGCGCAATCCTCCCTTGGGCTTCTCCAGGAGTGGTCGCAACATCCAAAGCAACTGCGACGGGAACAGGCCAAGACGCTCGATCGCCTCGAAAAGAAGCGACATCACCTCCAGGGCGCTGTCGCTCAGGAGGCAGAAGTGGCGCACGTGCAAAGAGTCCAAAGACTGCGCCGTGTGAGTGCTGATCTTATCAGGGGTCGCGCGTTCGAAACACCTACGGTCTGGAATCAAAGCCTATGGCGGGGTCAACGAGGCCTTCCAGAAACCTCCCAGCTTAACCGTTTCAGCCTCCAGGAGCTTGACGGGGTCCGCACAGTATATCCCTGGGGCAACCTGCACAACTGTTGGTTGCCATTTCCGTTGCATTTTCGTGAACCGATGCGTCATCCGAGCCGACCCTGCAAGGGCCTCCTTTTGCCAGGTATCCCACGACTGCTTTTGGAGCTTGTCCCCTAAGTCATTGGCATCTGAGAGGTCCTCGGCAATAGTATTCAAGAAAAATTCAGCTCCCGCGCGCCACTCGTGCATGCATGGAAGGTCTGAACGCCATTCGGCCGCGAGTTGCCTCATCTCACGGAGGGAGGCATCCAATCGGATGTTGAGACCTTCCCCTGGGCATGAGTGCTGCAGCGACACCTTGAGGATCGCTGCCTGGGACTCGCCATCGGCGAGGCTCTCGGCGGCCAGCAAAAACTCGGCAAAAGCATGATAGAGCCATCGCCATCCTGAACAGATCTGGAGCTGATCATCTGCAAGTTTCGGCCTGTAGAACACTGGGGCCCATGAGGCCTTGATGGTATTACCACGTTCCCCCAAGGACTTGGACTCCACTCCCAGGAATCTCATCAGCTCGAGTTCTGCACAATCGACGAAGAAGCGCCACGCGGCATTCAAGCAAGCCCAGGCCTCGCCAGCAGGGCTGCGTCGCGCACGTGCGACTGCATGCACTGCAAGGTGACGGGCGCCTTCCCAACATCCCTCAGCAGGACGAGGCCCAAAAAGTAGCTCTAGGGGTAACTTCTGGAAGCTGCGGTAGACCAGCTGCTTGACCGTCAAAGCATCTGGACGAATAGCTAGTGACACTGGACGGTGGGGCTTGATCTCCCAAGATGTGTCGGCAGCAACCCCTTGGACCAGCCGGGCCACTCCAGGACCTACCAAGAAGAAATCAATAATCGTACTGGATGTCGGGGACCTGCATGCGGGCATCATCGGGGCCATCGTGAGCATACCTAGCTTCCGAGCGAACCCAGAGCCTTCCAGAACCTCAGGAGACATGTTGAAATCGCCAGCCACGATCGAGTGGGTGGGGTCTGAGATAGCAAGGCCCAACTGGGCCAACAGAGCCGTGTTGATGGGCCCTGGTCCTTCCGCCGACTTCAGGTAAACCTAGAACAGCGATAACGCCGGCCATCCAGGGAAATCAACCAAAACTTTGAGTATACGATGGGGCGCCACTGGAGTCTCACCTTCAGGGGGCCATCTGATGCCAATACTCAATCTTCCAAAGATAGCAACACCTGCCGAGAACTTACCAGTCTCAGGGTTGAGGTAGCTTGGGGCAGAAAGAGCATGCCAGCCAAGACGTCGTGCCTTGTCGCTGGCCCTGCCGATGAAATCCGCACTGATGCCGACCTCCTGCGCACAAAGGAGAATCGCCGAGCTCTCGCGCAAGCGCCGCTTGAGCGTGGCCCAGCAGGAACCGTTGAAACTCTCAACCGAATACTGCCCAATCTCAGTATTGGACCTGGACTGGGCTCCCTTCAGAGGTGGGACGGGAGCACCTGTGCAGGAGAGAGGAATGCCACAACACTTGGGAGCTGGGCCGTCGAACATAGCGTCACCCACACTTTTGTTTCTTGGCCTGAACACCCAACTGCTTGAGAAGATCTCCGAAGGCACGCTTATTATCTTCCTCTGACCTGGCAGCTTCGATAAGTTTGTCAATGCCTTCATCCGAAATATCTTCCAAATCTGCGTCCATGGGAGTGGGGATGTTCTCACCCCCATCACTTCCACTGGCCCCTGGAGTACCAGGGCCACCAGGGTCCCCTCCCGAGCCCACTGGGGCCGAAGGAGGGGGGGGAACTTGGGCTGCCCGAGCCCGGCACTGCTGCTCGAACAACTTCTGGTATTCGGCGAACAGCGGGGAGGCCATGAGCTGCTGCACCTCAGGCTTGTCCTTGACCGCGTCCGCGTCCAGGACACATGTTGGCACCGCACTGGTCGGGGCCACCTGCGCCATGGTAGACTGGGGCCCCAGCTTGGCGGCTTCGATCTCCACTCTGACCAGCTTGGCTTTCTCCTCCATCTTCTGCAGCTCAGCCTGAGCCGCCTGGATGAGGGCCTGCTGGGTCTTGATATCCTCGTCGAGGCGCTCCAGCTTGGCGTTGGACCTCTGCAACTTGTGGCCCAGCGCCGTGTGGCGCGACAAAGAAGGCTTTGTAGAATTGAACTCCTTGCGCGCATCAGCCAGCTCCTTCTCCATGGCTTGCTTGATGGCGACAGGGAACTGCTCATCGCTTCGAATCCCTTGGAGGGTGTTCTCCAAGGACTTGATCTTGGCAGACAAAACTTTGGTGACCTCGTCACTGGCCATGTCAGCGCCTCCTCCATCTGCAGCATCTGGTGGTGCGCCTGCGGGCTGTGGGCGGCTGCCGGCCTGCTGGCCGAATTGCTTGACGAGGGATTCCATCTGCTTCTGCAGCGCACTGATGGATCGCACCACTGAGTTGGAAGCATCCTGCGGAGGACCACGAGCCCGAGCGCCACCAGGAGCACGAGGTGGCTTGCCGCGGGGGGGCGACTGGAGCTCCGCTGCTGCTTTCTTAGCCTTGTCGGTGATTGCCTGCGGGGCCTTCTTCCCGCACAGGCACTTGATGCGGCGCGCGAAGTTGCTGTTGCGCCCGCGGGATGGACATCCCCACATAGGCGCCTTCGGGCCTGGTAGGACATCAGGGTCTTGCCCCATGCGGCTGCACAAGGCGCGTGGATACTGGAGGGATGAGGTCCCTCGGCCTGAACTGAAAACGAGCCGTTGGCTCGCAGCTGCGATTACCGCTCTGAAGACGGCAGCTGCAAGCCCAAGAATCACTAGGGCCAAAGCGGCTGAAGAGGAGGAGGAGGAGGAGGAAGAGGAGGAGGAGGAGAAGCAGGGGAGGAGGAGAAGGAGGAAGACGGATCATGGGAGCGACCTGGGGCGCGCGTCTCCTCCGCGCCGCGCGACGGCGGCCGACAAGCAACCCCCATAATGTGAAGTTAGAGACAAGCGACCCTGTCGAGCGCGGCCGCGCGCGCGGCCAGGTGCATTTGTAATTGAAATAATCGGCCCCGGGGTTCCGCACCTCCAGGTAGATGTAGCGCGAGAGGGCGAGGCGCCGGATTGCCGTCAACAACGAGCGACCCCCGTCCTCCTCGCAATGGTCACCCAAGCCGAGGCGCGCCAATACCGCGGGCTAAGCATGGGCCCGCCGTAGGCACGAGAGGTGGATGAGCCTGTCATACTTGACGTAGTGGCCGATGGCACCAGGTTCATCTTCGCATCCGAGCTTGCCCCTGGCGGCTCGGGCGCAACGCGCACCCGTAAGCTGGCGCGCCACCCGCCAGCCAAAGCACCGACAGGCACCCACCGCCACGAAAGAAGGAAGTGGGCCATCGCCGATCTTAGCGCGAGCCACCTTCACTCGAGATCCCTCGCAACCGCCCCAACACCAAGCTGGGGCACTAGCCTTTACAGAATGACAGTTTCAACGGTGCCCTGCACCCAGCGACCCTCCAGCGCGCGGATGAAGCAGCGCTGAAGTTTCGGTCTGGTTTGTTTCACGTTCGCGCCCTGTACGCCACGGCGAACGATAACGGCAACGCGAACAGTAGCGTGGTCATGGTGGCACGGCACGCAGGTGGGCACTCCTGGGGCGACGGCCCTGCGCCCTTGAAAGATCAGGGTTTGCTCAGCCAAGAATGGGTGCGGCAAACTTCCTGGCACCAACCCCACCAATCCGCAGGCAGACTCTGAAAACTGGGCAAGCTGCGCGCACTGCGGATGTCGTGGAGTCACAGCGAACGAAGCCCCCCCCCCCCCTTCGCCCCCGCATGGAACCCGCCGAAAAAAAAGGAAAGAAGCGATCTCGGTGAAGGGCTTGACACGCAGTTGCTGAGCGAGGGGATGCCCAATAGCACTTGGCGGCATTCGAAGACTGCCTGTGCACAGCGCGGGTCATTTCGCGCCTCTCGGGCGGCGGGAAGTCGAAGAACTGGGCGAGGCAACCGAGAACAGCGACACCCTCACATTTGCGTCGACCCGCGCGGAGGAAGCCGCGATAGAGACAGCCATGCGCAGCCACATCGAGCCTGCAGCAGCCCGCTGAGTCTGGTCGTCAGCTGCCGGACCGACGCGAACACCAACGTAGACGCCACCACTAGCGGCTAGCGCCCTGGAAACGAGTCCACGCGGCGAGGCCGGGCGCAGGAAGAACTCGACCACGTCCCGAACCTCCGCGGAAAAGGCCGCCCCGACTTGCACGTGGGCAGTCTTCATGACGTCGAGGCGAAAGCTGCCGTAAAATTTCAGCAGTGCGGAAGATCTCGGAGATTGAAGCGAGGCACTCCAACTTTTGAGGTAGTGCGCCAAGGTCGCCCGCGCATGCCGCTGTAACTCCACACTCAGCAGAAGGCGGCATTTCGTGGACGGCTCGGATGACGACGTCCATGGCGATCGCTTCAACGGCACCTGCCAACGAGGGCCCCTGCGCCACCCCCGAGTCGAGGGCGCACAGGTAGTTGCCGCTGGGGCTACGCAGCCGTCCGACAAATCGCAGAGGGTCACCGCCGCGTTGAGGAAGCCCTGCTCGCGCTGAGTTTGCCGAAGTGCAGCGGAAAGCCATTGCCTGCCGAGAGACGGGGAGGCTGCCGCAAAGTCGAACACCCTCAGCGCGCGTCGATCACTCTGCGCGGCCCGTCGCCATCCAAACATGCGCGCCTTCGCGCCCGCGGGAATGATCTGGTTGCAGAAGTACCGGCATTTGATGAAGCCTTGCTGCGCGGGGTGAGCACGCGCTTCGACGCGTGCTCGCATCTGGTGGTCGCGGGGCGCCGCGAAGATATTGGCGCCCGCTTTTTTTGCCGCTGGACATCGCTCGCAGGCCCCCCCCCCCCGCGCGCTTGAAGGTGGCAACGCTCCGCCCCCTTCGGGATGGAGACGAACATTGAAGACGAACATTGAGTCGCTGAACACGGCGGGGGCGCGCCCTCAAGGAAAGCGCGCCCCCGCGAGCTCCTGCAACGGCGACCCAGGCGCCGACGCGGGGGCGATCTGGGACGGGCGCAGAAGCTCCGGCCCCCACGGCCGCGCGCCACATGCCCTCGGCCGCCGAGATGGCAAGATTCGCAAGGCAAGCGTCGGGCGGGGCGAACATCGGCGCAAAGCGCCGCAGGCCATTGCAACTCCCCGCGCGTGAAGATAGCCAACCAATGCGACCCGCGCCCCCAGAGCCCCAGCAATAGCGAAGCCGTCGTTCACGCAAATGCAGACTAGATGATCACGCAAAAGAAGGGGACCCACGCCCGACTAGGTCGCAGCAGGAAGCTCGAAAGACTTCGCTGGCAGTCGCCCTCTAGATTGCGCCCGACTTGACGCGCGCGCAGCGCTGCAGCAACTGCGCATTCCTGTCGAAATCAGCAGCGAAGGTGCCGGGCGATAGTCGCATCCTCCGCGAACTTCTGCCCATTGAGCCCATTGAGGAGAGGGGGCCCGTTGTCTTCGACGCGGCGCGCAGCCCAATCTCTGCGGCAAACTGAAGAGCGCGAGCCAAGACCAGATCCCGAAACCAGATGGCCCGCGAAATGTGCATATTGAATTATAACTGAGCTTCAGCATGGTACTTCTGGCCAGCAGGTGGCTTCGTCAACCCGTTGCGACGCGCCCCCGCAGCTTCAGCCACGACCTCCTTATCGACAAGGCACTGGCGGACGGGCGCTGCCCCGGCCAATGGCGCGGGCGGCAGGAAGCTCGGAGTTTGCGCTGCGCGGCGGTAGCTGGAACAAGAAGTCGGCAAGTGCTTGAGCGCCCTCCAATTGGGTCGGCTCGAGACCAATGGTGAGAGCCAAGACAGACTGACAACTAAGTCGAAAGTCGCTGAGGCAGGCCAGCTCGGCGACCGCCGCGAGCGCCATCTTCGAGTTCGGGTGGGGGCGGGCGGGGAGGCCGCAAAAGACGCTGCCGATCCCGCGAGGGTGCGAGGATCGAATCTCGTCGATTCGCCGCCGTGGATCAGCCAATCGACTGACATTGAGGAGGCACCGCCAGGACGACTGTTGATATTGATCGCCGCCAGAGCTAGCGAAGAACTATGGGCCGGGACGAGGCAAAGGACACTGATGGCTCGCTGCGAATGTTGAAGCCCCCGAAAGCAAGGAAGAGCCTGTCACGGGGTGCTGCATGGGCCCAGGGGCGACGCCGTTCCTCGGCGGCGCGTAGCCCCCGCCGATGGCGCGGCCCCAGCTCGACGTCGTGGAAACTCAGAAAGACGACCACGCATATTGCACCTGCGTTATATTCCACTGACTGAGCTCGACTTGGAATAAGCGGGCAAGTCCTCGGATGAAGTGGCAGCAAGGCGCAGGCGAGGCGGCGGCGCTGCGATCTCCGCAGTTGTTGGGCCGGCGAGATTGGCGCCCAGGGCCACTGCCCCGCCGCCGTCGCCAGCTCTCGCCCCGAACGCTGATTCGCGACGCCCTTGGAGAGCAGCCTGTTCTCGAGATGTAGAAGATCCTGCGGTGGCCCGGGGCGGCGGCGCAGGCTGGGCGCCGCGTTCCTGGGATCGGTCGGGTCGATGGGCGGCGAGGAACTCGCCGAGCGCGGCAAACCCCGGCCTAACAGAGCACGCGGCACTGGACGAGGAAGACGGCGTAGAAGAGTCAGAGGAGGCACTGGGCGACGAGGACCTAGAGGCGACGGACTGGTTGCGCGGGCGCGGGGCAGGTGCGCCAGGGGCGTCTGCGTCGCCAACCTCGAAGTCAATCGCATCGACGCGGCCCGGCTTCGGGAAGAGAAAAGCAAACCCACCTGCGCGAGCGCTGCCGCTGCCACGGCGCAAGATGAAGCGCTCGCACGGAGCGCTCTTGACCAGTCTTTGGAGGCATAGAAAATCCCCGTGCATCTCCGATATAGCGAACAGAAGCCTTCTTTTAAGCATGGCATGAGCCGCGCCCATTTGCTTCACGCCGCGGTCGGTCGACGGCGAGGGTACTCCGAGCACCCGTGGAAGCCCCCAACGTGAAGCCCCTGTAATTCTGAGACCCCCACTGAAAGCTACCGCCCACGACGTGCCCCGATCTTCCTCAAAGAAATCGATGAGAGAAAGGTCGACCACATCACTGATGATCCCACTGGCGGTGGCAAGCGAACAATTCCAGTTGTTCATAGCGGCGACGGTGGCGGCGCGACCAACGCTAAGCTTGACGAGGGGAAGGCCGTCGATGGCGACTCGCCCTGTCTGCTTCTAAGAACGGAACTGGATGCCTCGAAGCGCGCTTCCAGGATACGCGGAAGCCGTCGCGTTCGAATTCCCCGCCGAACCAGTCGAGAATAGCGATCAGCACTGACGTAGAGAGAGACCTGCCGGCCGTCGACAGCAAATGGAGCCAATGCGCGCCCCGACCCCCCCAGGCAACCTGAGGCCGCTGGCAGTTGTGGTAGCACGTGGGAGGACCACTTGACGAGCTCCGAGTAGTCCGACTGTGAATAGTTTGCCAGGGGCGTTTCGAACGCTGGTAGCTGGCGAAAACTCAACACCTGAGCCACTGAACACCTGTCTGAGACCTGCTTACACTTGCCCAAGAGAGACCAACTCTGGGGCGCCAGCTGGGAAGACAATAGGGCCTAGCTGTCGATCGAAGTCTGTTTGGGCAACACGGCCTGCAGCTTGAACAGCTGCCTCGGCGAGGGCAATTACCCTGTTGGTCTCGTCGATGCCGTGTCTGTGGCTCTCCTGGTCCTTCCCGGTAACTTCCATTCGTCGCCTGAGATCAGCAAATTCTCCTGTGGGGGGCGCCAGGCCGACGTTTCGAAACTTCCTGAAACTCACACATAAACTCATACATAAATCTGGCGACAGGCTGACCGTCGCTTGGCGAATCGATACCGTCGGCGTATCAACATGCGCCGTGAGTTGAGCAAAGAGCGAGTCGTCGACGGCTTGGATGGAGCCTGGTTCCGCGGGGGCGCCTCCATCATGCCAGCTTGAGGTGGGTGGTTCACGCGGGGCATCTTCACCAGGAGGCACTGCTTGTCAAGCATCTCCCCAGGGGCCAACTGCACGAAGTAGATCCGCGGGCTGCGGCGCAAGAGCAGGGGCACAGCCTCCCTGTGGTCCTGCGGCTGCGTCTTGCCGACGAACGTGGGGGGCAACTCTTTCCTGGGATGGGACGGTGGCGAGCGCGTCGAAGTCGTCAGTTGGCCGGCGGGCAGCAACAACAGGAGGACCTGCGCCAGAAAATGCTCCGGCTGCTGGACGCCGCGGTTGCGACGGACCACCACCATGTCCACACCCAGCGTTTCGCGTAGGGGAAGGATGTCCTCGACTTTGGCGGTCTTGCTCATGTCGTCGACCAGGGCGGTGCCGCTAGCGGGAAGGAACTTCTGAACGGTCATGGTCACCAAGCGGCTTACGTCGCTGTCGGTGATCACCACCAATTCGCGAGGCATTCCGTTCCATGAGGAAGTGAGAGGAGAGTCGCCACTGTCGACGTCGTCGTCGGAGCGCATTGCCCCAGATGGTGGCATTGGGTCGCAGTACAATTTGCTGCACCGTCCACCTTGCCACCGTAGATAAGGAAGTTCGGAGCCAAGCTCGACGCGGCAAGGCTGTGGAGAGCCGCCAGCAAGGCCAAGAGGTATCGCTGGCATGGGCGGCAGCTCACCCCTGAGTGTCGCTGCAAGGACTGGGAAACTGTCCGCGGACCAGCGGCATCCATGTGACACCGCGTGGTGAACTGCATCGTGGGGGCCATGCGGCTGCGTCGGCGTCGTCGGCGTCGGACAATACTACGTCGGCTTCGGCGGAGCCGCTGCTGGAACCGCTGCTGGAACCGCTGTTGCCACCGTCGGCCTCGGCAACTCCAGAGGCGTCGGCAACTCCGCGCGGCCCCCTCGAGCCCTGCGGCCCCTTCGTGCCCTGCGGCTCCCTCGAGCCCTGGTTGCAACAGCTCGGGCGGAGGGGAGGAGGATGGAGGAGAGAGGGCGGGAAAAATACGCGCTTGGCCTTTGCCCAAGTGTCCCCGGGAGCCTCGGGAGGCCCTCCGAGGGCCCAGAAACGCTCGGAGACCTCGGTCCTCGAGGCGGCGGCGGCGGCGGCAGCGGCGACGACGACGACGACGACGAAGCCGCCGACGACGAAGACGACGACGACGACGACGACGACGACAACGACGACCACGACGACGACCACGACGACGACGACGACGACCACCACCACGACGACCACGACGACCACGACGACGACGACGACGACGACGACGACGACGACGACGACGACGACGACGACGACGACGACGACGACGGCGGCGGCGGCGGCGGCGGCGGCGGCGGCGGAGGCGGCGGCGGCGGCGGACAGCGAGCGTGGCCGCGGTGCCTTGGAAAGGGGGGGCGGGCGCTGATTGGTGCCTCTTTTTGCGCCGCGGCTCTCGCTCTCAGACTGTGCCCGCGGCGCGGCCGCGCGAGGAGCGGGAGGGGGGGGCGACGGAGGGGAGGGTCGGGCCAGCCGAAGGCAAAGGGGAGGGGGAGAGGAGGGGGAAGGGAGGGGGGGGGAGGGAGGGGGGAGCAGAGCAGGGGGGGGGAAGGAGGGAGGGAGGGAGGGAGGCGAGGAGAGGGAGGGAGAGAGGGAAAGAGGGAGGGAGGAGGGGGAGAGGGGGTCGGGCCGAAGAAAATTTATGGGGGGGGAGTGGCGAATCAGCTCGCGCGGCTGGCTTCCCTGGCGCCTCCCGGCCCTGGGGGCTGGCAGCGTCATCGCGGAAAGCGGCCCACGGCGGGGCCCGAGCCAGCTCGCACCCACCCCATTGACCAATAACTTCTCAAAACCCTCCCAGATATGTCCCAGACAGTTCCCAGACAATTCCCAGGAAATCATTCGAAATTGTCCAGGAAATTCCCACCGTTTTCCAAATGCCCCAGAGATTTCCCACCCACCCCCTCGTCGTCCGATCCCAGAGGGAGGGGGAGGCAGGAGGAGGAGGCGGAGCAGGGGACACTTCAAGACGGCGCAGGTCGACGAAGCACAAAACGGAGCAGCTGAGCTGCCGTCACGAGCCGTGCGAGTCACGACGAGGTGGGGCGCCAGAAGCGCGTGCGGCGGCATCGGGGCTCCGACACCAGGAAGGTCGGCTCGGAGGGCCCGACTGCCCCGAGGCCCTCCGCGGGGAGGAGGAGGAGCGGGAGGAGCAGAGCAGCACAGACACGGCCGCGGGCACGGCAGAAGTGCAGAGGCACGCGGCATCGCCCCATCCCCGCCACCCTCAGGGGGGGGGGGGGCCTGCACTGCCGTGGAGGGGGCCGGTGGCCGCGCAGGGAGTCGCTGTCAAAGCTCGGCCGCCACGGAGCGCAGTGTCGAGGACGTGCGCCCCGCCGCCCGCAGGCCCGAGGACCCCCGGGAGACGTCCCGGGCGCAGGGCACTCCAGAGAGGAGGGCCCGGACACGAAGAGCACGAAGCAGGGAACCGAACTTTATACACCAACGCTTTCCCCAGCCCTGCGCTGAAACTGTCACGAAAGAGAGCGGATCCTTGGCGTATGTGGGGTCCTGGTGTATACATTTTCCTCGTTGCTTCCCTGGGGGCACGGGGAAACAGTATACACCGCACCACCCCGACGTCGTCCCTGACCCTCAAAAGAAAAGTCCTGGGATTAAGCGAGAGCCCGCCACTGGTACTGTATACGTTCCAGTTTCCGACGAAGGACGCCCCTCCAGAGCGAAGGCCTGCTCCCCAGCCACCGCGCCAGCTGCAGCGGGCCAGCACACAGTGCTCCCCAGCTCCCGGCGGGCTCCTGGCAAGCAGGGGAGCAGTCGGCCTCGCAGTCGGGCACGGAGGTGCTCGCCGGCCCTGCCCGCGCGAGCGAGCCGGAGCTGCTGCGCAGGCGGTCGCTGCCGGTGAGGCCCCCGTCAAGAGGCCCACGAGCGGCGAGCCGATGCGCACCCGCGTCCTCGCGGTCTGGACTGCGGGGCGCGACCCCGCGGATGCGCGGTGGCACGCGCACGCCCCGCGCGGGGGACATCCGCGAGAAGACGCCCAGGTGTCCGCGGGGTCGCGGCCCAGGGGCCCTGGGCCCGCGAGGCCGCGCATCTAGGGGCATGTCCTGCGCCGACGAGGGGCCTCCAAGAGAGGCCCCGCCGGGAGGCAGGAGAGGCCACCGCGCCCACGATCCAGGCACATGGGGGCCGAGGTTTGCCGAGGGCCGCCAGAGGGAAGTGCTGCAGGTCTTCGCGATCCTGCTTCCCCTCGCGCGCGTGGAACGCCCCGCCCAACCAGGCGGCTTCTCTGGCGTGCTCGTGCGGCCCGCGCCACGGGTGGCGCCCAGCCGCTGCCACCACATGGACGGCCGCCAGGTGGCAGCCTCGCCTGCTGCATGATTCGTTCCCCTCCTCCTCCTCCTCCTCCTCCTCCTCCTCCTCCTCCTCCTCCTCCTCCTCCTCCTCCTCCTCCTCCTCCTCCTCCTCTCCTCCTCCTCCTCCTCCTCTCCTTCTCTCCTCCTCCTCCTTCTCCTCCTCCTCCTCCTCCTCCTCCTCCTCCTCCTCCTCCTCCTCCTCCTTCCCACTTCCCCCCAGAGAGTAGCAAGCACGGACGATCCTGGCGACACGAGCTTCACTCGCGCACGAGCTCGAATGGGAGCCCGAGAGGAGGCCCCACCTGATTCCCGGGCCTCGTGCTGCCAAAGCAGGCTGGCCCCCTAGGCCCGTTGCGGAGCACTCCAAGCGCAGCCGCCCGGAAGCAAAACACGGGCGGCACGCGCACGGGAACGGGAGCGGAGCGAGGGGGGCGGCCGCCGTAAGGAGGCGAGAAGCATGTAAAAGATGGTACGCGGACTTCTCCTGTCCGAGAAGTCCGCGCGGAGCTCCGACAGTTTATGCTTGTGCGGATTTGTTGTTCGACGACCCCCCCCCCCGATATCGCTGCCCCTGGGGCGCGAAGACGAGGAGCACGCGCTGGACCCGGCCGTGACACGGACCATGGGGCCTTCCCCCCAGGGACCACTTGTGCATCCTGGGCCGCCTTCTGGCAGCCCAGGGGCCCGTGGAGGGCCCCGAGCGCCCGAAAACGGCGAGGAACCTCGTTGGCAGATGTCCAGCTCAGCCGCTGGATCGAGGAGTCGATCCACGATCCTCGATCCTCGATCCTCCGATCCTCGGATCCTCGATCCTTCTCCTCCTTCTCCTCCTCCTCCTCCTCCTCCTCCTCCTGCTCTCCTCTCCTCCTCCTCCTCCTCCTCCTCCTCCTACCCTTCCTCCTCCTCCTCCTCCTCCTCCTCCTCCTCCTCCTCCTCCTCCTCCTCGTCCTCCTCCTCCTCCTCCTCCTCGTATCGATCCTCGATCCTCCGGCAAACCGCTGCCCTCGAGGCAAGAGGGCGAGGAGCGCGCGACGGACCCGGCCGTCACACCGACGGCGGCACGTAGCGGCTCCTGCCCTGCGGCGGGGACACGCCGCTCCCGCCAGGATCCATCTCGTAGTCGGCCAGGTCCCAGTGGACGTCGAGCTCCTTCGTTTTTGTTGCACGGCGCAATGAAGGAGCCAGGAGGAGAAGGAGGAGGAGGAGGAGAAGGAGGAGGAGGAGGAGAAACGATGAGGAGGAAGAGGAGGAGGAAAAAGAGGAGGAGGAGCGAGCGAGAAGGAGGAGGAGGAGGCGGAGGAGGAGCGAGGAGGAGGAAGAGGAGGAGGAGGAGGAGGAGGAGGAGGAGGAGCAAGAAGAAAGAGGGGGAGGAGGAGGAGGAGGAGGAGGAGGAGGAGGAGGAGAAGGAGGGGGAGGAGGACAAGCTAGGTGCGCTCGCTTCATATCTGACATCCTACCCCTCCCTCCCATCCCTTACCATGGCGTAGATCCCCTCTCTACTCGCACAGTCGGATGTCGAGCAGGGCAATGATCCCGAAAGGGTACGCGATGCATTGTAGAGCACGGCATGGCATGGCGTAGAAGAGCACCGCAAAGCGTAGTATCAACCTGGCAGTGCATTGCATGCCGTGGCATGGCACGGGAAATGACGCCAGCGCTGCAGCGGGAGCACAAGTCGGAACGAGCGGAAGCGCGGAAATGAGGCCATCGCTGCAGCGGGAGCACGATTCGGAACGAGCGGAAGCACAGAAATGAGGCCAGCGCTGCAGCGGGAGCACGATTCGGAACGAGCGGGGCCCGAAAATGAGGCCGGCGCCTCAACGAGAGCAGCATTTTGGAAATTACCCTGTGACGTACCCAACCCATTTGTATCAATGGAAACGAGGAGTTGGCCGAAACTTGTATGGACAATCAACTTGATGTGTAAGCTACTTGGGAGGCGTCACTGTGCTGGGCCCCGCAAGCAGGCCTCGAAAGTGGCGACAGTTTCACAGATCGCAGCCCCCCAGGGATGGCGAGGTCTAATTTGAATCTGCGTGTGGCGTCACTGTGCTGGGCCCCCCAGCAGGCCTCGAAAGTGGCGACAGTTTCACAGATCGCAGCCCCCCAGGGATGGCGAGGTCTAATTTGAGTCTCCGTGTGCCACTGTGCTGGGCCCCCCAGCAGCCCTCGAAAGTGGCGACAGTTTCACAGATCGCAGCCCCCCAGGGATGGCGAGGTCCCATTTGAGTCCGCCCCACTGTGCTGGGCCCCCCAGCAGGCCTCGAAAGTGGCGACAGTTTCACAGATCGCAGCCCCCCAGGGATGGCGAGGTCCCATTTGAGTCCGCGGTGAGTACCCACTGTGCTGGGCCCCCCAGCAGGCCTCGAAAGTGGCGACAGTTTCACAGATCGCAGCCCCCCAGGGATGGCGAGGTCCCATTTGAGTCTGCCGTGGCGTCACTGTGCTGGGCCCCCCAGCAGGCCTCGAAAGTGGCGACAGTTTCACAGATCGCAGCCCCCCAGGGATGGCGAGGTCCCATTTGAGTCTGCCGTGAGTACCCACTGTGCTGGGCCCCCCAGCAGGCCTCGAAAGTGGCGACAGTTTCACAGATCGCAGCCGCCCAGGGATGGCGAGGTCCCATTTGAGTCTGCGTGAGTACCCACTGTGCTGGGCCCCCCAGCAGGCCTCGAAAGTGGCGACAGTTTCACAGATCGCAGCCCCCCAGGGATGGCGAGGTCTGCCGTGAGTACCCACAGCAGGCCCGTGGCCCTCGAAAGTGCTGGGCCCCCCAGCAGGCCTCGAAAGGCGACAGTTTCACAGATCGCAGCCCCCCAGGGATGGCGAGGTCTAATTTGGGTCCGCCCGTGGCGTCACTGTGCTGGGCCCCCCAGCAGGCCTCGAAAGTGGCGACAGTTTCACAGATCGCAGCCCCCCAGGGATGGCGAGGTCTAATTTGAGTCCGCGTGAGTACCCACTGTGCTGGGCCCCCCAGCAGGCCTCGAAAGTGGCAACAGTTTCACAGATCGCAGCCACCCAGGGATGGCGAGGTCCCATTTGAGTCTGCGGTGAGTACCCACTGTGCTGGGCCCCCCTGCAGGCCTCGAAAGTAGCGACAATTTCACAGATCGCAGCCCCCCAGGGACGGCGAGGTCCCATTTGAATCTGCCGTGAGTACCCACTGCGCTGGGCCCCCCAGCAGGCCCCGAAAGTGGCGACAGTTTCACAGATCGCAGCCCCCCAGGGATGGCGAGGTCCCATTTGAGTCTGCCGTGAGTACCCACTGTGCTGGGCCCCCCAGCAGGCCTCGAAAGTGGCGACAGTTTCACAGATCGCAGCCCCCCAGCTGGCACGCAGCGACGAGCGAGGCGAAAGGCAAGGGGGAAGAGAGGGGCGGGAGGGGGTGTGAAGGAGACGCGCGAGCAGTGCTCTATTCAAAACGAGAACCCAACGCAGGAGGGTTTGGAAAAATGCAAGCGAAAACCCAACGCCGGGGAATCCTGTGTGTAAAAAACCGTACGCGGGGGGGGGGGGGGGAATACTTTCAAACCGTCATCAGGGGAAGACGGAGAATAGTATTCATATTGACTACTTGTGGAGGAAGGGGAGGAGGAGGAGGAGGAGGAGGAGGAGGAGGAGGAGGAGGAGGAGGAGGAGGAGGAGGAGGAGGGGGATGAGGAGGAGAGAGGAGGAGGAGGAGGAGGAGGAGGAGGAGGAGGGGGACGAGGAGGAGAGAGGAGGACAGAGGAGAAATTGAGAAGGAGGAGGAGGAGGCTGAGGAGGAGGAGGAGGAGGGGGAGGGGGGAGAGGAGGAGGAGGAGGAGGAGGAGGAGGAGAAGGAGGAGAAGGAGGAGGAGGACGAAGGAAGACGAAGGAGGAGGAGTTACGGAGTTACGGATATTGCGATTGTGTCGGTAGAGGACTGAGTGGACGAAGCGATATACGTAAGTTGTGTCCACATCCCTCATAATCTCGATTGGGCATTGGCACACCTGGCCTTCTCGGATTAGCTGTAAGCCTTGGGCCATTTGCCGTCGGAGGTCTTCCTAACGAATTGCATGTCGTTGCCTGCGGCAGCCCCCGTGCACTCGCACCCCAAAGCGGCGAGTTGCTGGGCAGCGTAGCTACCACATCTACCACATAACCAGAGTCCCGCAACAGAGTGATGCTTAAATTGGTGACTGCTATGAGCCCATCTCCCACACATGCGCAGCCGACGCCCATGGGGGAGGCCATAAATCACACCGTCAACCGACCGCAAAGAACAACAAGGCGAATCCAGCCAGGCTTGACGAGCAGCCAGAGACGAGGAGCCTTTACACTGCAAACAGGAATTCCCTTTGTCAGACAACCTATGCTGAGAAGAGGAAGCATAACAGACTTTAGGAGCAGAAGGCCTGGGTCCAGGGTGCCGAGCACGGGCCCTCTGGGGTTCCTCACAAGACAAGTTCTGTTCAGCCTCTAGAGTCTGCAGGGTACTGATCAGGATCCTCATCCGGACCAAGTGCGCCATATGCTCGACCTGGGCCACGCGGGCCCTACACAAATCGGCTCCGACAGCTGCTAAATGGTCCACTATTTCATCCCCTACTACATACAGGGGCGGAGCGCGGCCAGCTACAATGAAAATCACACAACATTGAATGCGCGGCCTGCGACGAAGCTCGGCCCCAATGGCACGCCACAGCTCTCCATCCTCGCCGTCGGGGGAGAAGGGGTTGCCTGAGTGCCACCCTTCGCAGGCGTTGGCCTCATCTGTTATGCAATTGAAATGTCCCGACGCACTGCGACACGCAACTAGCAAATAAGACAACCCGCCTCGTGCGACAGTCTGTCTCTCGCCTGGCAAACCTCCCAGATGGCCTTGCTGACGACCATATCGTCGCGCAGGCAATCAAAGACCGCGAGCGCCACTCCGACGCGTCGGAGCCAAGAGCTCCGCGCGTCCTTGCCGCCGCTGGTGCCCCCGAGGATGAAGGCTGGCATGTCCCCCCCCCCCCCCCCTTCCCTCCAAGGGCGCCAGACTCGAAAGAGTTGACACCGTATACTTGCCATGCATCCTCGGCCTGCGGCTGCGGAACTCGAACCTACTCGGCAGGGGCGGGCCCCCTCAGCCAGAAGCACGGCCCTGCTCGATGCTGCGCTTGGGCCTTCGCGAACAGCCCACCACTCGCGTCGTAGACGGGGCGCGGAGTCCTGCCAAGACAGAAACCCCAACATCGATGGGAGCTGCCCTCTGGCGCCGACTGGCAAAGCGCACGCTTCAGCGACAGGGCCTGCTTCGCCCTCTCCGAGCGCCTCGTGCGCGGCCAGGCCGCGCCAGCAGCTGCTGCAAGCAAAAGCCCATGCAACTTGGCCCCGTTGGGCCCGTCGCGCAGCTGCTGGGGTAGAACGCGATACGGCATGTTGCATATGCCGTTCTGCATGCCCTCGCCGTCGAAATGCCCCGCAGCCCCCTTCCACTGTCGCGACTGAACCGTCACCTCGAACTCGCGGAGAAGGCTGGCACATCCAACGAGCGGTATCCCGTCGGCTTGTGGAGGTCAAACTCCCAAGCATCGCACCTGTCATCGTCGTCGGAAACTGGCAACTGCCATGTGGTTGGCCCGATGGGGATCCACCCCCCATGCAAGAAATAACATATGACTGGCGACTGGGTCCTCGAATGTGCCCAGCGCGCAAATCCTGGACAAGCTTGGACCATGTGCGATCGACGCCTGCTCCCATGGATGGCTCAGACGTCCAACACCTCAACCACAATTGCAGGCAATCCTGTGGCATCTGCAATGCAGGATCTTTCCCATGTGCATACAAGTCCAAGAGCGTAGCACTGCAACGCCGAGAGAGCCGATGGGGCAACTGCTTCACACGTATGCGACCTCATCGTCTGCATAGGTCGTCCGAAAATCCATGCAGCTGATGGCCGCAAGCCCCCGCTGCAAGCGCTCCTTGCTGCTCGAGCTCCGACGTCAGCCTGTAACACCGAACTGTCCTCGCATATCTGGCTACTCTGTGATGCATCTGCCTATGCTTCCGACCACGTCTGACTCGAACAGCCCGAGCGTGGATACGTCCTCCTCCATAATCACCTTCCAGATAAGCTGCCTGCGCTGCAGCTCGGACATGATACCCTTTAAGTCGCACTCGTCGCACAATGGCCCGCGCATCCGCGAGCTTGGAACATACTACAACACTCTTCGAAGCAATCGTCAGACCGTGCTGCTCCATCTGCTCGAAAGTCGTGACGAGACAATGTGGTGAATGCTGCACAATCACCTGACGCGAACCACGTATGACCTGACCCAAGTCATCTATCCAAAGTCTACGTGATATCCCCATATTGGTGGTCGTGATGCGCTGGAGTATAAAGTAGGTGACCATATTCGCAAACTTCGTGCCTGCTCTCAACCCTTGCACTATGGATCGGGTCGGCGAAAATGCTGTAGAATACGCTCCGGGTTGCCTCAAACATTTCGTGGCCATACATATGAGCAATTATATACCGAGGACCTCGGCTGGAAACCCTAGACGGAGCGCCGCCGAACCGAACCTCAACCACCATATAGTGTTGTAAAAGCTGGCGATGTCCGGCAGCCCGTGGCCGTGGACCATGCCCAGCCGAGCCGCCAGCTCCTCGTCAACCACACGAATGGCAACGCCCCCCTTGATCGCCGCATCCCACGGTGCCTCGCAGCACTCGGACCAGCTCTGTACCCGGGGCTCCCGCGCCTTAGACCACAGGCGTGAGATGTGGGGCAACAGGCCGATAACCCTGTCGCCTGCCACCATCTTGGGCAGCAAGGTGCCAATTGTGAGCAGCAGCTGGCGAGGCCAACACTGAAACACCTCACATGCGTTCAAGATCACCGCCAGCTCGTCGAGGGCGGCGAGGGGAACGCGGCCCACGTCCACAGCCGAAAGCCTGTCAGAAACCATGGCAGCGTTGGGCTGGAGCATCTTGCCCGCGGTTTTCAATTGGTGGCCCGTGAGATCAGGAAGTCGTCCTTATCGAACCCGCTCTCGAATATGATCGAAGAGATCTGCCAGCTCCTTGATGGACTCGTGCTGCTGCGGGCTCCATAACTTCTCCCAGTGCGCCCTCTTGGCGTCCAGGATATCCTTGGGGTGCTGGATGGTGGTGACGCCCTGCTCCAAAACAAACGGGGCCGATGGCTGTTCGTTTATCGCGCGATGCAGACATGAGACTGCTGCCTGCGTCTCCATCCACTCCCTGAACACAGCGATCGATTGACTGACCGTTCGCGCGTGACTGCTCTTAGCTACAAGCTCGCTCTGACCCACAGCACTACGAAGACGCTCATCTTCGCAGGAGCGGAGGTAAGAGAGCACCGTCAGCCACTCGTCCCAGGAGAACTGGTCGCCTGGCCTGATACACTGGTGCCCCTGCTCGGGGGCTGACTCCCGCAAGCTCACGCCTGCGGCCACAAGGATGGACTGCTGCTTCTCCCCGTTGCAGCGGAGCCGATGAGCATGACACTGAGATATGACTGTATGGACTCGCGTCCACCATCCACTGATGACGCCCCGACGTCCCGGAGTGCTGCGACCCTCGCTGGGGTAGCATCCAGAACAACATCGGTGCGAAAGGTGCGTCCGCTCTCGAACGCCCAAGAGGGGCCTGATCGTGAAGTGCTGAAATGGAACACTCGAGGGTACGTACCCACGCGGCGTACATGCCGCTGATGAAATCACAATGGTTGGAGCCAACTCGAAAGGCTACGGGCTCGACAACAGCCTCATCGGGGCAGAGGGGGCCGACGGGACGAAACCGAAACCGGAGGGGGAAGAGGAGGAGGAGGCGGAGGAGGAGGAGGAGAAGGAGGAGGTAGAGGAGGAGGAGGCGGAGGATGAAGGGGAGAAGGAGGAGAAGGGGGAAAAGGAGGAGGAGGAGGAGGAGAAGGAGGAGGAGGAGGAGGAGGACGAGGAGGGGAATGAGGAGTGGAGAGGAGGACAAAGGAGAAATGAGAAGGAGGAGGAGGAGGAGGAGGAGGAGGAGGAGGGAGGAGGAGGGGGAGGAGGGAGGAGAGGAGGAGGAAGGAGGAGGAGGAGGAGGAGGAGGCGACGACGAGGAGGAGGAGGAGGCGATGAGGAGGAGGAGGAGGAGGAGGGGGAGGAAAAGGAGGAGGAGGAGGTGGAGGAGGAGGAGGAGGGGCACGAGGAGGAGGAGGAGGAGGAGGAGGAGGAGGAGAAGGATCGAGGATCGGAGGATCGAGGATCGAGAGGAGGAGGAGGAGGAGGACGACGCCAGTAGAAGGTGAGTCCAAGTCGCCCGAACCCACTCTACATCGAATAAAAGTTCAAAACTCGAGGGCCCCAGATCGGTATCCGCCAGGGCCCAGGACCCTCAGCCGCTATCTAGGCGGCAGCCCACTCCTCAACCTCTCGAGGCGGGTCTTCTGAGCGCTGAGAGTCTTGGGGACCTCCGAAGGTCCCTGACAAGGGGCCTTGAGACCACGCACCCTCCCAGACTCCCCAGCGAAGCAAGCACACCGCTCACAGAAGACGTACACACCCGCCTCGGCCATCCGATGGCCGAGGTCGCGGAACAGGGCCACGTCGGCAAAACGCCGCGCCCCAGAGTCCACCCCAGAGCTCGGCGCCCAGGTGGGGCCCGTCTCAAGGACCCTTGCCGCCGCCTCCAAGGCGACGTGGACCG
Source organism: Prorocentrum cordatum (assembly GCA_963575745.1). NCBI lineage: Eukaryota > Dinophyceae > Prorocentrales > Prorocentraceae > Prorocentrum > Prorocentrum cordatum. The sequence continues at coordinate 31,115 of CAUYUJ010002726.1, forward strand.
CATCGGAGGTCGGCCTCCAATCGGAGCAGCGCGCGAAAGCACAGGCGGCCTGCCAGCGCTGCACCTCGGTCGGCGTGCAGCGCGCCGAACAGGACCTGAGGGCGCAGAGACCAGCCGCAGTCCTGGTAGAGACACCACAACGCCTGCATCTCCATTCCTGGGCGGCATCGCTCCTATACATGCTGTGGCACGAGAGGGGCTCTCCAGGCTCTAAAATTTCATCAGGGGTCGGGCGGGGGCCAGGCCTCGGACGAGAACGAGCAGCTCCCTCCGACGACGACGACGCCCCAAGCCCCAGATCAATGGCCCGACCCCCAGCCCAAGCCAGATATTTGGCGAACTCCTGGCACTCCTTGAGCGCAATCCGAAACAGATCAGCCGTGCCCTGCCCAACCATCTGGCTGGCAGCACCAGCCTTGGCGAAGAAATCAGCCCAGGCATTACCCCGGACGTACAAAAAAGGCGGGCCAGATCCAGGGGTCGCCAGGGCCGCCTCCGACAGGTCCCTATGGGCAGGACACCAGTGAGTGGTGGGCGGGACCCCTCCGCGACGCACGACCGCCGCACGAATCTGCCGCCGCACAGCAGCATGCTCAGCCCCTGGACCTTCAGACTCCGCACTCCACTCCTGAGCTTCATTGGCCAGGCCCAAAAGATCAGTGACGACGACCTGCAGCGACGGGATTTTTTCCACCGCCCGCAAGTAGGCGACCCGCCCGGCGTCGCCAACCGTCTGACTGGCGCCTCCGAGTCTGCCATAGCACGCTCTTAGTGGCGTGCCCGACGCGCTCAGCTGGACAAGGCCCCAGCCGCACGCCCTAATCTCTGGTTGAGACGACCACATGCCCGACCCGTCCGTGAACGCAGCATTGGACCACTGCGAGGGATCAGATTCCCAATCCCCCCACCAGAAAATCGGCGGGTCACGCGGAGGGTCAGGGGGTTTCATCGGGAGCAACGGGGGCCCAACCGACAACTCAAAACTCTCAGGGCCCAGAGCGGCCCCTCGGCGCCCAACAGGCCCCTGGCCCAGAAACCTATCACGAGTTTTGGTCAGGGACTCAGAAATCGGAACTGCATCTTCGAATTCCAACAACTGCTCACGCAGCACAGGGCACTCGAGCAACAGGTGACCACGCGTCTCTCTGTCCGCTCCGCAGCCCCTACACTTAGGATCGGGGGCGAGCCCTTTGTCATGCAACTTGGCCTGGGGCCACCAGGAGTCAGACCAGAGAGACCGAAGGATTCCAGCCGACCTGAGGTTTTTGAGCGCGGTCCACTTGGACCCAGCACAGGCGCGGATCCCACGGGGCCACAACTCGGCGTCCGCGGGGAAACCAGGAAAATTAGCCTGGACGCGACGCATCTGCCAGCGCTGGATGCCAGCACGTAGCAACTTGATTAAATGCTGCGGATCAATATGTAGCAAAGAGTACACCATTCCCTGATCGGAACGGATAAGCACAGACGACCCCATGCACCAGTCAACGCGGAGGAGAGACAAAGCCACCACCGAAAGCGGGCCCGAGGCATGGAGCCAGGAGAATTTCTGACCCCGCTTTTCGGCCAGGGCCCTCCAGGCCCTCTCGAGAGTACCCAGGGACACAGTCTGCATCCAAACAACCTGGGCGTAGTGTTTGACTGGAGCGATCGTGGCTTCAAAGATCGGGTCACACCACGGATCCGACTGAGACGCCAAGTAGACCGTCAGGGACCCCCCACGACCCTTGGCGCCAACCAAAGCCCCCGCAGCAGCTCTCAACTTCCGAAGTTCGGCGTCCGTGGCCCCAGAAACTGCACAGCAATGACTAGCACCTGGAAGCAGGCCAGTGCGCCACAGAACAGACACACGAGTCCCCGCCACCTTCTGCAGAGGGTAAACACGCTTCATCCGACGACCAAGCTTAGCGATTCTCTGTCGGGTGAGCGGCCGCCTGCGCTCACGCCCAGAGAGCTCGTGACCAAGGTTACGCATGGCACGCTTGGCTTCCAGCCGAACCGCTCGGGCCCAGGGTTTTGAGGCCCGCAGGACCTTGCAATTGGCCACCACGTAGCCAAACCTCCCCGAGGCCGAGTCCTGGAGGACGATCCCGAGGGGCTTAACATCAGCTTTAAAGTTGGCCAGCGCAGTAAAAAGCTTAGAGATCCCACCCGCCTCCTCCCCAACCCACTGAATCGTGAGGTCGTCGACCAAAGCAAGAGGCACGACGCCACTCGCTCGGACACGCCGCACAGAGCGCAGGGTGAGGAGAGTGAGGAGGGAGGTGGAATGGGCACAGCCTGCAAGCATGCCCTGCCAGGATACAAAGGCCTCTGAATAGGAGGTGAAGGCCTTCAGCACCCTCGGCTGGCGATGGTATTCGATCACCATCCAGGCCAGCCGAAGCGGAAAACCATGGTGGCGGGCCTCACAGATCAGCTCGCCAGGGCTGACGGACTCGTAGGCCTTCCACGCGTCCACCGCCGCCGTCGCCGTGTGCCAGCCGAGCAGCGACGCGACCTCCACCATCAGGTTATGCTCGAACGCCGCCGCCGAGGAAGTGCGACCAACGCCTCCAGCTCCCCAAACATCACGGAGGTCTGTCTGAGCAACCCACTGCCGACTGATGGAGCTGCGGGCCTTAGCCCACACGCGAATCAGCGTCTGGACCAAGGCGATGAGACGAGACCCGCCTCCTTCCTTCGGCAGCCTAACCAGCGTGGTGAATATGCGATTGTCTGGCCAGAAACCCAACATCTCGCACCGTTGGAACAACTTTGACAGCACGATGAGACCTGCATCCGAGAGGTGCCACAACGCACGAGGAGCAATCCCCGACTGACCCACTGCAGTCTTCGCCTTGAACTTCAGGCAGACCAACCGCAGCATGGCCACGAACATCTCGGGCAAATGGTCCCAGTCGTCGAAATCGGAGGGCCGAGAACACTGCGTGAGGCCATGCACAGTCCAGATCTTCTTCCACTTATCCATCTCTCGCTGCACTAGTTGATGGGGGCTGGCCCGAGTGGTCTGGTCCAGCACCTCCTGCAAAGGATGAACACGGGTAAAACGATGCGCCATTGAAGCACCTCCACTTAACGCATCACGAGCCCACTGACGCCAACTGGCCCCTTGCTCACGTTCGAACTTCTTCCTAGCGTCCTCAGCACGATCCAGGAAGCTCTGTGCTGTGTGTCCAGCCACAGGGTCTGTCCAGACAGCGATGCCACGAGTCAAGAACTGCGCCGGGTCCACATCCAGCTTGCCAAGCGTCTCCGACGCCCGACCAATCTTCAAGTAGAACTGATTCAGCTCGCACAGCAGCCCAACTAAACGAGAAGTCTGACCAACAGTGACCGAGCACACCACGTTGGCAGCCATCAGCCTCTGCCCAAGCTCACAGACCTGCTGCCACATAGAGCGACCATGCCTGAGCCAGCGTGCCGCCACCTGCAGCGCCGCCACCTGCGGGGTCTGGTACACTCTCCGCCGAGGGGGCTTCCACTCGAGCTTCACCATGCGAAAGGCAACATCGCCCCCGCGGCCTCCATGCGACGAGCGATCCAACTGTCTGTGTCCCCATCGATCAGAAAGCTCACATTCAATACCATGCAACACCTGGCCCCAAGCGCGCTGTAGGACCACCTGGCCCTCAGCTGTCAGAACACAATGTAAAGCACGTTCCCATTCACGAGTTCGCGGGAAGGACGCACAGCCAATCGGAGCCTCGGACCCCCAGCCACGAGGCTCCACGGGCAGGCGAGCCCACGCCTCAACATCTTTCACAGCCAAGGGAAAGTGAACAGGGTGATGCGGGTACAGCTCAGACTCCTGGTCCACCCAAGGTGGGTCCACACGCAAAGCCAAACTGCTGCAAACAATGCCGAAGTCGATGATGCTACCTTGACATTTCACGCAGGTACACTCACGCGGCACACAATGGACTCCTGGAAAACCTTGGCTCCAACCTGTCATCATCACATCCGAGCTCATGTTGAAGTCACCAACGCAGACCCAATCAAGCTTTAAAGCCGAAAGCAACAGCAAGTAGTGTTGCAAGTGGGCCTGAATGAACGCGTTCCCGTCATTGAGCCCGACCGAATCATGAAAATAGGCTGACACAACTACGATGCCATTGCGCACACCCCAATGAACATGAGCAGCACAAAGCCTTCCAGGCGCAATGTCCTGGTCGAAGTAGGGCGCCGCCGTAACCGAGATGTGCGTCTTGGTCAGGATAGCCACGCCACCAGAGGTTCCACCACCATCTGACGGCATCGCAGCACTCCACACTCCATGATCGCCGAGATCCTTCGCCTGATTTTGCAACGAACTCAGCCGAGACAAGATACCATGATGCTCCTGCACCGCGATAATGGAGCTGGGCGGGCCAGCTGCTAAAAACTTGATGAGAGGGCCGCCGCTCGAAACGTTCACCGTCGTGATGAGGCCCTTGACCACCCTCCCATCGCCACCACGCACGCCTGCATGTAAAAGTTCTGCAGGCGGCTGTCCTGACACGTCTTTCGAAGCTGCTACGAGCTCCACAGGGGACGAGAGAATCGCCTGCGGCTGCTGGCACCCTCTGCCACCCGATGCCACAGAGGGCGAGGGTGGTGAGCAGCGCATACAGCCGCTGGCGTCTGCAATCGAAGCCGACGAGACGCATGTCGATCATGTCTCGCCACGAGGAGGTAGCACATGTGGCGACCTCTGCTGAGCCTGCTTCGCAGCAGGCCCAGTGAGTGCACCGCTCGACGCCGAGGAACCAGTCGCCTCCGAACTCCCAGCGCTGCATGCCGAACCCCCCGAGGTCGAGGTAGTAGGCAGAGAAGAACCTGAGAAAGTACCAGACATCATCATGGCGACCGACAATAAACATCGTAGCACAAGCATGATTATCCAGCAATTAATACGGGCTCCAGGCCGTCGCACCACTGAAGGCTTTCTTGGCCATCGCCCGCAACTCTTCAACCTCAGACGGTAGCTCTCCGACGAAGCCGACTGCCGAGAGACCTTCCCGCAACTTGTCCTCTTCCATCCCGTCAAAGTCAGGCTCCGTGAACTTCTGCCTCTTCTGGGACGGTTCGCCATCAGAACCAGTGGAACCCCCGCCCCCATCAGATGCCTGAACAGGTACCACCAGCTTGTCCACCAGCAGGTTGGCCTTGACCGCGACGAGCAACTCTCCGTGGACTCCAGCCGCCGCCAGCAACGCGTCCAGCACCGACGTGTCGATCTGCCCGCCAGCAGCAGGCTTGGCACCATCAGGAAGCTGCGGAGCAGAGTTGCCCAGCTGTTGCAGCTGGCCCTCGAGCTCCACGATGACAACCCTCTGGGCTGCTGCTTTAGACTCAGCTTCTGCCGCATCCTTCTGCAATTGCGAGAGCTCAGCCGCCTTAGCAGACGCAGCCTTCTCCAACTTCTGCAACTTAGACGTCTCATTATGTAGCTTCGTGGACAACTGCCGAATCTGCGCACACAGCGGTTGCTTGGAACGCCGCTTCTCCAGCAACGCACCCTTGGCCGCCAGCGCATCGGCCGCCACCTGCTCCATGCCTGGCACGCCGACACAAGCTGCATGGATGCCCTCTTGAGCCGCCACCTGCAACATAATCTTAGCGTCCTCGTCATCCTCCGACTTGCTCTGCTCAGCGAGCTGCACCCCAGGCTGCGCCCCACTGGGAAGCTTCTGGGCATTCTGCTTGCGGAGCTCGGCGACCTCCGCCTGCAGCCGAGCGAGCAACTTGGCCGTGTCCGATGCCGTCGCCCATGGAGGGGAACGCTCGGGCTTGGGCTTGCGCACCGTCGGGACCTTGGGCTCCACGTTGCGAAGGAAACACGATCCCTTGTGCATCCCTCCACATCCGTCTTTGACCCGCCCAGCACAGTACATCTTGTACCCTGGATTGACCCAAGGTTCACCAGAGCGCTGCACACAAAAGCGACAAAGCCAATCCTGCTTCTCAGGCGGAGGGGCCATGGCTGCGACGGCTGGGGAGTCAGGTTGGAGGCTCGCGAACCCCTCGACCGAGGGACCTCCGTACACACAGTTATCTGCCGCGGACTAGCGGTATCCGTTTTTGCCAATGCGGGCTCAGCCCGCCAAAGCATAAGTCTTGAGCCAAAATGGCTACGGAGCAGGAGGAGGAGGAGAATAAGGAGGAGGAGGAGGAGGAGAAGGATCGAGGATCGAGGATCCAGACGAGGAGGAGGAGGAGGAGGAGAAGGATCGAGGATCCGAGGATCGGAGGATCGAGGATCGAGGATCGACTCCTCGATCCAGCGGCGGAGCTGGACATCTGCGCGGAATCCGCCGAAGGGCCTTCCGACCAGCGGGGCATCCCTCCCTGGCCTCGCCTCGGGGCCGGGGCCTGGCTCGGGCTGGGGCTGGGCTCCTCGATCGATCCTCGATCCTCCTCCCGTTCCTCGGCACTGTTCGGTGGGCACGGCACGGGGCTGCGGCAGAGTTCGGCATAGCAACCGCGCGACCGCACGCGAGCAGCTTGCGCGAGAAGGTCGGCACAGTCGACCCCACTTTATCCCGTCGCTCAACTGATGAGGGCCCGCGCGGAGCGAGGAGGGGGAGGAGCGAAGAGTGGGAGGAGGAGGGGGAGAAGGAGGAGGAGGAGGAAGAGGAGGAGGATGACGAGGAGGAGGAGGAGGAGGATCGAGGATCGGAGGATCGGAGGAGCGAGGTACAGTCGGCACAGTCGACCCCGCTGTCGCCCGTCGCTCCAGTGCTGAGGGCCCGCGCGGATGTTTCCTGGATCGGCGCTGGGCCCCCCTCCCCCCCGGGCGGCGCCCTCTGGTGCCGCTCCTGGCGCGCTGCTCGCGCGCCAGGGCAGGGGATCCAGCGCCGATATATATAGATATATATATATATATATTGAAAACACAAAGAAAAGCACAAATCCCAGGATTCCCCAAAGATCCAATATGTCTTCTGGAAGTTCGTCTTCCTCCTCCACTTCCAACGTGTTCGCAATTCGTCTTCCTGGGCATCGACGCCTCTCTGTGCCTGATTGTGTGTCTGCTTGTGTTCCCTCCGGATTGTTGCAGGGCGCGGGGCTATGGCAGAGTTCGGTGGCAACGCATTGGTGTCTTGCCATCTTGCTGGCTCTTGCAAGTCGACGCTGAACGACCCTAACCGACGCTGATCGACGCTACATCGACGCTGATCGACGCTAAATCGGCGCTGCCCCATCGACTACCAAACGCTAGGGCACGCCAGTGCACTCTGAAGACGGAATTGCGAGATAAACAAGGCTCACATGATTTGCTGCCGAAGCAAAGCACTTGCTGTTGTATGCATCATAGCTGGAGCGAGGCTCGAGACAAAGGCGACGAAGCCTCAAAGTCTTAGCCGTCGGGGCTCCTCTAGTAAAGAGTCCTTTAGGTCCCTTTGGCCCTGTGATTTCTAAGTCGCTGTGGGCCACGAGGAGATTCACTGGCGTCAGCCCAGTGGACGTCGAACTCCTGAGGGGACTGGCTCAGAGCTCAGATTCACAGGCCAGGTGCAGGGACGGGTCCTCGTTGGTAGAACCCCTAGGCAGGACTGAACGAACGGGAAGACCTGACTCGAGTGCCAAATGAGATCAATCAGCATCGAATCGGACAATCGGATCGGATCGAAATGTGCGTCGGTTCGGGCCGCATCGCCACAGAATCGGAATCGGAATCGAATCGGATCGGCTAGGCCAGGAAGCACAACAGCGCCATGCAAGCATCGAGTCGCATCGGATCGCCAGAACATCGGAATCGAATCGGATCGAAATGGCCGAAACCGCAATCGCACCGGATCGATCGGATCGAACTGGGCCCTGAGCGAGGGGAGGGCAGCAGACCCGCAAGACCTGTCCAGGCAAACACCTGTCCAGGTTCGCGGGGATGCCTGGGCCGAGCCTGGGCGCCAGCTCGGAGCCTGGGGCGCCTCCACTCCCCTGCGGATGTTGAGAACGGCATCCAACTGCAATATCTCAGGAGGGAAAGAAACACACAGACACAATTAATCGTCGATTCCTCAGAAAATATGGGAAAATATGGGAAGTGGGGGGGAAGACAAAAACCCAGAAAATATGAGAAAATATGGGGAATTATTTTATTTGTGTGTATTTACTTGTGTGTCCTTGGGCCCCTCCAATATGCCTCTGCACGCCGTGGTGTCAGCTCTCGCCTGAGCGACAGGCCTCATCGGGTGCTGCTATCTCCATGGGGCGCTGCTGTACTGGAGCGTGGAGTGGACGTGCTGACCCCCCCCCTTAAAACGACGCGAAGATCGGGACAAAATCGGATCGGGAGAACTCGAAACTTCTGAGAATCGGGGGGGGGGGAGGATGTATTGGGCGCCGCGGCCGCTCCAGAGCGTTCCGGAACGCTCTGAGAGCGCTCCGGAACGCTCTGGAGCGATTGATCCCGATCCTGGCCCTGTTTTACCCCTGCCCCCCGCCAACTCGGGAGGTGCGCCGCCAGAAGCTGTCCACATCTGCTGCCGCGGGGTCGTGCCGCGGGGGCTCGGGGAGCGGCGGACGCGGCGGTCCGCCCTCCCAGGCGGGCGGGCCGGTCTCCGTACCCACCGCTCCCCGAGACCCAAGGGCACAGCTGCGAAGCGGCAGATGCAGACGCTGGGGGGGGGGGAAAGGAGGGGCCGGCTCACGGCGCACGGGGGGGAACAGTGACCTGGAATCGGCGATGCGTCGCCGATGGATCGGCGATTGGCCCCCGGCCCTGCAGAATTTCATCCGGAGTGGCTGTTTTGACGGCCCCTGGGTGCGGCGTGGGCCCCCTGAGAGCGAGAAAGAATCGAAAGCCGTCCGTTGCGATGCTCCGGCCACGCGAGCACGTCGGGGGTCGGCGCTGGTCTCAGCTCCCGTGGCGGGAGAACGCCCCCGATGACCAACGAAGGCGCCCCCCGCCTCTCCCGCGTCGACGGTGACGGGAGCCTCTTCTCTCGGGGAAGCACAAAACGGCACCGACACCGCTACCCCTCAGGCCTCTCCAGGGATACATTCTGACGAGAAGAGGCCGGCCGTGGTGACGAGGACGCTCCAAGACGAGCAGCTGTCTGGGCACCTCTTCCTCCACTGGCTGATGGCGCCCCCAAGGGGGAGGGCGAGGGGGGGGGCTTCTAGGAAAGCGGCGGCCCAGGCCACCGAAGATGAAACTGAGCTGACCCCAATGACCCAACATGATCCCGACAGGGCATCTTGAGAGTCTCAGGCTGCCTTTGCGATGACCCGTCTGATGGGCAGCGGGCGATGCCGAGATGGCCCCAAGGCCAGAAGATGAACCCACGCACATCAAGGGCGATTCCAAACTGGCCGAGCGACGCCCGCACTATCCAAACATGACGCGAGTGTAATCTGAAAGCGACCTGACGACAACTCTAAGATACATCCAATGTCGTTCGCAAGTCGACGCAGAGGGCGGTCACGCGACCTACATATCATGCGAAATTGATCCCAAGATGGCCGGCTTCAAGAGGCCCTGACGAGGGGTCCGCGGCGAGACGAAGGCGCGTGCATCGCCTGAAGATGGCATCAAGACGGCCCCACCACAGCAGGAGTCCGTGAATTTATGAGCCCCAGCCTGCGTCCAGCCGATCCCAACACGGCGGAATATGTCAAGGGCCCGTGATGTTGGTTTAGCCTATTTTTGATGGGTGGGATTGTGATCTGGCTGAATCAAACCTATGATGTTAAGAGGGCGGCGGGATCCCGGCCGACCCAGGAAGGAAGACTACCTTGCCAAGCTTCTACGGGGGCAAGGGGTTCCGAAGGCGCACTGGTACTACCGCCTAATTCCGCCGCCCTCGCAATACTTCTGCCGTCTTCCGCGCGGCGAGCGCCATCATAAGATTCGAGGACCTTTCACTGGGCCGATGTGGGGCCCCTAGAGGGGCCCTTTAGGGCCCAAGAGGGGGCCGTCAGGGCCCGAAAAGTGTAATTTTCGTCCCACCCCTGCATCGCCCCTCCACGAAGCGACGCCCAACTTAGAGGCCCTGGGGGCCTTCTACGACGGCCCTCCGCCCTCTCCCGAGGCCGCCCCCTTTGCGCTCCACACCCTCTGCGGGCGCCGCCAGTGGCTGTCCAGCGAGCAGAAGGCCCACCCACACACTAATCACCCTGACAAGTGAGGCCGTTCCGTAGATGCACCCAAGGAAAGCATCGAACAGGACAGAGCTGATTCGTCAACGCCCAGGGCCGTGCAGAAGACGCCTGTCCCTGGGGAGATCCGACGGTACCGATGCCACCGCTACGTGCTCCCCAGACCTCTCCCGGGGCGCGTGCTGACCAGGACTTCGAGGCGAATCCAGCGGTGGCGACGAGGGCCTCCCAGGAGGCCCAAAAAGGCGAAAACGAGGCGGGGGCAGCGGCACCGGTACCCTTTCCCCCTTCGAGTTGTGGGGGTCGGGGTGGTTATTCCTTCTTTGACCGCCGGCGCCCCCGAGCTCCACGTCGCCCCCGTCGCTGCCTCCCGTCGCGCCAGCCAGCCCGCAGAGCCGGCCCGCGCGGGAGCAAGCGCCACGGGACAGGGCGAAGCCAGAGAGGAGCAGCGCCGTGGCCGCGAAGAGGCCAGTGCTGTGGAACCTCGGCTCGCCCACCTCTGTGGAGTCCTCCCAAAATTCCCTCCTCCTCCTCCGCCTCCTCCTCCTCCTCATCATCATCATCATCAGCATCATCATTACCATCATCATCACCCTCCTCCTCGTCCCCCTCGTCCCCCTCCTCGTTACCCTCCTCCTCCGTATCAGCCTCCTCTTCTGAATAGTACGATTGTTCTTATTGGTATTATTATTGCGATTTTTATTATTACTCTTATTATTAGAATTAATATTATTCGTATTATCAGTATTATTATTAATCTTATTATTATTATTAGTAGTATTAGTGTTATTATTATTATTATGAATATTATTATTACTATTATTACTATTATTATTAGTGTTATTATTATGATTATTAGTTATAATGCTCTTCTTCCCCCTCCTCCTCCTCCTCCTCCTCCTCCTCCTCCTCCTCCTCCCCCTCCTCCTCCTGGTCCTCCTCCCCCTCCTCCTCCCCCTCCTCCTCCTACTTCTCCTCCTCCTCATCCTCCATCTCATCATCCCTTCTCCTCCTCCTCCTGCTCCTCCTCCCATGCTCTTGCTTCCCCCTCCTCATCCTCCTCCACCCCCTAGAACCTCATCCTCCTCATCCTCCTCCACCGTCCGCATCCGTCTCCTCCTCATCTCCTCATCTTCACCTCCTCCTCCACCGCCTCCTCCTTCATCTTCACCACCATCCGCCCTCCTCCATCGCCTCCTCCTCCTCCTCTTACTCCTCCTCCTCCTCCTTCCTTCTTCCTCCTCGGGTTCTCCTATCCTCCTCCTCCTTCCTCGTCCTCCTTCTCCTCCTCTTCCACCTCGTCTCCTCCCTGCACAGCCACCTCCTCCTTACCCCCTCCCCCTCCGCCTCCTCCTCCTCCCCCCTTATTCCATCATCCTCCTCCTCCTCCCCTCCTTCACCTCCTCCTCTCCTCCTCCCGCCTTCCTCCTCCTCCGCCTCCTCCCCTGTAGCCAGTTTGGTTCACGTTCGACCGCTCCTTTTCGGGGGGGGGGGGGGAGCTTGCCACAGCCGTGGGCTCGAGGTGCTGGCTAGTTGCCTGCCCTAGCGCGCCCTTGCCGCTGGGCGCCATCTCGTGGCGCTCCCTGGCGGCCGTGGCGTCGTCTTGCGGGCGTTCGGCCAGTTGCCTGCGCACGCTTCGGCTGGTTTTCGAGGCGTTCGGCAAGGTTCCGCGTCCGTCCGGCTGGTCGTCGATGCGCTCGGCAAGTGACCTGCGCCCTCTCCTGCTGGTCTTCGAGACGTTCAGCAAGGGTCCTCGTCTGTCTGGCTGGTCTTCCAGGCGCGACAAGTGGCCTGCGCCAGATTATCTACAGCACACTCGACCCCAAGGAGGTCGCAACGCAGTAATGCAAGGGTCAAGAATGACCATGAGTGGAGGCGGCTACATGAGGCAACAAACGACCTTCCTCAACTGCATCGGTTTGCTCCCCATGGCTTGCGGCAAGCCAGATTCCTCTGCAACGTTTGCTATGACGTCGGGAAGTTCTTTGTGGTTTAAGATCGCTCCTCCCTCCTCCTCCGTCTCCTCCTCCTCCTCCTTCTCCTCCTCCTCCACGAGTCATGATATGTGCGGGTCCTCCCAATGATCCTCGAACTGCTCCTCCTCCTCCTCCTCATCCTCCTCCATTTCCTCCTCCCCGCCCCTCCTCCTCCTCCTCCACGCCTCCTCTCTTCCCCATCCTCCACCTAAATCCCGTCCACCCCAACACTCCTCCTCCTCCTCCTCCTCCTCCTCCTCCTCCTCCTCCTCCTCCTCTTTCTCCTCCTCATTCTCCTCCTCGTCATCCTCCTCCTCATCCTTCTCTTCCTCTTCGTCCTCCTCCTGCTCTTCTTCAGTTTATCAATACTCGTAGTATCATTATGGTCGTCCGTATCAACCTCCTCTTCATATTCTTAGTACTTCGAATATTAATACTCATCTTACCAATAGTATCATTCGTATCCGTATGATTGTTCTTCGTCTTAGTAGTATTAGTAGTGTTCTTCTTATGTTGATTAGACATCGTCTCTGTATTGTTACTATTATTATTGCTCCTCATCCTCCTCTTCCTCCTCCTCCGCCTCATCCTCCTCCTCATCATCCTCCTCTTCCTCCTCCTCCTACTCCTACTATTCCTGGTCCTCCTCGTCCTCCTGCACCTCCTCGCTCGCTCGCTCCCTGGCTCCTCTCCTCCTGCTTCTCCTCCACCTCCTCCTCCTCCTCCTCTCCCTCCTCCTCCTCCTCCTCATCATCATCATCATCATCATCATCAGCATCAGCATCATCATCATCATCGTCATCGTCATCGTCATCATCATCGTCATCATCATCGTCATCATCAGCATCATCAACATCATCAGCATCATCATCATCAGCAGCTGCAGCAGCAGCAGCATCATCATCATCATCATCATCATCCTTTTCCTCTTTCTGCTCCTCCTCCTCCTCCTCCTCCTTCTCCTCTTGCTCCGGTTCCTGCTCCTCCTCCTGCTCCTCTTCTTCTCCCTCATCCTCCTCATCTTCCTCCTTCTCCCCCTCCTCCTCCTCTTCCTCCTCCTCCTCCTCCTCCTCTCCTCCGCCTCCTCCTCCTTCTCTCACCACCGCCTCCTGCTCCTCCTCCTCCTCCTCCTTCTGCTCTCCTCCTCCTCTCTTCTCCACCTAATCGCTCCATCCTCGCCTGCTCTTACCTATTCCACCTCCTCCTCCCTCCTCCTTCTCTTCCTCCTCCCTCCCTCTCCTCCTCCTCTTCCTCCTTGGTCTCCTCCTCCTCCTCCTTATTCCTCCTCTTCCTCCCTTGAACCTTGTCCTCCTCCTCCTCCTCCTTTCTCATCCTCCTCCTCTAACTCCTGCCTCCTCCTCTCCTCCTCCTCACTCCTCCTCCTCCTCCTCCACCACCTCCTCTCCTCCTCCTCCTCTACTCCTCCTCCTCCTCCTCCTGCCCCCTCCTCCTCCTCCCCATCTCCCTCCACCGCCTCCGATTCCGCCTCCTCCTCCTCGTCCTCCTCCTCCTCCTCCTCGTACTCCTCCTCCTCCTCCACGTCCTCCTCCTCCTCGTCCTGTCCACCACCTCCTCCCCACCTCCGCCTCCTCCTCCTCCTCTCCTCCTCCTCCCCCTTCTCCTCCTCCTCCTCCTCCTCCTCCTCCTCCTCCTCCTCCTCATTATCCTCCTCGTCCCCGTCCTCCCCAAACCCGTGCGGCGACAGACCGCGCGGTGCTCTTGGAATCCCCACTCGCCGCACGGTTCGTTGCCGAACGGTTTTGGGGCCTCGGAGGCCTCAGCTGCCCGAGACGCCGTCGGAGCGCGATCTGAGTCCCAGAACCG
>CAUYUJ010002726.1:60000-86473 GCA_963575745.1 Prorocentrum cordatum
GTGCGGTGGGCGCATGCGAGCGTTGGCATTTAAGCCTTCGGTGGAGCTCCCTATGCGGCCACGAAACGTGTGAGGGGTGTACCGAAACAGACATGCGGAGGGGAGAGGAGGTGGGAGACGCGGGGCGCTATCTCTTCAAAACAAGGACCCAACACCACAGGATGATTGGGAATTGGGATACCCTCCACGAACCGACCTCGACCTTCTGCCTCGATCCGACTGTAGCGCCAACGTGCGCGTGTCCACCGAAGTTCTTCGGATGCACAGCGTGCGAATCAACGAGGGTCGACGCGGGCTGCACGCCGTCGAGGGGGCAGGCGACAAGTGTGAAGCACACACACGCACACACATTGGGCCAACGCACGTCCTGAGGATCATCGACGCTCCTTGCCTACGGCCATGGTCCTATTCTTAGCGTCGTGTGTGTGTGTAATTTCAGGCCCTGCGAAACCGAAACCGTTTGCACGCTGAGCAGCGCAGGGGCGCACACGCTCGGGTGAAACAGCCCTCTGGCATAGACAGTAAGCACCAACCACGCATGATACACGCTAAGCGCGGAGCACTTAGCGTGTATAGGCGCATTCCCAACTACACGCTGAGAGAAGGACCAGGACCGTAGACATCCTCCAATCAACTCTTTCAATCCGCAGCCCCAGAGCTACCGACCCCTTCCCCAAGGGTCGCTCGTCCAAGATCCATTGTTGATGGTCCCTGGGCCCGAAAAGGGCTCCCAAAAGCCAGAATCGGAGATTGCGCTTTTTGTCCGTGACGCCAGCGGTCGCCAACGCGTTCGCGAGCCGGCGGGGCGCGCCGCACTACAGGCACACTAGCGCGGGTGGAAAAGAAAAGGGCGGGCGCAGAGGCGGAGAGGGGGGGGGGCAGGCCTCCTCCGCAGAGGGATTTCGACGTGAGGAGAGCGCAACCGACCTCGGGCACCAGAAACTGCTGCACATCTGGATGGTACGCCTCAGTTTGGTGCGAGCGCGGGGAGGAAGTGAGAAGGGGCGGGCTTCATCAGAAGTTTCGGAAGTCCTCGGGCTCTCTGAGACGCTTCCCCAGGCGCCCCTGAAGACACAGAGCACCTCTCAAAAGGCCGAAGGGCTTGTGAGAAGCCCCGCCGCCTATCCTGGGAAGGCCTGCTCCGTCTCACTTTCCCCCCTTGCTCGCCGCCGATCAGTGCGAGCTGCAGAAAGCAAAATCGAGAAAACACGCCCAGATTGAAAGCCACGCCTTATTCTTACCATGATCATTATTATTTTTCTTCTTGGTATTATTCTTCTGATTCGTATCATTCTCCTTCTTAATATAATTATTGCCATCGGCGGTCTGGGCTCCTTCTGCGTGCCCCCCGGTGGCCGCGCAGCGGCTCCACCAGCTCCGGCGGCAGCGACGCCCGCACCTCCCCCTGCCACGGAGCCGCGTGGCCCTCGGGCTCGGCGGCGACGGCCGCGCCCCGCCGCAAGGCCTCGAGCAGACCTTCTCTTCGGGCGGGAGGGCGGACCGACGGCGACGGCGGCGGCGACGATGGCGAAGCCGCCTCCTCCTCCTCCTGCTCCTCATCCTCCTCCTTCTCCTGCTCCTCCTCCTCCTCCTTCTCATCCTCCTCCCCATCCTCCTCCTCCGCATCCTCATCCTCATCCTCATCCTCCTCCTCATCCTCATCTTCATCCTCGTCCTCGTCCTCGTCCTCCCTCCTCCTCCTCCTCCTCATCCTTCTCCTCCTCCTCCTCCTCCTCCTCCTCCTCCTCCTCTCTCCTCCTCCTCCCTCCTCCTCCTCATCATCATCATCATCATCATCATCATCATCATCATCATCATCATCATCATCATCATCATCATCATCATCATCATCATCATCATTATACATCATCGTCATCATCATCATCATCATCAGCAGCATCATCATCAGCATCCTCATCCTCATCCTCATCCTCCTCCTCCTCTTCCTCCTCCTCATCTGTAACATCATATTCCTCACTCCTCCTCCTGTGCCTCCTCGTCCTCCTCCTCCTCCTCTTCCTCATCATCATCATCATCATCATCATCATCATCATCATCATCATCATCATCATCATCATCATCATCATCATCATCACACCATCACCATCACCATCACCATCACCATCATCATCAGCAAACTCAGCATCATAATCGTCAACATCATCAGCATCATCATCAGCATCATCATCAACGGCATCATCATCCTCATCCTCATCCTCATCCCCATCCTCATCCTCATCCCCCCTCCTCCTCCTCCTCCTCCTCCTCCTCCTCATCATCATCATCATCATCATCATCCTCATCCTTATCCTCCACTTCGTCACCCCTCCTCATTCTCATCCTCCTCATCCTCCTCCTCCTGTACCTCATCCTCCTCCTCCTCTTCTTCCGCATCCTCACCTTCCCGTCCTCCACCGCTCCCATCGACGAGGATGGTGGTGACGACGACGTCGTCCCCTCCTCATCCTCCTCCTCCTCCTTCTCCTCATCCTCCTCATCCTCCTCATCCTCCTCATCCTTCTCACCCTCTTCATCCTCATCCTCCTCTTCCTTTCCCTCCTATTCCCCCTCCACCCTCCCCCCCTATGCCTGCTCATCCCTCTCTCACTCTCTCCCTATCCGCCTCCGTATGTTTCGGCCTCTCTCTCTCTCTTACCCTGTCTTTCGTCAGAGAATCGACTTCCCTGGACGACACAGCGTCTCCGTTGTTCCGATCTAACCCTGGGAATCCACTCACATGGACCTTGTAAACCGATGGGTCCTTGACCATATCTTCCGACATCGATGCGGTGTGCCGTCAAGTAGAGGTGAGACAGGATAGTGAGACGCGCGCTAAGAGAAAGAGAGAGAGAGAGAGAGACAAAAGAAAAACAACAAGAGAGAGAGAGAGAGAGGCGCGCGCACCCTTCTTTCCGCTAAGACGCCAGCTGCGTCCCACCCTCACACGTGTCGCGAGCCACACTCGTGCAGTGGAACGCCCACGGGAGCCCAAAAGAGAGACGCAGGGAGCGAAGGCCAGAAGCCCCCCCGCGGCGGACACCGGAGCAACTTCACCCCGCGTGCCAGCCAGCCTCCGGCACAGACTCGCCAGAGGGGGCCAATCCCAAAGACAGTCTTTGCAGCGCCACCCGTCCGAGCACATCGCACGGATTCCTGCTGCAGGGGTGAGGGCTCCGTCGCTCGACATGGCCCTGAATGTTGTTGGACGGGGACCGCGGGCACCACTGGCCCCCGAGGGCTAAGCTTCGACCTCGTCCACCGTGAGCTGCCATCCCAACCTCGACTCGAAACCGCATGCCATGAGCTGTCGTCCCACCGGTCACTTCCTGAAGTTCACGATCCATCGTCACGACCCGAACTCTTCTGCCACCGAGGTTCGGTCCGATTCTCGGTTCGATTGTCGGTCCACCATCCGCTCGTGTCGTCCCACACGTCTCTGCTACCACGGCCTCCTTCATTGGCCTGCCCCTGGCTGTCCCGCTGCCAGAGGACTGCTATTTGCCAGCAGGGGCATCGTCCAAAGGATGCGTGCGCCCTCTCTGGGTTCATTTCGCCGAGTCTGCTCCGTGACCATGGTCGTGTTCGTCAGCTGCGGCCCTGCCACGGTGACCAAAACGCCCACGCGACGCATCTCACCCGCGGTCAGGATATACGTGACGGACGATCGGGTCGGCTGTCGCGGCAACGCCGCGATCCCTTGCACCCGCCGCCTCCCTCGCCGATAGCCAGCCAAACTCGATCCTGTTCCAGGGGTTGCCCCTGACGCCAGCGGCAGTTCGGGCAGGGACACCACAGGCTCGTCATTATCATCTGTCACTTGTTTCTTGTCGGCATCAGTTCCTGAGAGAACCTGTTTCCCGCCACCTACAGATCTCGGAGATTCTGCCCCGACGTGATCCTGCATCATCAGGATCGCTACCGTAGGGAGCCTTATTCGGCTCACTCCGATGGCGCGTTCCATCTTCGCACGAGCGCCTCGCGACTTCTCATCGTCGCTGAGCCCCCAACCTCTGCCAAGGGTGTCAAGGACACCTTCAATGGCCTTACATGTATCATGTGCGTCTATTTCATTATTGACAAACTCAGCGCCGCTTGGGTCCAGGAAGTACGTCGCCTCAAGGGCGCACCTACCTCTCGACATCTCAGCACAGATATCCTGCAGCTGGGAGACCACAAATTAGCGGAACGGTTCCTGGGTCTTACTCCAACGAATGTCCTGTCAGGGGTGCACAACTTCTTTGAAGACAGGACGATGACACACATTGCATTGCGAGCAAGCCAGCCCTTGCCACCCAGGTGCCACGGAATGCGCTGCGCCTCGTAGCAAAAATCACTCCACTGCTCCAGGACCATCCGCGATATAAATCCCGAAGTTGCCTCGGAGAAATACACATGGACAACAGCTGTCGCCAGGCATTTTCTCACGCTATAACCCCGTTCCCCAGATAATAAATAATAACTCCCCCCTTAACCCCTGACTGGTTATAACCCCCGGGTCAGACATGTTTGATTGTGGAGAGGGGCGGCGAGGCCGAACTTGATTATCGCAGGGGGAAGTTGCGAATCGAAATTGCAATCGTCTTATGTTGAGTAGCAACATAAAAAAAAACGCTGAGCATGGCAATGGAGGTCTCACCATTTCAGCTCTCGCAAGTCACGAGTGTGTGGCAGGGCTGTGGGATTCTCACCATTTCAGCTTTCTCAAGCCACGAACGTGCGGCAGGGCCATGGGATTCTCACTTTCTCAGCCTTTCCCGAGTCAGGACCGCGTGGCAGGGCCGTGGGGACCGATTGGATTTTGAAGTGAACATGCGTTCTTTGTGTAGTACTTTTTTAGCACATCCTCACCATCACCATCATCATCAGCAGCAGCATCACTATCATCAGCATCATCATCATCATCATCATCATCATCATCATCATCATCATCATCATCATCATCATCATCATCATGAATCAGCATCATCAGAAGCATCATCATCAGCATCATCGTTATCATCGTTATCATCATCAACATCATCATCATCATCATCATCATCATCATCATCATCATCATCATCATCCGAATCATCCGAATCATCCGGATCATCATCATCATCATCATCAGCAGCAGCAGCAGCAGCATCCTCATCCTCATCATCATCATCATCATCATCATCATCATCATCATCATCACCATCACCACCATCTTCATCACCATCATCCTCCGCCGGGAAAAACGTTTATTCTCCCCCCAAGACCCCGAACTTTACTATCCCCAGGATTTTATCATCAGGGGTATAGGGGCTATTCAATCCCGAGTGTCTCAGCTTGCACCTGCGCATCAGACAGAGATTCAATATGAACAGCTTTACGACCCCCTCCATGGAGAGACGGTCCCGGAACAGCCACCAGTACTCGGGAGCGAACGAATTATTTCCGTCGTCTTCCAGACACGGTCTGCTGCTGACCCTTGTTGACTTACTCAAAGAGCTACCTCATCAAGCCCCTTCGTATCACGCAGATTCCCGAACTTGATGGCAGCTTCTCTGCCCCTTTCGATGTTCTGCTAGGAGGGGACCTGGCATTGCCGTGCCATTCTTACGATTGCTTCGTAGCTGGGTCCGACATCTGGGGTTTCGGCCCATTCGGCCCAGTGTTCTCCAAGGTCAATCATCTCTGATGGAAAGCAAAGGATGGAAGCGCGGATCATTCAGATCAGGATTAGCCATAAGTCGGGCGCGTCCCCCTACAGGGGGATTTTGGGCCAAAAATTAAAGATACTCAAACAGTACCCCCACCATATTCAGAAATAGTCACAAAAAAACGTCCCCAGACATTTTTAAACTATTTTTGAATATTCCCCCTGTAGAGGGATAGGCCCGACTGAAGATTAGTCAACGTGCACAGTTCTGGGTACCAACTGAGCACGTCTTCCCTCTGAGTCGATCCTGTCCTGCCAGAGGCACGAGTGTAGGAACGCACCCTCCGCACCACTTCCTTGAGCTTCCCCAGGAATGACGAGCGGCATGCCGCAAGCTTGCTGCTCTCCTCGCATCATGGTGTCCAGTCGGAGCGAGTCATAGCCTGCGGGTCCTCGTGTCCCATCCCTCTGAAGGGGGCGCGAACACCACGATCCACACGACTCCGTCCACAGGTTGCGGCGATCGCTCATCTGCTTATCAAGGCAAGGGTGTTCGCCCTCGAGGAGCGATGGCACAGAAGAGTGCAAATGTCCGCACCCCCCATTAATCGCCCCCCCAGGACGCACCGCCCGAGGGTCACCCCCAGATGTGGCTCCAGACGGCCCCCACAAACAACCCAACCGCCCCAGCTAGGAGCTCGCCTTCCAGGGACCCCCGAGACACGAACGTCGGCGCCTCCCGACTCGCGTCGACGAGACTGCCGAGTGCCAACCTCGCTCCCGCCCTCCTCCCTTCTCCTTCCTCCTCTCCTCCGCAGCGTGCGTCCTCCCCCCTCCATCTCCAGCGGTCTCAGGAGACTGCCCTGAACAATGGAAGACCACGACAACCAACGAAAAACACAATCGGTGCG
The DNA here is from genome assembly GCA_963575745.1 of Prorocentrum cordatum. NCBI lineage: Eukaryota > Dinophyceae > Prorocentrales > Prorocentraceae > Prorocentrum > Prorocentrum cordatum. The sequence goes on from CAUYUJ010002726.1 coordinate 66,535, forward strand.
ACAAAAACCTACAGACACAAATAGTCAACAGAACACTCGGCGGGCGCCAGCAACCCTGAGCCCAGCAGAAACATCTCTCTTTGGGGACAGAAAAGCTCGTCTCCGCCGGCTCCTGCCGCCCTTCCGCCCTCCTTCCGCCGAGGAAGGGAAGATAACTCCCGCGGCCCCTGAGCCCAGCAAAAACATCTCTCTTCGGGGACAGAAAATTAAGCTTGCATCCGCCGGCTCTCCTGCCGCCATTCCGCCTGCCTCCCGCCGAGGAAGAGCAGAGATGCCAACGCCCGCGGCCCTCGCGGGCGAGAGGCCCCGTCTGGAGCGAGCGCGCCGCGTCCGCGCGGAGGGCGCCGCCAAAATACCCTCCCGGTGGTAACGCCCCATGGGCCGGCCCTCGGGCCGCAGCGCGGCCCCGGGCCGGGCGGCCCTGCGGAGCGATCCGGGCAGGCCCGGGACGCCCTCAGAGCGGGGCGCCGCCGAAAAGGCATCCCGAGGCCGGCAGACCTCCGGGAGCCGACGGACACGCCCGGAAATCTCGAGCCTCAAATCGAGAGAAACCTCCTCCTCCTCCTCCTCCTCCTCCCCCTCCTCCTCCTTCTCCTCCTCCTCACCCCTCCCCCTCCTCACCCCTCCCCCTCCTCACCCCTCCCCCTCCTCCCCCTCCTCCTCCTCCTCCTCCTCCTCCTCCTCCTCTTCCTCCTCCAAACTGTTGGAGGTCCGCGCTGATGTCCTGGATCTGCGCTGGCGCGTCCGGGGCGGCACCAGAGGCGCCGCCAGAGGGGTCCAGCGCGGATCCAAGAAATATCCGCGAGGAGCTCCGGAAGCTGTGATGTCATGCCGCCTTGTCCTCTTCACAAAGATTCCCTCGGTGACGTCCCTGAACAGACCCAGGAGGCCCGCCGAACGCCTGCCGAGGGGTCTGCCGGAAGGGCCCAGCGCGCCGCGCGGGGACTCTCCGCGGTCCACTGTGGCCGCCGCAGCGCCGAGGCGCCGCTGAGGGGCAGCCGAGGAAGTCGCCGTGAGGGGCCGGCGGTGAGGCAACGCTCCCGGACCCCTTCGAGTCATAGAGAATTCACGACGGAAGATTTGTCTCAATCTTCGGCCCCTGGGAACCCTTACCATGCCCCGGGACCGTCAAAACACGACTCAGAATGAAACAAACATCCCGGGTGTGGATGTCTCCTGCTGTCGACGTTATGGAAACAGCATGACGTCAGGGGTCTGGGTTCGGGGAGGACCAGCTCATGGGGGGAGAAACATTGACCCGGAGTCTGCGAGACATATCGCCGCGACTGGCGATAGGCGATAGGCCCCCGATAGCGCATCCGCACGGTCCTTGCTGGGCAGCGTGGGCCATCTGGCTCCTCTTCGGCGACGACTGGGCGATTGGGGGTCGGCACATTCCTCCCCTGAGACACTCCCCCCTCCCAACGCTGCTCTGAGGGGCCCAGGGACACACAGATAGATGACATCATATGATCATACATGCTCTGGGTGTTCGTCCTCCCCCCACCCTCCCATGTTTTCCATGTTCTCCTGGGAGTCGACGACTACTTGTGTCGGTGCGTTTCTCCCCCTCCTGATCGTCCTAAAGCCGAGAGGCCCCGCGGAGGGGCCCGCGGAGGGGCCTGCCGCCAGAGGGCCCGGCCGAGGGAGAGCCCCCGCGGGGGTGCGCGCGCGCGGAGGGGCGGCCGGACCGCAGGTGGAGTTCGGCCGCAGGCTGCCGTCGTCCTGGCGGACCGCGACCTCGGCAGAGGTCGGCGGGCGGCGGGCGGGGCCGGCCGCAGTCGCAGCCGCCTTCGTCGCTGCCGCCGCCGCCGCCAGGGCTGTCGTTCTGGCCGCGGTCGCGGTCGTGATCAGGCCGTGGTGGTGGTGGTGGTGGTGGTGGTGGTGGTGGTGGTGGTGGTGGTGGTGGTGGTGGTGGTGGTGGTGGTGGTCGTCGGCGGCGGCGTCCTCGCCGTCGACGTTACCAGCGCCGTCTCCGTCGTCGGTCCAGGGGGCGAAGGGCACCCGCGGCGGCGGGGGCTGGCCAATGAGGCGGCACGGCGTGCCGAGGCTCCGCTCGGCCAGTGGGGGCAGTGAAGCCATCCTCTTGCTCGTCCTCCGACTCCTCCTCGTTCTCTTGAGCAGGGGCCGACCGTCCAGGCACTCCTATGGGCCTACCGGGACATGCTCTTAGAACAGACGAGTGTTCTAAGAAGAAGAAGAAGAAGAAGGAAAAAAAAACATCTTAAGACTTGTCGCTCTTACTGTCACGCGTGTCTTGCATTCCGTATACCCCAACCCTCGATACCCGCCCACTTCGTCTTCGATTGCACCCCCTTTCGGGGGAAATCGCTTCCTTGTCGGCCACTGACTGAAGTGCGAAGAAGTCTCGAGCGAGAGCGCCGTTCCTGAGTTCGGGGGCCTGTCTGGCCAAAGGCTCTCGGAATACCTATGGAGAAATATCGAACGGGAGCCTTTGTCGCCGTGTCTGGGCCTCCACCAACTTGCCTGAATTACAGAAAAGTCTCGAGCAAAAACGCCGTTCCTGAGTTCGGGGGCCTTCTTGGCCAGGGCTCTCAGAGTAAACTCGTTAGGAAGTATCCAGCAGGAGCCCCTGTCGTCGTGGCTGGGCCTCCGCCAACTTAGTTGAATTGCGAGAAGTCTCGAGCGAGAGCGCCGTTCCTGAGTTCGGGGGCCTCTCTGGCCAGGGTAGGGTGTCTCGGGGTAAACTATGAGGAAGTATCGAGCGGGAGCCGTTGTTGTCATAGCTGGACCACCAAGGGCACACATTTAGCCTCAAGCCAACGCTCGAGCGGGAGCCTCGGTTTCAGAGAAAATTTAGCCGGCGTCGAGGCGAGCGCACGCGGAACCGCTTCTGGAGATCAACAACAAATACGTTTTTGAAATGAATATCCAAGAGCAGCAACAGCAGCAGCAGCAGCAACAAACAACAACAACAACAACAACAACAACAACAACAACAACAACAACAACAACAACAACAACAACAACAACAACAACAACACCAACACCAACAAGGTCAAGGCCGTCATGAGAGACGCGTCCCGACGCGCTCGCTCTGACCGCCTCGACCACTAGTACTCAAGGCGGACGACAAGGTCGCCGTTGCTAGCCCCCCCCCCAGCAACCCAGCAACCCAGCAACCCAGCAACCCAGCAACCCGACAAAAAAAAAACCTTCCTTATGTCCGCCCAACGAAACCCCAAACAGGTTCCGACGTTTGCTCCGGCGAGGCTCCGGAACGGAGGCCCTACAGGATACTATAAGATCCTATAGGATTCCTATTGGATCTCATAGGATCCTATAGGATTCCTATAGGATCCCCGTAGGATCCCTTTAGGATCCCTATAGGATCCTATAGGATCCCTATAGAATCCCTATAGGGTCCCTATAGGGTCCCTATAGGACCCCTATCGGATCCCTATAGGATCCCTATAGGATCCCTATGGGATCCTATAGGATCCCTATAGGATCCTATAGGATCCCTATAGGATCCCTATAGGATCCCTATAGGATCCCTGTAGGATCCCTATAGGATCCCCATAGGATACTATAGGGATCCCTATAGGATCCCTATAGAGTCCCTATAGGAACCCTATAGGATCCCTATAGGGTCCCTATAGGATCCCTATACGATCCTATAGGGACACCTATAGGATCTTATATGATCCTATAGGATCCTATAGGATTCTATAGGATCCCTATAGGATCCCTATAGGATACAATAGGATCCCTATAGGATCCCTATAGGATCCCTATACGATACAATTGGATCCCTATAGGATCCCTATAGGATACTATAGGGATCCTATAGGATAGGATACCTATAGGACCCCAATAGGATACTATAGGGATCCCTACAGGATACTATAGGGTACTATAGGACCCCTATAGGATCCTATAGGGTCCCCATAACATCCTATAGGATACTATAGGATTCTATAGGATCCCTATAGGATCCTATAGGATACTATAGGATCCCTATACGATCCTGATAGGATACTATAGGATCCCTATAGGATCCCTATAGGATCCTGTAGGATCCCTATAGGATCCCTATAGGATACTATAGGGATCCCTATAGGATCCCTATAGAGTCCCTATAGAGTCCCTATAGGATCCCTATAGGATCCCTATAGGATCCTACAGGATCCCTGTAGGATCCCCATAGGATCCCTATAGGATCCCTATAGGATCCTGTAGGATGCTATAGGATCCCTATAGGATCCCCGTAGGATCCCTTTAGGATCCCTATAGGATCCTATGGGATCCTATAGGATCCTATAGGATAGTATAGGATCCCTATAGGATCCCTACAGGATCCTATAGGATCCTATAAGATACTATAGGATCCCTACAGGATCCTATAGGATCCCTATACGTTCTCTATACGTGTCATATATGTTTCCTGTATGTTTTCTATCGGTGTTCTATATGTTCTCTATATGTATTCTATAGGTTTCCTATATGATTCCTATCTGTTTTCTATAAGTTTTCCCACGTTTCTTATATATGTCCTATAAGTGTTCTATATGTGCCCGATATGTTTTCTATAGGTTTCCTATATGATTCCTGTTTGTTTTTCTATAAGTTTCCTAACGTTTCTTATATATGTTCTATAGGTGTTCTAAAGCTTCGGTGGAGCTCCCTGTGGGGCCAGGGCCACGATCCTCGAGAGGGGTGTGCCGAAATGACACTTCGGTGGAGCTCCCTGTGGGGCCAGGGCCACGATCCTCGAGAGGGGTGTGCCGAAATGAAGCTTCGGTGGAGCTCCCTGTGGGGCCAGGGCCACGATCCTCGAGAGGGGTGTGCCGAAATGAAGCTTCGGTGGAGCTCCCTGTGGGGCCAGGGCCACGATCCTCGAGAGGAGTGTGCCGAAATTAGGCTTCGGTGGAACTCCCTGTGGGGCCAGGGCCACGATCCTCGAGAGGGGTGTGCAGAAATAACACTTCGGTGGAGGTCCCTGTGGGGCCAGGGCCACGATCCTCGACAGGGGTGTGCCGAAATGAAGCTTCGGTGGAGCTCGGCCCCACCGGTCCCACAGATCCGGCTGCTGGGTTGCTGGGTTGCTGGGGGGGGGGGGGGCGACCTTCATGACCGCCTTGTTCAACAACAACAACAACAACAACAACAACAACAACAACAACAACAACAACAATTACTAGCACGTGGGGACACTCCGTTCTCACCAGTGCCAGGGTTTTCATAGGAGGCGGGCAATACCCCCACTTTGTGGGGGGGCCGGTTCAAGCTCTACCAAATTTCCAAACGACTCTTCGCCACCACCCACACCCAGCTTCCCGCCCTATGACGTTCGGACACTTCACTTCGTGGCATGCGGACGACCGTGGCTACTATTCAGGGCCCCGCGGCCGACGACGACGGCGTGCGCGCGCGAAGAAAAAACGAATGTGTCCCGCATGGTATTATTTGACAGGGATGATGGCCCTGGCAGGTGCGCAACCGTTGTTGCAGAAGTTCGAAAAAGTTGCTCGCAAAAGCCCGTTTGACAGAAATGTTAAAAAGTGTTGGGTTTCCTACGAATCCGCAAGAGCGCGCGGGATGAAATGTTGACATTTTTTTTTTAAAAAAAAAAAAATTGGTTTTTTGATGTTGTTATGTTAAAATCGTTACGAAAACTAAGGTTTTGGAAGGATTTCGTCTTGCGCGCGCGAATGTCCACTTTACCTTATTTTTTGCAAGGGATTCTTGAAGTTTGGTTATGTTAGAACAAGAAATGTCCACTTTAGCTTATTTTTTGCAAGGGAAAGCGGGCCGTAACAAAACAACCGGATCTGGATCACATCGTTTTACCTGAGACTTCCTCACGAAAATGATGAAAATGTGGCTGCGGCCTAGGCGCGGCGAGGGGGCCGTGCACCAGGGGTCCCAACAATAATTATTCTTTAGAAGTAATAATGTTCAATAACAACAACAACAACAACAACAACAACAACAACAACAACAACAACAACAACAACAACAACAACATAAGCAGCAGCAGCAGCAGCAATAACAACAATAACATCAACATCAACATCAACATAATCAGCAATGTTCTTAGAACGTAAAGCAGATACATTATAACAAGAACGTCTCAGCCAGAATTGTCCCAAGAACAATTCGTGAAAACCACAAAGGTCATTAGAATGTTCTTGGGTGGGCCCCTAGGCAGACCAGGACGCTTTGCTACTGCTTGAGTATTCCCTCCATTCCCTAGTCTATCGAGGTCCGTTCCAAAGTCGGCGGCCTGCTGCGGCGTCTGCAGCTTGCGACGAGGGGAGAGTGCGGCGTCAGGAAGCCCTCCAGTACCCCCTGACCTTTTTGGCTGCCTCGGCTGTCTCCCAAGCAGGCTTGCGGGCGCAGAGAATCTCCGAGGGTGTTCCCCTCCCTTCATTTGCTTCTCTACCTCCTCCACCCCTCCCTCTGCACCATGACTCAACATCAGAGTGAGCGTGATCCACCGCCGATTGCCGCTGTACTGTGGAAAATTCCCCCCTCTTCCTCTGGAACCCGGGGGTCCCCCCCCCTTCGAAAATCCCCACCCCCCTGCTGGACCCCCCCCCTCTCCCCCCCCTTCCCCAGGCAAAACACCCCCTCCCGAACCCCACCCCACCCCTCACCGCCGGCAAACGACTCCCCGGTCCCCACACCCGTCCGCACCACATCCCCCACCGCTGTCCTCAGCACCACCGTCCCCACCACCACTGTCCCCACTTTCCCACCACCGTCCCCACTGTCCCCACCAGTGCCCCCAACACTGTCGCACTGTCCCCACTGTCCCCACCACTGTTCCCACCACTGTCCGACCGTCGCCACTTCCCCACGGTCCCCACCACTGTCCCACTGTCCCCACTGTCCCCACTGTCCTACTGTCCCACTGTCCCCGCTGCTGTCCCACTGAGCTGTCCCACTGCTCCCACCACTGTCCCAACTGCCCCCACCAGTGCCCCCACCAAGTGTCTCACTGTCCCCACCTGTCCCACCATTATCCCACCACGGTCCCACTCTCCCCGTTGTCCCCACTGTCCCCACCACTGTCCCAATGTCCCAATGTTCCCACCACTGTCCCACTGTCCCCACTGTCCCCACCGCTGTCCCGCTGCCCCCACTGTCCCCACCAATGTCCCACTGTCCCCACTGTCCCCACTGCCCCCACCAGTCTCCCAACTGTACCACTGTCCCACCATCATCCTCACCACCGCCTTCACCACTGCGCCACCACTACCGTCCCCACCACTGTCCCACCGTCGCCACTGTTCCCAACATTGTCCCGCGTTCCCCTCACCACTGTCCCCACCATCACCGTCCCCACCACTGTCCCACTGTCCCCACACCACTGTCCTCACCATCGCAGTCCTCACCACTGTCCCAGTGTCCCCACCACTGTCCCACTGTCCCGAGGAGCGGGAATCGTTTGCCGGCGGCGAGGGGGGGGTTCGAACCGGTAGTGACCCCCCCTTTCCATGATGGACGGGGGGGGGGCGGAGGGGGAGGTTCGAACCGGTAGTGACCAACCCCCCAGCTTTCGAACGGGGGGGGGGACGGGTTAGGAACCCCCAGTGACCCCCCCCCGGCTTTCCGCCAGCAGCGGTAGAACACGCTCTTTCCAACAGCAGCACCGCTCTCCTCTCTCCCATGATGCTGTCCACTGGTGCCGTCGCCTTTCCCGCACAATGCTCTTTCCACGCGCAGGACTTCATCAAAATTATGCCAGCAAAGCACCCTGATAGCAGCAAAAGTGAAGAGGCGGGCTGTGGAGTAGGAGGTCGGCTGGTGAGTTAAGGATCCCTGGGGATTCCAGGACCTCGACGGCTGGGGACAAGGGTGAGAGCAGGGCTGTGTCCACCGCCGCCTGTCTGTTACCAGGGACCGTGGCCGTCCAGACCAAAAATGTGGCCAGCATTGAGGCGAGAGCACGATTCGGCGGCGAGCCTAGGGGGGAGGTGAGAAGGGAAGGGCCTCCTCAGCAAGCTCGGAAGTCCCCCGGCCTTCTGAGAAGTCTCCTCAGCCTTCCCCGAAGACGCAGAGAACTTCTCGGAAGGCGCGAAGGTATCTGAGAAGTCCTGCCGCCTTCTGAGAGGGCCTTCTCCTTCTCACTCTGCCCCCTCGCTCGCCGCCGAATGGAGGCTAGAGCACGATTCCTGAATGACATGTGAATGGTGTCTCGAGCGAAGCAGCTGCCAGATCAGGCGATCCAGGCAGGCGGGCACTGGCTCCCTGTAGCTCTCCTTTTTTGCCGCTGCGAGAGCCCTCCAGCGCAACGCTGCTCGGGAGAAGTGTGGTTCTCGCCTGTGCCGTCTCAGCTCGGATCGTCTTCGGCCGGATCCTTCCCGTGCGCCTGTCCAATCGGAACGTCTTCGGCTGGCCCGATGGGGCGCTCACGCCTCGGCGCCTGCCACACTCCAGCACCCGTGTGTTGAGACATACAGATACACATAGACATATATATATATATATATATATATATATATATACATGTATACACCCCCCAGCACTCATTCTTAACAGCATTCATTCACGACGGTGGTGTTCTTCTTTTCCTCGGCTCACTCTCTCTCTCTCTCTTTCATTGTTCTCTCTCTCTCTCTCTCTCTCTCTTCTCTCTCTCGCTGTATATTTCATTATCTGTATATATACACCTATCGCCTCTCGTTCTCTCTCTCTCTCTCTCTCTCCTTCTCTCTCTCTCTCTCTCTTTCCCCCTCTCTCTATATCTCCTCTCTCTATATATTTCTCTCTCTATCTCTCTGTCTTTGTCTCTGTCTCTGTCTCTATGTCTCTCTCTCTCTCTCTCTCTTCCTCTCCCTCTCTCTTCCGACCCACCCTTGAGAGTACACCCATTATCCCTCGTCGTCCTGCTCCTCCCCATCTTGTGCCACTGCCTCTCCCTGCGTCTCTCGCTCCGCCGCTTCTGTTCGAGACCACTCGGGGAGGCGCAGGGCCCACGGAGTGCTCGCAGCCCTGTGCCGGACTCCCGTCCCCCGAGGGGGACGCCCGTGCTGGCGTGCGCACGCACATTGGAGTTCGCAGAAAGCGACTCTCCCTCTCTCCCTCCCTCTCTCCCTCTCTCTCTCCCTCTCTCCCTCTCTCTCTCCCTCTCTCTCTCTCTCTCTTCCTCTCTCTCTCTCTCTCTCTCTCTCTCTCTCTCCTGGGCATCCAACAAAGCCCCTGTGAGAACAAACACGAGGTTCGCGATGCCAGGGGTGCGAAAGACAAGCGTTTCTCCTCCTCCTCCTCCTCCTCCAAATCCCAAGATTACCCATATGTTTCCACATCTTCCGGAGACTCGTGTTCCCCCCCCCCCCGCTTCCCATCTGTTCCCAAACTTTCCGGAGACCCGACGGTCATTTGTGTCTATGTTTTTCTTCCTCCTGATCTGCTACTGCCGGCCCTGCGCCGGCTTCTGTCAGGAGGAACAGAAACACACAGACACAATTCATCGTCGATTCCCCGAACAAATATAGGAAAATATGGAAAATGAGGGGGGAAGACAAAACCCAGAAAATACGGGAGAAAATATGGGGGGACCTGTCATTTGTGTGTGTATTCATTTGCGCCTCCTTGGGCTCCTTGATTCTGCCCAGGGCGAGGGGAGTGCGCGGACAGACCGCCGGCGAGGCCCCCTCGTCTGGAGGGCGCGCCCGGCCGACAACAAAGCCTCGCGCGAGGCCCGCGGAGGCCGACCAGGACAGGCCGCACAGGGCAGCCGGTGGCGAAGGCGCGACGGCGCAGCCGCGGGGCAGCCGCGGCGCAGCCGCGGCGCAGCCACCGCGGCGCAGCAATCCGGCCAGACCAAAGTGTGAAGGGGCCCGGGGACACACAGTTGGATACACACAAATCACAGGATTCCCAACATTTTCCCATGTTTTCTGGGTTCTGTCTTCCCCCCACTTCCCACATTTTCCCATCTCCCGGGGATCGACGGTTCATTATCTCTGTGTGTTTTTTTCCCTCCTGAATCCAGCCAGACCAAAGTGGCCGAACGCAGCCGACGGCGACGCAGCCGAGCCGACCGAACCACGGACAGCCTCGGCCCCGTCCTCGCGCCAGTGCCCGGCGCCGTCGGCGCAAGAGACAGCCCGGCAGGGGCGCGGCGGCGCAGCCACGGGGCAGTCGCCCAGCCGGACCAGAGCGGCCGGACGCAGGCGACCGCGACGTACAGCCGGGCCAGGGACAGAAGAACCTCCTTCAAGAGCATGAGACCCTCCACCGGCCAAGGCACACAGAGCATCCAGAGTGGCTTCCCCAGGATGCACCAGAGCATCCAACGAGCACGACGAACAGTGGGGTGCCCTCCACGAACCGACCAGGGTCGTATACCTCGGACCGACCGTAGCGGAACACGACCGCGACGTACAGTCGGCCTTGATCTGACAGGACGCGCGAGAGGACATGAGGCCCTTCCGAGGGGCCACATCGCCTTGGGAGTGCAGGAGGCACGGGCTGCAAGGCACAGAACGCCAGGGCACCCTCGACTTGGCAGGGCCGGCCTGCGAGTCGGGGCCGGCTGTGCTGATGGCAGCCGTCGGAAGCTGCCCTCCCCCCCCCCAGGGCCGGTCGGCCCTGGGGTGTGGATCCAGCCAACGAGCCAGGCGACTCCTGGAGCATTCGCTCCAGGAGTCGCCTGGCTGCGGGGGAAAAAATGGTATAAAGGTCATCCTCCTAGGAAGACTGCTCCAAGCACGGCGCAGCTTGATTGTGCGCGTCGTCTCTTCACCCACCAGGTCCCGTTTGGTCGCTCCGCCCTTCACGCAATGAACGGCGGGGCAACCACAGCAGATGCCAGTTAAGAATACGCTACCGTGCCGTGGGTACTGAGCGGGATGTCCCCAGGTCCCTTCGCTCTTCGAGAGGCCCAGGCCCCGGATTCACAAGTACTCTTGGTCGCTCTTGGGCGCCTCGGCGCGCTCCTGTGGGCGCCCCGCATGACATGTCCAGAAACCAAGAGAAGCACTGCAGAGAAATGGTCCCTCAGTGCTTTGGGCCCTGGAGCGGGGAACCCGAACAGGCCCCACGAGCCCTCTTGTGCCGAGGCTCCCAAAACCGCTGTGCAAGGTACCCCCAAGAGAACCCCCGAGGCGTCCAAGAGGGCTCCAAGAAGCCCCCAAGAGGCCCCCAAGAGGCCCCCAGGAGGCCCCCAGGAGGCCCCAAGGAGGCATCCCAAGAGGCCCCAGACGGCATGCGTGAGGAGCCTGACCCAACCCAGGTACGGTGGCGGGATGGGCCGAAGGCCACTAAAGTGAGGTTTGGGCACACAACTCGGCGTATAAAAAACTAGTTAGCGCAATGAGATTGTAGAGAGAGGCAGGCTGTAAGATGTAGCGCAAGCTATGACGACGCGGACGACAAGGACGACGACGCCAACGGCAACGACGCCGACGACGACGCCGACGGCGACGACGCCGACGACGACGCCGACGCCGACGGCCACGACGACGGCAGCGACGACGACCGCAACGAGGCGAAAGCTGACGGCGGCGTTGCCGACGGTGGCGACGTCGCCGTCGACGTCGTCGGCTTTCGGCGTCGTCGGCGTCGTCGGCGTCGTCGCCCTCGCGCGCGGGATGCCCTTCGAGGCGGCGGCCAACTCGTACGTCAGGGCCCGCTCCGCGCCCTGTCCCGCGGCCAGCCCGCGCGTCGAGGCGGCGAAGCGGTAGGTGAGCGGCCCTGCGACCTCTTGGGGGCTGGGGCGGGGGAGGAAGAGGAGGAGGAGGAGGAGGAGGAGGAGGAGGAGGAGCAGCAGGAGGAAAAGGAAGAGGAGAAGGAGGAGGAGGAGGAGGAGGAGGAGGAGGAGGAGGAGGAGGAGGATAGGAGAGCTCCAAAGAATACACCGCCACCAGCCCTGGCCAGGCCTATCGTGGGCCCTGGGTTGATGTGCAGGCCTTCCTGGCCTAGGCCAGGAGGTCTGTACACCGATCCAGGGTCCAGGAAGTGCCTGGCCAGGGCTGGTGGTGGTGTATAGTTGGCGCCCCTCCGAGAGGAAGAGGAGGGGAAGGAGGAGGGAAAGGAGGAGGAGGAGGAGGAGGAGGAGGAGGAGGAGGAGGAGAAGGAGAAGCAGATGCTCGAGCAGGCGTGGCGGCTGGCCCGCCGCGTCGTCCCCGCCACAGGGGCCGAGCCTGGGTGAGCGCTGCGAGCTCTGCACTGCCTCGCCGGGTGCCCGCTCCGTGCTCGGTCGGCGCCGTGCGTCAGCAGATCCCGACGCCACGGGTGCCGAGTCCGCCCAGCGGCCTGCGCAAGGTAAGAAGAGCAAGGGTCAAAGATCAAAGCGGGGCGGGCAAGGGGACCAGTGAGGGGAAACGAGAGGGGGGACCGACTCGGGGAGGGGACATTGACGTGGAGTCGGTGGTGCATCGATGGGTCCTGGATAGCGAGACCCAACGCTCCTGGATGGGGTGGGGCTGGCAGGAATCGATCGGCGATGCACGGGCGAGCCGGAGTCGATGCTCCCCCTGGCCCGTCCACCCTCTCGGTGCCCCTGAAATGTTCCAGGTCGAGGGTGAAACCTGTTGGCGTCGCTCTGTCGGGAGGCCTCCCCCACCGCCCCGGCGACCGCGGCCGGAGGGCCTAGGAGGAGGAGGAGGAGGAGGAGGAGGAGGAGGAAGAGGAGGAGGAGGAGGAGGAGGAGGAGGAAGAGGAGGAGGAGGAGGAGGAGGAAGAGGAGGAGGAGGAGGAGGAAGAGGAGGAGGAAGAGGAGGAGGAGGAGAAGGACAAGGAGGGGACTCCTTCAGAACGCTGGCCGGGACGCGCGCCTGCCCGAACGGGTCGGGGGGGGGGGGCGAGGTGGGCACCCCGGGCCCACGAGGACGTCCAACGCCTCGGAAGCGCGCTGGAGCCGCGGACCCCGACCTTCGAAGGATTGCAAAAAAAAAAACCAAGATTGCAACAAAAAAAAAAAGGATTGCAAAAAAACAGGTTTTTTGCAATCCTTCGTTCCAGGGTTTTTTTGCAATCCTTCGAGCACGTGCGGGCATTGCACGAGACGGAGGAGGGGAGGGAAGGAGGCGTGCAGGGCAGGGAGAGCGAGGCAGCCACAGGGAAGGGGAGGGACGAGCACAGGAGGCGAGGGGAGAGAAGAGTCACAGTGGCTCCCGCGGTGTGCTTCCACTCAGCGAGGGAGGCGTCCTGGAGCCCTGGAGGACCTCTTGGAAGTCTATGTTGGGCGTCTTGGGAACTCCCTGGGAGACTCTCGATGGCGCGTTTGGAAGGTTCTGGAAACTCGTCGAGGACATGCTGGGGGCTCTTCGGCCATTCGCGGGGGTGTCTTCCAGAGACGCATCCCTAACGTGAACGGGGAACTGAGGAAGCGACGCTGCTTGGAACAGCTGGGATGGGTCGGAGGAGGTGCTCGAGAGTCCGATGGGTCCTCTCAGGATCCCCGTGCGGTGCGCACGACTCGCGATGCAATAAATGGTGAGGACAGAGCTGGAAGCATGGAGTTCTATGACGGAGTTTCCTGAAGATGACAAGGCGGCATGGAGAAGACAGGGAGAAAGGGAAGAGCAGCAGGGCGAAGAGAGAGGGACACCTTTAGGCAAAATCGATCAGGGCGTCCCTTCTCACTTGAGCGTCGTGGGAGCCCTCTGAAGAGGTTCAGGCGGGAGGGAAGAAAGGAGGAACGAGATAACCAGGAAAGACGAGGAAGAGGAAGGATGTCTCGGACCTCTCACGGATGTCTCTCGGGGCATCTTGGAGACGCGTGTGCCTTTGAGGGGGGCTCTAGGGGATTCCTCTCGCTTGAAAGGGTGCACGCCCGGAAGATGCAAAACATGGGCGTTGTGCTGCCTCCTGGGAGCCTATGAGGGGCGTCTGGTGATCCTTCAGGGATCCCTCGGGGGCTAATTATGAGGAGGCCTCTCCACCGTCTCGGGGAGCTCTGGGGCCGCCTGGCGCCTTCGGAGGCTTGGAGGCATCCAGGGCCTCCTTGAGGGTCGTCTTCGGGTGACGGAAGCGTGGGACGGCCACTACACGAAGGTCCACACACGCACACACACACACACACACACACACACACACACACACACACACACACACACACACACACACACACACACACTTTTTCCGCTGGCGGCTGGGCAGAGCGCCTGCGCTGGCGATGGGGTGCTGGTAGGCGCACGAAACGCGAACTAGGCCACCATGCAGGAGCAGGGAGGGAGGAGGCGCCCGGCCGCCGCGGGGAGGGAGGAGGAAGCCAGGCACGCTCAGGGCAGGGCCGGGTGCGTGGCGGGGGCGGCGCCGGGGGGGCGGGGACCAGCGGCGGCGGGCCGGCAGCGGCTTGGGGGGGGGGGAAGCCGCAAGGCAGGCTGCGTCCACACACACACACACACACACACACACACACGCACAAACACACTGGGAGATCTTTCTTCTTTTTCTGCAGCGGCGCCCCGGGCTGAGGACTCCAGCCTGGCCGGGAAGCGGCACGCGAAGGCCCTCGTTTGAGGTGCCCGCGACGCACCTCCAGGGGCCACCGTCCCCTGCACCCCCCCCCCCGTAGAGGCCTCCCAGCTGGTGTCCGCGTAGGTGGGGTCGGAGGGTCACGCCGCATCGCAGATCAGAGTGAGGGGGGCGAACGGTCATTCATTGTCCCTGGGTGCGTGGCTGAACAAGGAATTCGAGGAAACAAATATGCTTGTTGCGCTGTTGTTGTTGTTGGTGATGTTGTTGTTGGTGGTGGTGTTATTGTTGGTGTTGTTGGTGTTGTTGTCAGTGTTGCTGTTGTTGCTGTTGCTGATGTGGTTGTTGTTGGTGGTGTTGTTGCTGTTGTTGTGGTTGTGGTTGTGGTTGTTGTTGTTGGTGTTGTTGGTGGTGTTGTTGATGTTGTTGTTGGTGTTGTTGGTGTTGTTGGTGGTGCTGTTGTTGTTTGTTGTTGTTGAACTCTCATTTCTGAAAAATATTGGTTGTTGACCCCCCCGTCTGGTGCACATTGTTTTTTGATTGAAGTGCCCTTCCCGGGGCTCGCACCCTATTATTTTATCAGGGAAAATCTTGAGGATCAAACTGTGCCGTTGGCCCCCAGTTTACAACAACAACAACAACAACAACAACAACAACAACAACGGTTCCCGCCTGATACTTCCTCACAATTTAGCCTGGACCCCCGTTCCCGCCCGAGACTTCCTCGCATTTGATGCAGGAATCGCGGTCTCGCTTGGGACTTCCTGACAATTTATTCAAGAATCGCTCTCCCGGCGATGTGGAATCGCGCTTTCGCTGGAGACCTGCTTGCAGTTTACTGAAGAACAGCGCCCTTGCGTTCGAATTTCTTACAATTTACTCAAGCGCCGCGCTCCCGACACCCAGGCACCCAGGAGTCGCGCTCACGCATAGGAAACCCTCACAGATTACCTAGGAATCGTCATCTAGCTGCCCTTCGTGGCCCCGTTGCAGCCCTTCGTGGCCCCCTCGCTGCCCTTAGTGGCCCCGTTGCAGCCCCTCGTAGCCTCCTCGCTGCCCTTCGTGGCCCCGTTGCAGCCCTTCGTAGCCCCCTCGCTGCCTTTCGTGGCCCCGTCACAGCCCTTCGTGGCCCCCTCTCTACCCTTCATGGCCCCGTGGCAGCCCTTCGGGGCCCCGTTACAACGCTTCGTGGCCCCCACGCTGCCCTTCGCTGCCCCGTTGCAGTCCTTCGTGGCTCCCGTTGCAGCCCTTCGTGGCCCCAAATAGTTATGTATGCCCTTCGTGGCCCCCTCTCGTTCGCGCCCGCGGTGGCCCCATATGCATGCCCTTCGTGGCCCAGCTGTCGCCCTTCGCGGCCCCCTCGCTGCCCTTCGTGGCCCCGTTGCTGCCCCAGTGGCCCCGTCCTTGCCCTCCGCGGTCCAATATACGTATGCCCTTCGTGGCCCCCGCTCGTTCGCGCCAGTTGTGGCCCCATGTGCATGCCCTTCGTGGCCCCGCTGTCGCCGTTTGTGGCCCACTCACTGTCCTACGTGGCCCAGTTGCTACCCTCAATGGCCCCATCGTTGCCTCCTGTGGCCCCGCATAATCTGCCCTTCGTGGCCCCCGCTCGTTCGCGCTCTTCGTGGCCCCATACGCATTCCCTTCGTGTCCCGGCTGTCGCCCTTCGTGGGCTACTTCGTATCCTTCGTGGCCCTGCTGTCGGTCTCTCTCGCTCTCGCTTTCGCTCGTCGCCGTCGCCGTCGTCGTCGTCGCCGTCGTCGTCGACGTCGACGTCGTCGTGGTCGGTCCCCTGTCCGTCCCTCTTGGGGTCGGGTCGACGGTCCGCGGCCGCCCCGCCGATCAGCGCTGCCGCTGGCCAGGCCGACGGTCCGCGGCCGCCCCGCCGCTTGCCGAGGCCCGGCCTGCAGGGAAGAAAAGAATACCCCCCAAAGGGGGTTCGATCGAAGACGCAGAGGGCGGGCATCGAGGGTTTGAGAAATACGCGCTATTGGACACTCGAGCAGATACGGGCGAGCATTCCTTGTGTGCGTTTACTAAACGGCTTCGCTTGTCGGGGTGACTATTATAGGGTGGATTGCCCTCTACACCCGCGACCCACCCGCGACCGACCCAGATTGGCTTAACGGAAAAATCGGGCGTTGCATAATTTATGAAACTTTGGCGCCTGCGGCGGGCTTCTCCAGAGTCTCGCAAACTGCCGACGTTCCCACCGCCCCCTCACTCTTATCCGCATCTGCGGGGTGCTACGCACATCGCCGATGCATCGACAATGCATCGGCGACGTCGGCGGTGCATCGGCGACGCTGGCGTGGAGAAAAGCGGGCTCCACGTGGAGCCGCAGCGCCGATGCATCGGCAATGGTGCGGCGAGATCCTCCGACCCCGTCTGCTGCGACCCCATCTGGGAGGCCTGGATGGATTCCCCATCGATGGTGGGCCTGTTTTCCACCACCACCACCACCATAAGTTGGAGGGGGGAAGGAGGAGGAGGAGGTGGAGGAGGAGGAGGAGGAGGACCCCCTCCCCCTCCAACTTATGGTGGTGGTGCTGGAAAACATGCCCATCAATCGACCCTCGGCCAGAGCGCGACCCTCCCTCCCCCCGCAGCCCGCCGCCGCGGCCGAAAGGCGGCGGCCCGGCTGCCGAAGGAGGCCCGCGGGCCGCCTTCAGCCCCCGCCTCCGGGGCCGGCCGAGGCCTCCGCCGCGCGGGCCGCGGCCTGCTTGGCGAGCCGCTCCAGCCTGGCCCGGGCGCGCTTGCGCATACCGTCCTGCAGGGCTGAGCCTGAGCGGTGTTTTTCGTCTTCGTTTCGTGTCCGCTTTCCCTCGTTCTGTCTCCAGTCCGCCCTTCGCGCAAAGCGAACATCGAAACGAGAACGGCCCGCGAGCTCGCCCAAACACCGTCCAGGTCCACCCCTGCCGTCCTGATCGCGCAGGTCCTTCGCGATGCTGGCGCACTCGATGAGGGCCGCGTGGTGCTCTGGAACCCGGAGCTTCCTGGCCCGCTCCACCTCTGCGTCCACCGTGTCCGCGAGCGCGCTCGCGAGCCCCACCTCGGGCACCGCCTCTTGCCCCTCCGCCGTCCTGGCCGCCTCTGCCGCGGCGGCGTCCTTCTCCCGGCACGCCCGCGCATGCCTCAGCGCCTTCTGGGCGTGGCGCTCCAGCTCCTCCTGGAGCATCAGCCGCGCCAGGCGCTTCGCCTCTTGCATGTTCAGGTCGGTAGCGTCGGCGCCGAAAGTCTGGACAGCATCCTTGATCTCCGCCTCGATGGCCTCTGCGCACCGCTTCGCCATCTCTGGCATCACCCCGTTGCTCCTCCCTGCCCGCTCTTCCTCCTGCTCGAACAGCTCCAGGCACCGGTCCACGCACCGCTTGCAGGCTCGTTCGGCGATGACCTGCTCGGCCTTGAACAGGTCGTCGTGTCCTTTCTCGTTCATGACGCCCACGGCCAGCTTGATCATCCGTTTGATTGCGTCGATGTCTTCCTCGGGTTCCTCTCGCATGGCGCACTCGAGGGTCGCTGGGGCCCACCAGTCGACGGCCTCCTTGGCCAGAGAGCGCAACCTCAGCAGGATCTCGTGCTTCGCTGGGAGCCCGAAGGACGCGGCGAAGGCTTCGAACTGGCTCTTGTTGGCCTCAGCTGGGTCCCCGTCCTTGTGAGTGTGATCGGCGATGAAGCCTTTGATGTTCTGCAGCGCCTCGAAAGACCAGCGGAGCTCCTCCGGCGCCTCTGCCAGCACCGCATCGGCCGGCTGGTCGGCGCGCAGCAGCAGCTGCCGCATGGCCTCGGCCGACCTCAGGGCGGCCTGCACCTGGGCGGCCCGGGCTTCGGCCGCCTTCAGCAGCGCGGCCTTCCGCCTCACCACCGCGATGGTGCGGCCAGAGATGAGCGCCGTGGGGTGCCTGGTCGCGCCGAGCTCCTCCACGGGGTCCTGCGCCGCCTGCAGCGAGGCCAGCAGCTCCTGCAGGTCGCCGCAGGTGTCGCAGAGGTCCCGCAGGGTCGAGTGCATCAGCGTCTCCTCGGGGGTCTCCTCCGCCACCGCCGAGGCCCGCGGCGCCTCCGCCTCCTCGGAGGCGCCCTGGCCAGCCTCCCCCGCCTCCTGCAGCGCCGGGGGGGACCCGGGCAGCGTGGAGGAGGAGGAGGAGGACCGCATCTTGGCCTGGCGCCGCAGGGAGGACAGGGTGCCCAGCAGCCTCTGCGCGCGCTTCGCGGGGTCGATGAGCGAGGTGGGGTGGCAGGCGGCGTTGGCGTCGGGGTGCAGCTCGGACCACAGCGGGGACGGCCCCGTCGGCGTGTGCACGGGGGCGTTCGGGTCCAGGAAGCCGCCGCCCGTCCTGCTGAGGGTCCGCCTCAGCTGCGGGGAGCTGCTGGTGCTGCTGCTGGACCGTGCGGGCCCGCGGTGCGGCGACGGCGGCAGGACGAGGGAGACCTTGGAGTTGTGCCTCGCGCCGATGCCATATCGGGGGCCGCCCGTGCGGTCGTCGGTGACGCCGGGCGCGGTGCCGGGGCGGGAGGCAAGCCCAGGACGAGCGCCCATCTCTGGGAACGGCGTGGCCTTCACCGCAGGCTTCGGGAACCCGACGCTGTCGACCTGCAGCCCGAACTGCTGGGCCGCCTTGGCGTAGGCCCTCTGGCTGCTGCCCGCAGGAGAGATCGGCCGGCCGCTGTTCGCCACGCGCTGGGCGTCGTTGTCGAGCGTCCTCGACGGCACGAGGACCTGGCCCTTCCGCAGCGGGCCAGTCGACGGCCTCCTCTGCGGCGACGGCCAGCCCTCCGCAGGGCCCTGCGGTGAAGCAGGGGCCAGCACGCCGCCCGGCGGCAGGGCCCCCCGGGAGGCCGCGCCGGCCGCCAGCAGCGGCTCTGCCCCGCGCGGCGCCTCCTGCGCGTCGTGCCTCGCGCCGCCCTGCCTCATCGGAGGCGCGGCGCGCTGCGTGGGGGCAGGCCCAGGGCTCCTCCAGGCTTGGGCCAGGCACACGTGAGCGAGGATCAAACATGGGTCTGATGCGGGGTGGCACGGCGACCTTGCGCCGCAGCTTATTACGCGGGCCGCCAGCGCGGCACGCTACATTGGAGCCGAGGGCGCTCACGCGCGCAGCTTACGCGCCAACGTCGGCGAAGACGACCCCGTTTTCTTGCGTCGCTCACATCAGGAAATCTATGGTTTGGATCTCTTGAGGTCTTCCTCAGGGTCCTCTTGGAGCCCTGTGGTGCCATCTTGGGGATCTCTTGGGCTGCCCTGAGGTCGTCTTGGGCCATTCGGGGACCGCCATAGGCGTCTGGAAGACTTCTCTCGGAAGCGTCCTGGAGCGCAGATGGGCATAGATTGCGAGAAAAGAAAACCGTGAGGAGGGGGAGTTCAAGCAGGGCGTCCCATATCAGTTCCCGCGGCGTCCGCTTCCCACTCGAAGCCTTGTCGGGGCCCTGTGAAGAGGTTCAGAACGGAAGGGAACTAGCAAGATCCGTTACGAACATCAACGATTATAGCCTCTCCAGGCCTTCTCGGATGTCCGCTTGACGCCCTTTGGGGCCGTCTTGAAGCTCTTTT